>SJYV01003820.1:0-118607 GCA_006410875.1 Neotragus pygmaeus | reverse complement strand
CTGAGCGTCTGAACTGAACTGAACTGAATGAAAAAGAGAAACACTGTCAGATCAAGGAAGAAATACTGATTCAACAACGAGCATGCATGCATGATAAGTTGCTTAAGTCGTGGCTGACTCTTTGTGACCCTATGGACTATAATCTGCCAAGCTCCTCTATCCAAGCGATTCTACAACACCGTGTATTGCCATGCCCTCCTCCAGGGGATCTTCCAGATTCAAGGAATGAATTGATGTTTCTTTCTGTCTCCTGTGTTGCCAGACAGTTTCCTTACCACTAATTCCTGCAGTGCAGGAGATNTCTGCCAAGCTCCTCTATCCAAGCGATTCTACAACACCGTGTATTGCCATGCCCTCCTCCAGGGGATCTTCCAGATTCAAGGAATGAATTGATGTTTCTTTCTGTCTCCTGTGTTGCCAGACAGTTTCCTTACCACTAATTCCTGCAGTGCAGGAGATCCTGATTTCACTCCTGGGTCGAGAATATCTGCTGGAGAGGGAATAGGCTACCCACTCTAGTATTCTTGGACTTCCCTTGTGGCTCAGCTGGTAAAGAGTCCTCCTGCAACATGGAAGACCTGGGTTCAATCCCTGGGTTAAGAAGATCCTCTGAAGAAGGGAAAGGCTACCCACTCCAGTATTCTTGTCTGGAGAATTCCATGGACTGTATAGTCCACAGGGTTGCAAGTCGGACACTACTGAGTGACTTTCACCTTCAACACCACTTGGGAAGGCCAACAAGAAGCATTCTGTACCAAGTTAAACATTTGTTAGATTCTAACCATCCTCATGTGCACTATTTCCATTCATTTTCAGCATGAATGAAAGCCTGAACTGCATAAGCTGATGGAACAGAGGACTTGGGGTAACAGTAACTTGAGGTTTATTTCGAAGTTTGTCTTAACTGTGTGCTGTACTTAGTCACTCAGTCCTGTCTGACTCTTTGCAACCCCATAGACTGTAGCCTTCCAGGCTCCTCTGTCCATGGGGATTCTCCAGGCAAAGATACTGCAGTGGGTTGCAATGCCCTCCTCCAGTGAAGTGGTCCCTGTTCACCTGATACTACCTGTCCTCACCAATGTGATGGCACCTGATTGCACCTTGACAAAAAAAGGACAGACTATACACGTATTTCTTGTTCTGCTGTGCTAGCTCCTCAGCTGCCTCTGTGAAGAGATTCTTCCTGGTTACTTGACTTTAAAGGAATAAATTCTTGTCATTGGCACTGATATTAGCACACTTTACTAACTAGCTGAGCTAACAAGCCACATATTTGATGACAAACTAAGTATCCAGTTTGATTACTGGGTAAAGGGATCTCAAATAACTTAATTTATTAGGATAACAATAAGTAGAATAAACAGCAATAACAAAAAAATTTGGTTAAATTTTATCTAGTTCCTGTGATAACAGACTTGGGGGGAAAATCATCCAGTAAAATATAGAAAATTGTATATACTTGGAGGCCATCATTATTTAAGATTTCTGCTTCATTAATTTGAAATGTAGGTTTTCTAAGTGGCTTAGTGGTTAAAAAAAAATCTGCCTGAAATCCAGGGAGACATAGGTTCGATCCTTAGGTCAGGAAAATCCTCTGGAGAAGGAAATGGCAATCCTCATGAGTAGTCTTGCCTGAAAATTCCCGTGGACAGAGGAGCTTGGAAAGCTTTGGAGAGACCACAAAAGAGTCAGACATGACTGAGTGAATAAAGAACAACAACTTGAAATGTGCTCCCTAACAGACTTACCAGTGTGCTTTTCAGCATTTGCTAATTTGTCTCTTAAATATCTGTTGGGGAAAAATTTATGTTTAATGTGCTGGGTCAAAATAAACTGTTGAGATTAATGAAGTTAAGTATAATTAATCTACATGAAATAATTCAATTATGAGAAAATACATTTAGGTGAATCCAGGAAGATTACTATTTATTTTTCATAATCAATTTAGTGTCAAGAGTGCTTCTTATAAAATGTATGAGATACTGTGAAGTTAGTAGCTTTTCCTAGATTTGAAAAATGTACAGTAAATGTATTTTCCATGAAAAAAACTCAAATAGTTTTCCTCAGTTTGATTTGTGGCAGTGATATTTATCAAGCTCTGTTTTAAAATTCTCACAGTATACTTTTATTTCACAAGTGCTTTTATTGATAATGTTTAGCCACTTTCTTCCCACTTTAAAGTGACTTTAAAATGATGTATTGATATAAAACACATTTTTGGTCCACTTGAAAATAACAAACGAGAGATCATTACTATTCTTTTCATTTAGGCTAAATTTTGGTAAAATGGTTTCACAAGAATGTAAACACTTTATCTTCAAAGTAACATTAGAAATTACTAAAGGTTGAGTATCACCAAGCGCTTCCCTGGTGGCTCAGTGGCAAAGAATCTGCCTGTGAGTCAGAAGATGCAGGAGACTCTGGTTCGATCCCTGGGTCAAGGAAGATCCCCTGGAGGAGGGCATGGCAACCCACTCTGGTATTCTTGCCTGGAGAATCCCATGGACTGAGGAGCCTGGCAGGCTACAGTTCATGGGGTCACAAAGAGTTGGACACTACTAAAGTGAACGTGCAAGAGCATCAGTTCTTTCCTATTATATAAATCCAATGCTACCAAAGGAAGAAGCATAGTTTGGATTTCTTTTAATCTGATCCTTCAACAAAACAGAGCCAGAGATAATTTATAGATATTGGTACTTATTAAAGTCACCGAAGATTCTACACAGAAGGAACATCATACAGAAATATGGTATGATATTCCCTATCCACAGGGTCTAAAAAGAAATGATGCAAATGAACTTGTTTACAAATAGACTCACAGACTTAGAGAATGAACCTATGGTTACAAGGGGAAAGGATGGGGGGAAGGGTTAGTGAGGAAGTTTGGGATTGACATTGTACACACTGCTATATTTAAAATGAGTAACCAACAAGGACTGACTATATAGCACAGGGAACTGTGCTCAGTATTATGTGGCAGCCTGGATGGGAGGGGAGTTTGGAGGAGAATGGATACATGTATATGTATGGCTGAGTCCCTGTGCTGTTCACCTGAAACTATTTCACCATAGTTAATCAGCTGAAACTCCAATATAAAATACAAGTTTAAAAAATTAACAAAGATGCAAAGAATTTAAAATACAGAATAAAAACAAAATTTAAAAAAAAAGTCACCCAAGAAGCACTGCACAGTCTTTAGGAATAATTATCTTTAAAGCCAGGCTTCATGGTCAAAGCTGGAGACAATACAAAATTAAAGAGCTCATCAAGGAATGTCTTATTTGCACCTATACCCTGATTAAAAGTGAATTCAAATTTGCCATGCCGACTTATTAAGCACATTTTTTTTGGTGATATTGAAAACCCATTCTATCTTTTGGATTCAGATGTCTCTATTAGTCGACCTACTGAAAGGATTTAGTTTTTCTTTCTAAGAACTCTTCCATTGTTTCCCTTGCCAACCAAGTTTTAATCTCTGTTCTGAAGACTTTCAGTTATCTTCTACTTAATTCGTAGGATTCTTGTATCAGTTCGTTATTGCTAAATAACATGCAATCCTGAAAATTCGTTTGTGTGTGTGTGTGTGTGTGTGTTTAAACTTGATGTCTTAAGATAACAATCATTTATTACTTCTCACAAGTTTTCGGGTTGGCTGATGAGGTCTACTGATCTTTTCCTGGGTGTGGCTGGCCAACAGTAAACAAATTTAAAATTGTTCCCACCTCTGAGTGTCTATCTGGGATTCACTCACATATCTGGCAGTCAGTTGACTATTAGCCTATTGAGGAGTGAAAGACCCCATGAAACAGAGAAGATGTTTCCATTTGAGGTCATCTTCAATTAGCTCTCTGTATCAGTGGTCCCCAAGACCACTGCCCAGGTTCAATGATCCTCTAGGAGACTCAGCATATGGTGACACTCATGGCTATATACATATATAAATTTATAGCAAAATGATACAAAATAAAATCAGTGAAAGTGGAGGCACATGAGGCAAAGCCCTGAGGAAATGAGGCACAAGTCACCAGGAGTCTTCCCTGAATAGACTCACATAGGCTGTGCCTGCTTGCTCCAGCAATGAATTGTAACAACACACCTGAAATGCTGTCTACCAGGGAACTTCATCAGAGATTCAACACCTAGCGTTTATATGAGAG
Organism: Neotragus pygmaeus; assembly: GCA_006410875.1. Taxonomy (NCBI): domain Eukaryota; kingdom Metazoa; phylum Chordata; class Mammalia; order Artiodactyla; family Bovidae; genus Neotragus; species Neotragus pygmaeus. Next base: position 114,450 of record SJYV01003820.1, on the reverse strand, counting down.
GCTGGTTATGTAAGCACTGTCTGCCTGGCATAGACCAAAATTCTAGACTCAGAACAAAGCCAGATGTTCAGCACAAAGCATATCGTTTGCCCAGATATTTTAGGCACACTGAGGCACTCTTATCAGTTAGGGTGGTAGGGACATTCAAGAAATCCAAGTTTTCAGATGCCAGCTCAGGGCTTATCTTGCAAGCAGGTCTTTCCAAAGACAGCAGTCTCAAGCCTTCTATGTTTAACTTTTTCTGGATACTGTCCCAGGCATGTTCTGCAGCTCAGGCTCGAGTTCCAAGAAGACAAGTGGAAATTCAAAAGGCCTCTTGAGGTCTAGACTAGGAATTGGCACACGCTAACTCCTGACATAATGTACTGACCAGAGAAAATACCAAGATTCAAGAGGTGAGAGTATAGGCTCCATTTCTTTATGGAGCTCTCATTGCCAAGGACATAGTCATTGATTGGGACCATGAAAACAATCAATCTACCACATCCCCCAGACTTCTATATTCTGTCTTAGAAAGTTGTGAGAAGCTTATGACTGGCTCCCCTGCCTACCCAGGCATCTCTGTTCCATTCTACAATGAGCTTCCATCACAAACACCTTCCGCTACCACCTCTGGATACGATTCTTATCATTTTTCCCAAAGCTAATTCTCAGCCTCAATTGAGAAACAATTATGGTGTCTCTCCACAAACATGAATGCGTTGGGCCCACTGTTCAGGTTCTTTAATTTCTTTCTTCAGCCTTAATGCATAAGGATTTGCAATAGGACAGCTGCTATTTCTCAGGCATTTAGCAGATTGTGCCTTAGGCAATCCAGAAAGGATCTTCATCAGCTCTATCTCCAGAGTGTCTATATCCTACTGATGAAGTACTGTCACTGTTACACCCAAGAGGTTTCAAACTCAACTGGGCTTAGTTCACTAAAGAACAGCCAAACCGAAGACTGATCCCATCTATGGGAGTCCAACTCTGTAACTTTCCAAGAGCTTGTCCAGGGCTCCTTGAGTAGCTGGTAAGAATACTTCAGAGAAAATTTTAGAACAGTGCAGTACAGAACCCACATTCTGGGTCTGGGGGAGAGTAATGACATGGAAATTAGAAATAACTGATGCCTAATACTGTTTCCTTTTGATATTTTCAGACTAACGATGAGCAGAGAGTGTCATTAGTGGAAAGATTTTATGACTTTTATTGGTAAAATGGCACAGCTATAACAGTTTCACTTTAGTGGACTACACAGTCTTAATACCCAAAATAGCAGATCTTAACATGGACTTTAAAGGAACATTCCTCTTAGGACGCTTTCCCGGACAATATAATTTCTCCTCACGACATTTCTTTGGCAGGACAATCTGACCAACTTTGTCTCAGCCCAGACATGACAACACTAACTGTTCTTTCTCATGGGCTAATGAACTGTTCTCTCTGATTACCTTCTTCCCACATTCGTTTGGCCTGACTTTTAAAGCTAATTCAACAATTTCATGCCTGATAGAATGATTTTGAATAGAGCATCATTCCTTTAAATAAATAAATGCTTATAATATTTTAAAGCTTGAAATTTGAGGGTGAATTTTTGACAGAAAGTCTATCATGCTGTTCAGAAACACTATATATGTATAGTTTAATATCCAAAGTAAAGAATGCACAATTGAAAAAAATATTTGCATTTAATCAAAACTGGTATGTTCACAGTTAAGTCTTCAAGAAGTTTAAAGGATGGAATACTTTTGTGTCATCTATATTGACAATTTTTTGTGCAATATTCTTTGTGAAGTTTGTCCAAAAGAAAGTATTTTGTCTGATTTTGTTTGAAGTAATTAATTAAAAATAAATAGCTGGCTTACATTGAGTACTTAGTATAGGAAAGACATCATATAGAAGACTTTATATATTTTATCATTTATATCAAACTCAAATAAAACAGCTTAGTTTAGGGGTGCTATTTTGCAGATGGAAAAACTAACACAAAAGTGTAGTGGCTTAAGCAAGAATTCATTAGTAATGAGCAACAAGGTCAGCACTGGAATTCAATCAGTCTGACTCAAAAGATCAAATGTGACTTAAAATAGTATACTTAGATACATATCAAATACCAACACACGGGTGCACAAGTACCCATCCCCACACATATGTTTAGAGTGTAATTGCATCTTTTCAAACCTAAAAAATTCTACCCCCAAAATGACTTTATAATCTTCAAAGTGATATTAGTTTAATGATATGCCATAAGTAGAATGAAACCACTTGCATATATTATACTGACTAGAATATATACTAGAATGTCTCCTAGGATTCTAAGGCTTAAAAAAAGATTGTTGCTAAGATTTTATTTTATTTTTTTTCCAAAATGATGATTCTTGGCAGACAGTATATGATTTTATTCACAGAAACATTGTCTTAGGGAACTTTCTCTGTAGGAAAATTTTGAAGAGAATTTATAGAAAACACTGCTCAAGAAACTTCCTTTTCGAGGCAGGCTGTTGGGAAGACTGGCTGTGTCAGAAAAAAATGCCTAAGAAAATGTTTCAGAATGAATCATGGAGACTTTCTCCAAAAGATTCTAAATAAATATGAAGAACATGCATCCTAATTTAGGGATGAATTTAACTTTATCCAATTGAATTTTAGTTAAAGGATTATCAATTCAGTTCAGTCACTCAGTTGTGCCTGAATCTTTGCAACCCCACAGACCGCAGCACTCCAGGCCTCCCTGTCCATCACCAACTCCCAGAATTTACGCAAACTCATGTCCATAGAGTCAGTGATGCCATCCAATATCCTATAGTGGTTTCTATGTTTCTTAACTAAATCTGTCAGGTCTTATCCGAGGAGTTCGGTAGTGGATGGCCTGAGTAGGGGCAATCCATTTTGATTAAATCAGAATAATCATGAGTAGGTTGGTCATAACCTGAAACACTACCAATCAAACTTTATTTTGAAAGTTAAAATATCTATTTGGAGATGAGGGCAACGTAAAAGTGCATCTAGAGCCTATGTTCGTTTTATTCATTTGTTGTAAAATCATCTTCCTATTTCAGATCCCTGGAAGAATCAGAAGCAGTAACCTTCAAGAAAGCACTTTGACTTGGAATTTCATCCATTCCCTACCCTACAGAATAGCCAAGACTCAGAGCTATTGTTAAAGGAAGACTTTCTAGTGTACAGGGCTCATGATTGAACATGATCAGGGCTCCTGGAGCCAGGCGAGTGTTTATTTCCAGACAGAGAAAGTAGCCTTCTTTCCACCTGTAGGTGGGGCAGAGTCCTTGAGATCACTGCTGACCACTAGAGGCCCAAAGGACTCTTCATGGTACCATGGAGCCATTCATGATTCTAGACATGTGTCAGGGTCAAGAAGCGAGGAAAAAATTAGGAAAAATTTGGCATTCTTGCAAAGCCCAAATTGGTGTCATTGTATCAACAATCTATGTAAAATTGACTTAGTGCAGAATGAGTAGCCCCTTGAGAAGTGACCTATTGTATCGAAAACCTTTACCAAAACTTGCCCAAACTTCTCAATGTCAACAGCAAGAAGCCAGAAAGAAAATTCCAGATTAAGATTAGGGCTCTTCATGCCATATCCATTTTTCTTACTCCACTTTTTATCATTCTTTTCTGTTCTCCTTTGTCCTCTTCCTAAGATGATTTGTGTTTTTCTAATTCTGTCTCTTTCCAAAGTCCTTCTCTCCTAACACTTACTGCCAAAAAGTATCATTAAATGTGCTTTTCCATACTGGAACTGTGGGGGATACAAATCAGAAAAAAAAAAAAAAAGAGTTCTTAGCTTGTTTTTCTCCTAGTATTTTCCTTTGCCCTTACGATGACTATTTTCAACCCTAATCTTTCCATGACTACTTCCTGGGCCAATTGCTCATTTCTGCCCATGTCCCGCCTTCAGAACTTAGAATTTGGAATTTGTGCTTAGGAGGATTCTGAAAAATAGTTTATCTGTCAACATTCAGGTCAGAATTCAATAGTCAGAAAGCAAGCATAAATAAACTCAGCTTCTTAGAGATAATCTTATACTAGGAAAGTCTAAGGCAAAACACACACAACTTGGTTTCCCTCATTTATTGTTGTTCAGTTGCTAAGTCATGTCCGACTCTTTGCAACCCCATGGACTGCAGCATGCCAGGTTTCCCTGTCCTTCACTATCTCTTGGAGTTTGCTCAAATTCATGTCCATTGAGTCAATGATGCTATCTAACCATTTCATTCTCTACTACTCCCTTCTTCTTTTGCCTTCAATCTTTCCCAGCATCAGAGTCTTTTCAAGTTGACTCTTTGCATCAGATGGCCAAGGACTGACTGGTGAAACAACCAGACCCTCATTCATCACAGCATTTTGATGCACGTTTAGGGGGTAATTTCAAAGAATAATTCTTTAGACAATAAGTTGGACAAGTGTGCAAAAAACTCTTGAAGAACTATGGGCTGTACTCTTTGCTGCTCTAATTCTCGATGCATCTATTTAGATTTCTTTCCTAGGAACTTTGTCCTTGTCTACACAGAGGTTTTTTTTCTCTGACTTCTAGAAATGTCAGTTTGTAATTCTAAAGGACCAAATGTTTAAAAACTGTGCTTGGAAAAATCTCCTTAGCCTTTGAGGTTTCCACTTTCCTAATTTGCAAAATGAGTAGCTTAAGTTAGACCATTCTAATTTATCAACATAGTCCACATCCAGGGTTTATTAGATGTTGAAGTGCTAACATTGATCTTATTTTTGAGGATATGTCTATGAAAAGAAAAGAATCCACTCGTTTAGATGAATCATGTATGCAATTGTAGCCACTCAGCAACTCAGACACCTAAGTAAGTGTCAATTTTATATGACTTTATGAACATTTTCTTATGAAAACATAGTTACAAAATTCTACTTCATATGCAGAAAAATAAACACATTTAGGATTTTGTTATCAATACACAGGAAGCTTAAAGGTGGATGGAGTTCAGTTTCTTCAAGTTCCTTTTATAGGAAGATATAATTAAACTAAATAAATTAGGCTGTTCCCATCACATCTTAAATTTCTTTCATTTGCCTACACATTATGTGATCTTGGCTTAAAATTTAAAAATATTTCCCATTGCTAGTCCTGTCTGAAATCACTACATATTTTTTTTACAATTTCAATAATTAAATTTCATATAATTTCTCTTAATTTTTCCCCTTATAAGCATAATTAACTTTTTGCTGACTTATTAGATATCAATTCAGAATCAAATCACTATAACACATATGTTGGTAGTAATTTTCCTCTCTGAACACACTGACCGGTCAATTGCNATGTGTATAAGAGACAGCTCTTAATTTTTCCCCTTATAAGCATAATTAACTTTTTGCTGACTTATTAGATATCAATTCAGAATCAAATCACTATAACACATATGTTGGTAGTAATTTTCCTCTCTGAACACACTGACCGGTCAATTGCTACAATGCATGTCAATATTTTGAATATAGCAGGATATTTTAATAAAATGAATACAGGGATTATGAAACAAAGAATTCCAGTGTTTCAAGAAACATTTAAAGGACAAATTATTGTAAAAATCACCTCACCAATATTTTGACCATTGACCATAGGGCTTCATCTATAACACTTCCAGAACCTCACAACTTCAGTAAATAGTTCTGGTTGGTATGACTTTTTGTTGGACTAATAATTACATTTCTCTTTTTCATTTAAATGTTGCTTTCGGGGATAATCTTATCAACCCAAAATAACCTTAGCAATTTTTGTTCAAAATAATTCCTCACGTATACCTATAGCAACAGCTATTCTCTATAACATTCCCCTTTGCAGAATGTTTATAGAATTCTCCATTAAAAAAAAAAAAGGAAACTAAACACAAATGATTTTTTTACATACATGTGTGTCAAAATTGTAATTCACATATTGAGAAGAAACATTAAACTTAAGGTCAGCACTAGGAAAACAGTAGAAAATAAAATACACATTTGTTTTTAAGGGTAAATTTCTCAAGTAAATATTCTATCACATATTTAAGTCCAATATTTTAGAATTTGAAAGTTTACCTTATAATATTAATATAATCTAGATTGTTTTTAATATTTCCTACTAGAAAAATCAGTAATAAGCTTCATCTACTATAAAACATTTACCATGTTATTTTCTCTTTATGAGACAGGGATGGCTAATCCATTGTCTTGCAAAAAGGATTTCTTTTTGGGATGTGAGTACTTGTTTAGTTTAGTCTAAAAATAATAAAGCTAATCTTAAAAAGTATAATAGACTATTCCATTGACTTTGCTACAACAAATGGAACAATAAATGACTTAGGATGTACTTGTTATTACAGGACAAAACATAAAGTTAATGGGATGTGTTCTTAAGAGATAAGTATGACTCTTGTGACATTAATGAATTTAGTTTAGTCTCTCTGTGTGACAGACTCTCATACTTCTGTTTTGATTTTGTCATTGCTTTCTAATTAATTTTTCTGTTTGACAGGTAAATATTCTAGAAATGTGATTTTTATGCCTTTTATTTTTAAAAAGTATGCCTCTTAGATCATTTCCTTAGGATGAAGTAATATGAGAAAAATAGGTGTTCCTTCCTGGCCTTCAAATTTCCTGGTCTTCTACTAAAGCTAATTTAAGTCATTAATGTATTATTTGCATTTTTACGCTGAATTTATCTACAGTTTTGAAGCATCAATCCCCACCCTCAAGCTTCTATTATGCCTTTTCCTTCCCTCTTGAAAATCCTCTTCTATCCTGCACAAATTCACTTCGTATCTCTTTTGCTGTGGTTCACATGGCCCCTAACGTGGACTACTAACGCTCGTGGTCTGAGCAGCTATGTTTGTTTATATTTGGTTTCCCGTTTGTATCTGGTCCATGGTTTACATAAGTGTTCCTAACCTGAATTGCCTTGGCATTAGCAGTCAAACTGGCGAAGGATATTATCAACAAATTTCTCTGCTGACAGTAGATGTACTCAATTTGAGCCAAATTTTGGCAGCCAGTTACTGCTGCACACAGCCTTGGGGTCAGTCCCTGCCCTTGTGTTCTTACACAGGATTGCTGTGGAACTCTAGCTTTGATGCAACTGTAGCTGAGCATGATCTCTGTGGAGGCTTTGGCATGGAAATCACTGACAACAGAACTTGGCTCAGGATTTGTTTAATCAGAGCACCTCTCGTTGGACTACGGGAAAGAGGGAGGGAGAAAATGAAGAAAGGAGCCATCTGCCCATTTTGGGGTTGCCTGGCAGGATAAAAAGCTTGGAGTCCTATGAACAAAACAGAGTGCATTAAAGGAGATGTTAGGACTTGACATTAAAACACAGAAAATCTATACGACAAATTTCATTCCTGACCATAACAGCAAAAAGTACGTAAGGCAACAAATTAATAATTTTATTCATTTCTTGTGTATTTCTAAAGCTATGACAAACCTAGAGTGCATATTAAAAAGCAGGGATATCACTTTGCCGACAAAGGTCCATATATTTAAAGCTTTGGCTTTTTCCAGTAGTCATGTATAGATGGGAAACTTGGACCATCAGGAAGGCTGAGCGCCCTAAGAATTGATGCTTCTGAATTGTGGTGCTGGAGAAGACTCTTGACTGCAAAGAGGTAAAACAAGTCAATCCTAAAGGAAATCAACCCTGAATATTCATTGGAAGGACTGATGCTGAAGCTGAAGCTCCAATATTTTGGCCTCCTGATATGAGGAGGTGACTCATTCGAAAATATCCTAAAGCTGGGAAAGACTGAAAGCAAAAGGAGAAAGGGACAGCAGAGAATGAGATGGTTAGACAGCATCACTGACTCAATTCAGTTCAGTTCAGTTGCTCAATCATGTCTGACTCCTTGCAACCCCATGAACCACAGCACACCAGACCTCCCTGTTCATCACCAACTCCGGGAGTTTACCCAAACTCATGTCCACTGAGTCGGTGATGCCATCCAACCATCTCATCCTCTGTCATCCCCTTCTCCTCCTGCCTTCAATCTTTTCCAACATCAGTGTCTTTTCAAATGAACCAGCTCTTTGCATCAGGTGGCCAAATTATTGGAGTTTCAGCTTCAGCATCGGTCTTTTCAATGAAACCCTAGGACTGATTTCCTTTAGGATGGACTGGTTAGATCTTGCACTGACTCAATGGACATGAATTTTAGCAAACTTCAGAAGATAGTGAAGCACAGGGAAACCTGGCATTCTTCAGTCCATGGATTGAAAATGTCAGACATGATTTAGCAATTGAACAGTATGTATTTCTAGAATATAATTTATCCCTAGGTTCCCTTCTCAACACTACTGTCAGCAAATGACTGATTTATTTAATCCAGTGGAAAGTCTCTGATATCCTTTACTCTTGCACTCAAACTGTCCTTAGCTTTACACTTGATTTATTTTTCCTTTTTATTGAAGATGTAAAGATGCTTTTCTCTTAAATACGAGCTTGTTCTTTCCCAAATCTTCCAGAGTATAACTGTCTCAGTCATTGTCTCTTTCATTTTCCCTCTTCCTTTGTCTTTGAAATTTTAATTAGGATTTTGCTTGCTAGAAACAGAGGGTTGCTATGTTGGCCAAAAAATTCATTCGGGTTTTCCTGTAATCTCATATGGGAAGAACCAAACGAACTTTTTTGCCAACCCAACACAAAGGATAGCTCTTGAGAAGGTAAGGCAGTCCATAGCATTATGAAAGCAGGGTAAGTGAAGGCATATATGAGGAGTTATGAGCCTTGACCTCAGAAGGCGAGTCATGAATCTTCACTGGTGGTTCCCCTATCAGCTTGCTTTGCCCACTCTATCTGTGCTTTTTTTTTTTTTTTAATCATTTTCTTCAGCTTTTTCTATCAACTGGCTCTTTCACTGTGGACCGTGAGCATTTTTTTTTTCTTCTAATTACTTGTATTTATGGCTTATTCACTTTCATGCATTGGAGAAGGCAGTGGCCATCCACTCCAGTACTCTTGCCTGGAGAATCCCAGGGACAGGGGAGCCTGGTGGGTGCCATCTACAGGGCTGCACAGGGTCGGACACAACTGAAGCGACTTAGCAGCAGCAGCATGGCTTATCCACAGTCTTTTCTTTTCAACCATGGCTCATTTTTATGGATTTGTCCGACCCGTAATCCCATTGCTAGCTTTAGGATTGTCTGCGTGATTTTACTTCAGATTTTGAAGAATTAGAATCTACTGATGGAACTCATAACTAATTGGATGGAAGTTTTGACAAAGATTGTGTCATAGGCTATGGCTACCTGGCTAAATGTTTGTCTTTGAGGCCAAATTTTAGTCCAGGATTTTGTTGCTGTTGCTTAGTCACTCAGTTGTGTGCAACTCTTTGCAACCCCATGGACTCCAGCACACCAGGCTTCCCTGTCTTCAGTATCTTCTGCGGTTTGCTCAAGCTCATGTCCATTGAGTCGGTGATGCCATCCTACCATCTCATACTCTGTCACCCCCTTCTCCTCCTGCGCTCAATCTTTCCCGGCATCAGGATTTTTTTCCAGTGAGTCAGCTCTTCCCATCAAATGGCCAAAGTATTGGAGCTTTAGCTTCAGCATCAGTCCTTCCAGTGAATAATCAGGGTTGATTTCCTTTGAGATTGATAGGTTTGATCTCCGTGCTGCCCAAGAGACTCTCAAGAGTCTTCTCCAAGCACCGCAATTTGAAAGCATCAGTTCTTTGGTGCTCAGCCTTCTTTATGATCCACTTCTTACATCCATACATGACTGATGGAAAAACCATAGTTTTGACTCTGTGGACCTTTGTTGGCCAACTGATGTCTCTGCTTTTTAAAATGTTGTCTGGCTTGGTCATAGCNATTAATATAATCTAGATTGTTTTTAATATTTCCTACTAGAAAAATCAGTAATAAGCTTCATCTACTATAAAACATTTACCATGTTATTTTCTCTTTATGAGACAGGGATGGCTAATCCATTGTCTTGCAAAAAGGATTTCTTTTTGGGATGTGAGTACTTGTTTAGTTTAGTCTAAAAATAATAAAGCTAATCTTAAAAAGTATAATAGACTATTCCATTGACTTTGCTACAACAAATGGAACAATAAATGACTTAGGATGTACTTGTTATTACAGGACAAAACATAAAGTTAATGGGATGTGTTCTTAAGAGATAAGTATGACTCTTGTGACATTAATGAATTTAGTTTAGTCTCTCTGTGTGACAGACTCTCATACTTCTGTTTTGATTTTGTCATTGCTTTCTAATTAATTTTTCTGTTTGACAGGTAAATATTCTAGAAATGTGATTTTTATGCCTTTTATTTTTAAAAAGTATGCCTCTTAGATCATTTCCTTAGGATGAAGTAATATGAGAAAAATAGGTGTTCCTTCCTGGCCTTCAAATTTCCTGGTCTTCTACTAAAGCTAATTTAAGTCATTAATGTATTATTTGCATTTTTACGCTGAATTTATCTACAGTTTTGAAGCATCAATCCCCACCCTCAAGCTTCTATTATGCCTTTTCCTTCCCTCTTGAAAATCCTCTTCTATCCTGCACAAATTCACTTCGTATCTCTTTTGCTGTGGTTCACATGGCCCCTAACGTGGACTACTAACGCTCGTGGTCTGAGCAGCTATGTTTGTTTATATTTGGTTTCCCGTTTGTATCTGGTCCATGGTTTACATAAGTGTTCCTAACCTGAATTGCCTTGGCATTAGCAGTCAAACTGGCGAAGGATATTATCAACAAATTTCTCTGCTGACAGTAGATGTACTCAATTTGAGCCAAATTTTGGCAGCCAGTTACTGCTGCACACAGCCTTGGGGTCAGTCCCTGCCCTTGTGTTCTTACACAGGATTGCTGTGGAACTCTAGCTTTGATGCAACTGTAGCTGAGCATGATCTCTGTGGAGGCTTTGGCATGGAAATCACTGACAACAGAACTTGGCTCAGGATTTGTTTAATCAGAGCACCTCTCGTTGGACTACGGGAAAGAGGGAGGGAGAAAATGAAGAAAGGAGCCATCTGCCCATTTTGGGGTTGCCTGGCAGGATAAAAAGCTTGGAGTCCTATGAACAAAACAGAGTGCATTAAAGGAGATGTTAGGACTTGACATTAAAACACAGAAAATCTATACGACAAATTTCATTCCTGACCATAACAGCAAAAAGTACGTAAGGCAACAAATTAATAATTTTATTCATTTCTTGTGTATTTCTAAAGCTATGACAAACCTAGAGTGCATATTAAAAAGCAGGGATATCACTTTGCCGACAAAGGTCCATATATTTAAAGCTTTGGCTTTTTCCAGTAGTCATGTATAGATGGGAAACTTGGACCATCAGGAAGGCTGAGCGCCCTAAGAATTGATGCTTCTGAATTGTGGTGCTGGAGAAGACTCTTGACTGCAAAGAGGTAAAACAAGTCAATCCTAAAGGAAATCAACCCTGAATATTCATTGGAAGGACTGATGCTGAAGCTGAAGCTCCAATATTTTGGCCTCCTGATATGAGGAGGTGACTCATTCGAAAATATCCTAAAGCTGGGAAAGACTGAAAGCAAAAGGAGAAAGGGACAGCAGAGAATGAGATGGTTAGACAGCATCACTGACTCAATTCAGTTCAGTTCAGTTGCTCAATCATGTCTGACTCCTTGCAACCCCATGAACCACAGCACACCAGACCTCCCTGTTCATCACCAACTCCGGGAGTTTACCCAAACTCATGTCCACTGAGTCGGTGATGCCATCCAACCATCTCATCCTCTGTCATCCCCTTCTCCTCCTGCCTTCAATCTTTTCCAACATCAGTGTCTTTTCAAATGAACCAGCTCTTTGCATCAGGTGGCCAAATTATTGGAGTTTCAGCTTCAGCATCGGTCTTTTCAATGAAACCCTAGGACTGATTTCCTTTAGGATGGACTGGTTAGATCTTGCACTGACTCAATGGACATGAATTTTAGCAAACTTCAGAAGATAGTGAAGCACAGGGAAACCTGGCATTCTTCAGTCCATGGATTGAAAATGTCAGACATGATTTAGCAATTGAACAGTATGTATTTCTAGAATATAATTTATCCCTAGGTTCCCTTCTCAACACTACTGTCAGCAAATGACTGATTTATTTAATCCAGTGGAAAGTCTCTGATATCCTTTACTCTTGCACTCAAACTGTCCTTAGCTTTACACTTGATTTATTTTTCCTTTTTATTGAAGATGTAAAGATGCTTTTCTCTTAAATACGAGCTTGTTCTTTCCCAAATCTTCCAGAGTATAACTGTCTCAGTCATTGTCTCTTTCATTTTCCCTCTTCCTTTGTCTTTGAAATTTTAATTAGGATTTTGCTTGCTAGAAACAGAGGGTTGCTATGTTGGCCAAAAAATTCATTCGGGTTTTCCTGTAATCTCATATGGGAAGAACCAAACGAACTTTTTTGCCAACCCAACACAAAGGATAGCTCTTGAGAAGGTAAGGCAGTCCATAGCATTATGAAAGCAGGGTAAGTGAAGGCATATATGAGGAGTTATGAGCCTTGACCTCAGAAGGCGAGTCATGAATCTTCACTGGTGGTTCCCCTATCAGCTTGCTTTGCCCACTCTATCTGTGCTTTTTTTTTTTTTTTAATCATTTTCTTCAGCTTTTTCTATCAACTGGCTCTTTCACTGTGGACCGTGAGCATTTTTTTTTTCTTCTAATTACTTGTATTTATGGCTTATTCACTTTCATGCATTGGAGAAGGCAGTGGCCATCCACTCCAGTACTCTTGCCTGGAGAATCCCAGGGACAGGGGAGCCTGGTGGGTGCCATCTACAGGGCTGCACAGGGTCGGACACAACTGAAGCGACTTAGCAGCAGCAGCATGGCTTATCCACAGTCTTTTCTTTTCAACCATGGCTCATTTTTATGGATTTGTCCGACCCGTAATCCCATTGCTAGCTTTAGGATTGTCTGCGTGATTTTACTTCAGATTTTGAAGAATTAGAATCTACTGATGGAACTCATAACTAATTGGATGGAAGTTTTGACAAAGATTGTGTCATAGGCTATGGCTACCTGGCTAAATGTTTGTCTTTGAGGCCAAATTTTAGTCCAGGATTTTGTTGCTGTTGCTTAGTCACTCAGTTGTGTGCAACTCTTTGCAACCCCATGGACTCCAGCACACCAGGCTTCCCTGTCTTCAGTATCTTCTGCGGTTTGCTCAAGCTCATGTCCATTGAGTCGGTGATGCCATCCTACCATCTCATACTCTGTCACCCCCTTCTCCTCCTGCGCTCAATCTTTCCCGGCATCAGGATTTTTTTCCAGTGATTCAGCTCTTCCCATCAAATGGCCAAAGTATTGGAGCTTTAGCTTCAGCATCAGTCCTTCCAGTGAATAATCAGGGTTGATTTCCTTTGAGATTGATAGGTTTGATCTCCGTGCTGCCCAAGAGACTCTCAAGAGTCTTCTCCAAGCACCGCAATTTGAAAGCATCAGTTCTTTGGTGCTCAGCCTTCTTTATGATCCACTTCTTACATCCATACATGACTGATGGAAAAACCATAGTTTTGACTCTGTGGACCTTTGTTGGCCAACTGATGTCTCTGCTTTTTAAAATGTTGTCTGGCTTGGTCATAGCTTTCCTTCCAAGGAGCAAGCTTCTTTTAATTTCCTGTCTGTGGTCACTATCCAGAGTGATTTTGGAGTGCAAGAAAATAAAGTTTGTCACTGTTTCCACTTTTCCCCCTTCTGTTTGCCATGAAGTGATGGGACCAGATGCCATGATTTTCATTTTTTCAATGAGTTTTAAACCAGCTTTTTCACTCTCCTCTTTCACCTTCATTAAGAGGCTCTTTAGTTCCTCTTCACTTTCTACCATTAGAGTGGGGTCACCTGCATGTCTGAGGTTGTTTGTATTTCTCCAGGCAATCTTGATTCCAGCTTGTGCTTCATCCATCACATGTATGGAAAATTCATCCATACATTTCACATGATATACTCTGCATAGAAGTTAAACAAGCAGGGTGACAATATCTATACTCATTTCGCTATTTTGAACCAGTCCTTTGCTCCATGTCTGATTCTAACTGTTGCTTCTTGACCTGCATACAGGTTTCTCAGGGGAAAGGTAAGGTAGTCTAGAATTTCCATCTCTTGAAAATTTCCACAGTTTGTTATGATCCACACAGTCAAAGGCTTTGACGTAGTCAATGAAGCAGAGGTAGATGTTTTTCTGGAATTCCCTTGCTTTCTCTATGATCCAGTGAATGTTGGCAATTTGATCTCTGCTTCCTCTAAATCCATAGGAATATAAATCTGCCTTTTCTAAATCCAGCTCGTACATCTGAAAGCTCTCAGTTCGCGTACTGTTAAAGTCTAGCTTGAAGGATTTTGAGCATTACCTTGCTAGCATGTGAAATGAGAACAACTACATGGTAGTTTGAACATTTTTTGTCTTTGCCCTTCTTTGGGATTGAAATGAACACTAACCTTTTCCAGTCCTGTGGCCACTACTGAATTTTCCAAATTTGCTGGCATATTGAGTGCAGCAATTTAAGAGCATCATTTTTTAAAAAATTAAAAATTTTTTTTACTTTACAATATTGTATTGGTTTTGCTTCTCAGCTGGAATTCCATTACTCCCACTAGCTTTGTTTGTAGTAATGTTTCCTAAGCCCCACTTGATTTCACACTCCAGGATTTCTGGCTCTAGGTGTGTGACCACACCATCATGGTTATCTGGGTCATTAAGACCTTTTTTGTATATGTATAGTTCTTCTCTGTGTTCTTGCTTCTTCTTAATCTCTTCTGCTTCTATTTGGTCCTTGCTGTTTCTGCCTTTTATCATGCCTGTCCTTGCATGAAATGTTCCCTTGATATCTTTAATATTGATACCTAAGGCTATGGAGTCGGACACGACTGAGTGACTGAACTGAACTGAACTGAAGGCCATGGAGAAGATCGACTAATTTCATTTATTTCCATCTGTGCATATTTTCAGGCTGGTTTTTGAGTGTATGTTTGCTTTCTTCTCTGCCATCAAATTCGCACTTTCCTAACCACGGTCTCGGAGAAGGCAGTGGCACCCCACTCCAGTACTCTTGCCTGGAAAATCCATGGACGGTGGAGCCTGGTGGGCTGCCGTCTATGGGGCTGCACAGAGTCGGACACGACTGAAGCAACTTAGCAGCAGCAACCATGATCTAATTCATCTTGAGATCAACATTTAAGGGACATCATGATATTCAGTGGGCTTACCTGGTGGCTCAGTGGTCAAGAACCCACCTGCCAATGCAGGAGACGTATGTTCTGTCCTTGGGGCAGGAAAATCTGGAGAGGGAAAGGAAATGACAACCCAGTGCAATATTCTTGTCTGAGAAACCCCATAGACAGAGGAGCCTGGGAGGCTGCATTCCATGGAGTCAAAAAGGAGTTGGACACAACTTGGTGACTAAGCAACAAGATATTCAGTAATCAAGATAAATTTTATTATCCTACATTATTTTTTTAATATCAAAATTCACGCACAAATCCATGGTGAACAAAATCTCAAAAAATTTTCCTGGTTTTTCCTTCTGTCTCAGGCTCCCTCGTGGCTTGGCCTGGCACTGACTGCAACTACTCTGACTAAAAGAAAATACCATTTTACCCTCTTTAATTATAGTTTTATTTCTTCAGTCTTTCTTAAAAACTAAATCTATTTGCTTGTAGTCTATTTCTCGGGAATTTGTTTTGGAATAGTAATACTTGGAAATTTATTTCCATATGATCACTGGTGACTTCCTCATTCAGAGCAAACTCAGTGATTATATATATACAGGTGAAAAACTTGTCACTAGGTAGACTGGTGGATATCGCCGAAGCTGGGAATGCAATTGAAAGGGGAATGATTCAAGCCACAGGAAAAATTTTAAAATTTTGGAACAATTGTGTGAAATCGGGTTTGCTGTTGCTGCTAAGTTGCTTCAGTTGTGTCGGACTCTGTGCGACCCCATAGACAGCAGCCCACCAGGCTCCCCCATCCCTGGGATTCTCCAGGCGAGAACACTGGAGTGGGTTGCCATGTCCTTCTCCAATACATGAAAGTGAAGAGTGAAAGTGAAATCGCTCAGTCATGCCCGACTCTTAGAGACCCCACGGACTGCAGCCTATCAGGCTCCTCCACCCATGGGATTTTCCGGGCAAGAGTACTGGAGTGGGTCACCATTGCCTTCTCCAAAATAAGGTTTAGGTTATCAGAATAAAATTCAGGGCTACAAGAAAACTTTTCTCTTGTAATTGTCACACACACCCCCTCCCTTGCCGATTATCACTTGACCTCTGTAGGACTCAGTAATTTAGACTGGTCTCTAGTATTGGAAATTTCTCCCGGGATACCAAGGTTCCCATCACGGTTCCCTCCTACCTCTCAGTGACTGCCCTTTATCCCTTTTACTGCCACTGCGTCTTTCTTCCACTCCCTCAAGGAAAGAGGAAGGTAAGGTTCAGTCCTTGGCTGTCTTTTTCATCATCATCACAGTCCCATTCACCCTTACAGTGCAATCTTCATCCCTCTAGTGAAAGTGAAATAAAGTGAAAGTTGCTCAGTTGTGTCCAAGTCTTTGTGATCCCATAGACTATACAGCCCATGGAATTCCATGGAATTCTCTAGGCCAGAATACTGGCGTGGGTAGCCTTTCCCTTCTGCAGGGTATCTTCCTACCCCAGGGATCGAACCTAGGTCTCCTGCATTGTAGGCAGATTCTTTACAAGGTGAGCCACAGGGAAATCCAAGAATACTGGAGTGGGTAGCCTATCCCGTCTCTAGCACATCTTCCTGACCCAGGAATAGAAGTGGAGTCTCCTGCATTGCAGGTGGATTCTTTATCAACTGAGCTATCAGGGAAGCCCTCTAGAGACCCCTCTAGAGAGGGAGATTCCTCCAGAAAACACACAGCCAATTCTGAACTTCCCTAACAACTCTTACATTTGTCTCTTTCTCACTGTTTCACTATCACACCCTCATACGCATCTATCTCCCCAAACACCTAGGCCATCTATTTAGCATGTAAAAATGTTTGGGTGTTTAGCTCCAAAATCATTCTTTCTTTTTTGTTTCATTGAAAGATATTGATGTTTTTATTTGCTTGAGAGGAGTGAAATACTATAAAATTTCATTTGTATATATATATTTTTTATCAGGAAGTAGTAGCTTCACTGGATTATTTGCTAAAGGGTCTGAAATATCATGAACAAATAGACCAAATTGAAAACTCCCCTTTCTAACAGGCCATGCTATCTGGTGGAGTAATACAAATTACAAGCCTATAGTACCTTGAAGAAAGTAATGGTCACTAACAGTCACTTCCATTACAGTTTACAGAAAAACTCAAAAGAATGTCTTGGCCAACCCAAATGACGAAGAAGGTGATTGCTTACATGAACCAAAGATTAAATGGAGATAAAGGGAGGCGATGCTCAGAGCTGGGTGACAGTACTGAGCTTAGAGTGTTAAGTTGGAAGGGCAGGCAAGATGTGGGTGTGTACCTCCTCAGCTCTGTTCTGTGGCTGCCCTGGTTTGGTGGAGCTGTGTTTGCCCTGGGTGCAAAAGGATTCTCATTTTTAGTGGTCTTTAGGGCACAGTGGGAACTGGGGTAGAGATCACAAGAACTGGTTATCCATGTCTGCCTTCTCAAGCACAAGTGGCTCTCAGGACTTTGGGGAGACAAAAACTTTCTCATTAGAAAAAGGATTATATTTCAACTGTCATGAAACTATTGCTACGCATTCAAAAAGTGGTTAGAAAGGAATTTGAAATTGCAAACCAGCTCTTTAGGAAGGATGAGCAATAAAGACTATGGGGATTACTTAATTAAAAAACGACTGCCACAGTATTTGAAGAGAACAAAGCTGGCCATGAATATAAAGAGGCAGCTGTTTTTTTTTTTTATTTCTTTGTGGGTTTTTTTTTTTAATTTGCTTAACATATAACATTGTTTAAGTTTGGATGGACATGAGTTTCAGCAAACTCCAGAAGATAGTGAAGGACAGGGAAGCCTGGTGTGTTGCATGTCCAAAGAGTTGGACATGACTGAGCGACTGAACGACGACAAAGTTTAAGGTGTACACATGTTGATTTGTTGCATTTACTATTGTAATATGATTGCTGTTGGAGCCATAGCTATCACCTCTATGGTGTCACGTAATTGTCCTTTTTGTGGCAGGAATAATTAAGCTCTAGTCTCCTAGCACCTTTGATGTTTGTAACACAACAGTGTTGTCTATAATCACTATTCTGTGTATTAGACCTCCAGAACTTTTAACTACTGGTTGCAAGTTTGTGCCTTTTAGCAACATCTGTTTTATTCCTACACCCTTGGCAACTGTCATGCTACTCTGTTTTAACAAGTTCTCCTTTTTTTTAGATTCCGCATGTGAATGATATCATACAATATTTGTCTTTTTCTGGCTTACCACCCTCAGCATAACACCCTCATCTATGCTAGTGTGCATGGCAGGAGGAACTTGGTGGAGAGAGAATGTGAGGCAGTAGTGGGAAGGTTGCCAAGAGAATTCTTTCTCTAGAGATAGCTAGAAAGAACATAAATAAATAAAACAGTGATTCATTCTTGGTGATGCTATAAACCTTGTCCAGCAAGACTTATTTACGTAGGAGAGAAGCCTGTGGTGACCCAGTTGTTTCTGAGAAAGTATAAAAACTATTGGATTGAGCCCTAATTTGACTCATATTATCACTCCCTAAGATTGTCTGTTTTTTTTTTTTTTTCCTTTTGTAAACTTAAAAGAGAAAGCCACATAAACTTAAGAGGGTCAGGAACTGATATGAGATGATGGTCAGCATCCAGAAATTGGTTTTTAACTTTTCAAGGAACTGTTTATCACACTAATTTCTCAATCTTTGAAACACATGGTGTTTCTAATTGAAGATTTCTGAACAAAGACATATGTTTCTCATTCACTCAGATAAATCATATGCAAGCCATATCCTGAAGGACATTGTGTTTTTAATAAAATAATCTACAACATATTCTCTCTCTCCCTTTCTTTCTGTATCTATGGAGAGTATATGTCAAAGTTTCTAGAATATTTTGACATTTTCTTGTATAAGTAAATACAGCGTATATTTCCATTTGTTTCAGAGAATTCCCATGAAATTATGTCAGAATTAGATTTCAGAGTTTGAGCACATAAGAAATAATGTCATGATTGCACATGTTTTCTTCTTTTGACATTTATTTGGTGCTTTCTTATGACAATACTTAAAAATGACAGTTTCCTGTTTGCCGAGCTGATCAAAAGATGTCCTTTCTTTGACCTAAGTCCTTCCTTAAAATGATTCTAAATTTTAAGAAGAAAAGAGTCACAAATGTGCCCTGATGTGTCCTTATCAATTCCCTGGTGTGGGGGCTGATGGGGGCAGGGCTTTTCTTCCTTTGACCGAGATTGGAAATGTGAAATTACACAGCACATTGAGAAAGGATTCCAGTGGTTGGAGGCAAAGATCTTTTCCAAGGAAAGGAGTATGGCAGCTACTCATGATGCCTTTCTTTTTGCCGAGAGCTAGAAATTAAGTTGACATACATAGTGTGACTTACATGGTCTCCCCCTACTCCAAATTGTAAACGAATGTTTGAAACACCATCTTAGAGAGTCTGTTAAAAAATACAAGAGCAGGAGGAGGAGTAGTTTTAAATCCTAAGAAGTCTGACGGTTTCCTTTTTTCTTGATTATTTTTTTGCTATTGTAGAGCAGTTGCTCCTACGATGTGCTGTCTCCAGAGCCTCAAAGATGTGGCAGGGCTTCCCTGCTGGCTCAGATGGTAAGGCATCAGCCTGCAGTGTAGGAGGCCCAGGTTGGATCCCTGGGTAAGGAAGATACTCTGGAGAAGGGAATGGCAACCCACTCCAGCATTCTTGCCTGGAGAATCCCATGGACAGAGGAGCCTGGTGGGCTACAGTCCATGGGGTCCCAGAGAGTCAGATATGACTGAGCAACTAACACTGCTACACTACTACAACTATTCTAGTTTAAGAAATAGTGACCTGGAAATCTATAAGCCACGTCCTTAAGCGTTATAAACTGACTTTTTTTTAATGTATTAGCATCAAGCCTAAGATGCCTCAGACCTACCCAAAGATGCTTAGACAGCTATACAGGTAACAGGTAAACATACAGTTTGCACACACAGAGAACCACAAACCCACTTAAACATGCTCATAAACACACCCTCCACAAGAAAGTTTAAAAATCTCCAGTCCATGCCATTTTCTCATGTCTATTAGCCCTCTGGCCTGAGCCATCATCTTCCCTGCAGTAATCCTTTGGTGAAGAGCCTGATAGCCAGAGTCAGACTGGATGACTCTGGATGACCTTCGGCAGCTCGCTTCCATTTGCTCATCTGTTAAGTATTGTTAATATTAGGACCTGCCTGAAAGATTAGCCGCAATCAATCAATTATTCCATGCAAAGTACTTAGAACAATGCCAGTGCTCAAGAAATACCACCTGCCCTTGCTGGGGACTCTTGGTTTCCTACTGCTGCTGTAACAAATTATTACTAACTTAGCTGCTTAAAACAACATTTTTATAGATCGGAAGTCTGACATGGATCTCACCAGGCTAAGGTCACGGTAATAGCAGAACTGCATTTCCTTCCCTTAGGGAGAAATCTATTTCCTTGCCTTTTTCTGCTCTAGAGACCATCCAGACACCTTAACCCAAGACTCTCTTGTTCCATCTTCAAAGCCAGCAACGTTGCATCTCTCTCACCCTCCTTCCATCGTCACATCTTTATTTGACCACGGCTGGTGGAGGTTCTCTGCTTTTCAAGGACTTGTGTGATTATCCTGGGTCCATGTGGTTCATCCAGGACACTCCTGAGGTCTGTGACCTTAATCACTTTCGCAAAGTCCCTTTCGCCTTTTAAGGTAACATATTCACAGCTTCCAGGTTTGGGATATGGGCATCTTTGGGATGGAGAGCATTGTTCTCCTTACCCCCATNGGAGAGAAGCCTGTGGTGACCCAGTTGTTTCTGAGAAAGTATAAAAACTATTGGATTGAGCCCTAATTTGCCTCATATTATCACTCCCTAAGATTGTCTGTTTTTTTTTTTTTTCCTTTTGTAAACTTAAAAGAGAAAGCCACATAAACTTAAGAGGGTCAGGAACTGATATGAGATGATGGTCAGCATCCAGAAATTGGTTTTTAACTTTTCAAGGAACTGTTTATCACACTAATTTCTCAATCTTTGAAACACATGGTGTTTCTAATTGAAGATTTCTGAACAAAGACATATGTTTCTCATTCACTCAGATAAATCATATGCAAGCCATATCCTGAAGGACATTGTGTTTTTAATAAAATAATCTACAACATATTCTCTCTCTCCCTTTCTTTCTGTATCTATGGAGAGTATATGTCAAAGTTTCTAGAATATTTTGACATTTTCTTGTATAAGTAAATACAGCGTATATTTCCATTTGTTTCAGAGAATTCCCATGAAATTATGTCAGAATTAGATTTCAGAGTTTGAGCACATAAGAAATAATGTCATGATTGCACATGTTTTCTTCTTTTGACATTTATTTGGTGCTTTCTTATGACAATACTTAAAAATGACAGTTTCCTGTTTGCCGAGCTGATCAAAAGATGTCCTTTCTTTGACCTAAGTCCTTCCTTAAAATGATTCTAAATTTTAAGAAGAAAAGAGTCACAAATGTGCCCTGATGTGTCCTTATCAATTCCCTGGTGTGGGGGCTGATGGGGGCAGGGCTTTTCTTCCTTTGACCGAGATTGGAAATGTGAAATTACACAGCACATTGAGAAAGGATTCCAGTGGTTGGAGGCAAAGATCTTTTCCAAGGAAAGGAGTATGGCAGCTACTCATGATGCCTTTCTTTTTGCCGAGAGCTAGAAATTAAGTTGACATACATAGTGTGACTTACATGGTCT
Organism: Neotragus pygmaeus; assembly: GCA_006410875.1. Classification (NCBI taxonomy): domain Eukaryota; kingdom Metazoa; phylum Chordata; class Mammalia; order Artiodactyla; family Bovidae; genus Neotragus; species Neotragus pygmaeus. Next base: position 92,573 of record SJYV01003820.1, on the reverse strand, counting down.
CCCCCTACTCCAAATTGTAAACGAATGTTTGAAACACCATCTTAGAGAGTCTGTTAAAAAATACAAGAGCAGGAGGAGGAGTAGTTTTAAATCCTAAGAAGTCTGACGGTTTCCTTTTTTCTTGATTATTTTTTTGCTATTGTAGAGCAGTTGCTCCTACGATGTGCTGTCTCCAGAGCCTCAAAGATGTGGCAGGGCTTCCCTGCTGGCTCAGATGGTAAGGCATCAGCCTGCAGTGTAGGAGGCCCAGGTTGGATCCCTGGGTAAGGAAGATACTCTGGAGAAGGGAATGGCAACCCACTCCAGCATTCTTGCCTGGAGAATCCCATGGACAGAGGAGCCTGGTGGGCTACAGTCCATGGGGTCGCAGAGAGTCAGATATGACTGAGCAACTAACACTGCTACACTACTACAACTATTCTAGTTTAAGAAATAGTGACCTGGAAATCTATAAGCCACGTCCTTAAGCGTTATAAACTGACTTTTTTTTAATGTATTAGCATCAAGCCTAAGATGCCTCAGACCTACCCAAAGATGCTTAGACAGCTATACAGGTAACAGGTAAACATACAGTTTGCACACACAGAGAACCACAAACCCACTTAAACATGCTCATAAACACACCCTCCACAAGAAAGTTTAAAAATCTCCAGTCCATGCCATTTTCTCATGTCTATTAGCCCTCTGGCCTGAGCCATCATCTTCCCTGCAGTAATCCTTTGGTGAAGAGCCTGATAGCCAGAGTCAGACTGGATGACTCTGGATGACCTTCGGCAGCTCGCTTCCATTTGCTCATCTGTTAAGTATTGTTAATATTAGGACCTGCCTGAAAGATTAGCCGCAATCAATCAATTATTCCATGCAAAGTACTTAGAACAATGCCAGTGCTCAAGAAATACCACCTGCCCTTGCTGGGGACTCTTGGTTTCCTACTGCTGCTGTAACAAATTATTACTAACTTAGCTGCTTAAAACAACATTTTTATAGATCGGAAGTCTGACATGGATCTCACCAGGCTAAGGTCACGGTAATAGCAGAACTGCATTTCCTTCCCTTAGGGAGAAATCTATTTCCTTGCCTTTTTCTGCTCTAGAGACCATCCAGACACCTTAACCCAAGACTCCCTTGTTCCATCTTCAAAGCCAGCAACGTTGCATCTCTCTCACCCTCCTTCCATCGTCACATCTTTATTTGACCACGGCTGGTGGAGGTTCTCTGCTTTTCAAGGACTTGTGTGATTATCCTGGGTCCATGTGGTTCATCCAGGACACTCCTGAGGTCTGTGACCTTAATCACTTTCGCAAAGTCCCTTTCGCCTTTTAAGGTAACATATTCACAGCTTCCAGGTTTGGGATATGGGCATCTTTGGGATGGAGAGCATTGTTCTCCTTACCCCCGTGGAAGTGTTAACGATGATAAATCCGAATGAAAAATGTGAGTGTATTCTTACCACATTACGTGTCCTTTATGTTTCCATTCATCCATTCATTTAATGCTATAATAGGTCAGGCTTGGTGAGTAAGTTTGTGCCCTCACAGAGTTGGCAGCCTTAAAGATCTGTGCTAATATCCAGATTCAAAATGTATGGCAAATTAGACTTGCTATAGTGTGTGTGTGTGTGTGTGTGTGTGTGTTAGTTGCTCAGTTGTGTCCTATTCTTTGCAACCTCATGGACTGTAGCCTGCCAAGCTCCTCTGCCCATAGGATTCTCCAGGCAAGAATACTGAACTGGGTAGCTATTCCCTTCTCCATCAGATCTTCCTGACCCAGGGACTGAACCCTGGTTTCCTGCATTTCAGGCAGATTCTTTACTGCCTGAACCAGCAGAGAAGCCCTTGATATAGAGTAGATATATACAGTTTAGAAGATCTAGATATTGCACATTCACTGATTTATTTTTTCAGTCACTCAACAAATATCTATCAAGTGCTTAGCCTGTAAAGGCCACTCCACAAAAGGAAATCTTGATTTCTGACAAGCGTTCAAAGCTAAAAGCTGTGACATCATCTTCTCTCAAACAAACCAACTCTTATAAACATCCCAGAAGAGGCTTCAGGAAGACTTCTCAAGAGAAGGGCTGTTAGCCTAGGGCATGTGCGCTGGTTCCAAGAGTCTGGGGCTTCCTGGCAAGCACATGCAAAATTGTGCTTGTCTGTGCGTTTGTGGGGGAGGGGAGCTGCTTCACTGCTTTTATCGAGTTCAACGAGGAGTCAATGTTCCACCAAAGATGAAGCATGTAAACCCCAATGCATTGCGGTTTGTGACGTCCAAGACCTTCCTGCTTTGTTTCCCCATGTGGCACAAGCGGCTTTAACGTGGGGCTGAGTGAATGACGCTGTCAGTGACTTGGATTCATGCCTTGAGTTGGTGTCACAGCATCACTTTTGCTTACTGTCATGATGAATTCCCTTCTGTCCACTCAGTTCTTCTGCTGGGAAGGATCACAACTGTCTGTACTCAACCCACATGCCACGTGACAAAAGGAACTTCAGAGACAGACACGGCAGGGCTTGAAGATAAGCTCTGAAGGCTCCTTTGCCTTTCTGACTCTGGCAGATCGCCTTTGTGAGAGTCCTGCTCCATCAGTTATCTCCTTCGAGTTGTATACTGTGAATCGTGTGAAAAGGGGTATCAGAAAGGGGTGGAATGAGGACCATATTTAAAGCAAGGAACTATACGGCAGAGGATGAGATGGTTGGATGGCAATATTGACTCAATGGATATGAATCTGAGTAAAGCCTGGGAGACAGTGAAAGACAGGGAGGTCTGGAGTGTTGTAGTCTATAGGGTCACAAAGAGTCAGACACGACTTAGCAACTGAACAAGAAGCTTCTTACAGTAAAAAAAAAAAAAAAAGTCAATCTGTTGGAGAGAGAAGTAGATGAAATGATGTTCTTCTAGATGGATTGAATAAAGAAGCACTCCCTTTTTCCATTCCCTCTTTTTTTTTTTTTTTTAAAAAAAGCTACATATTAGAAATAAGCATTGCTTCTTTCAAAGAATATACTTGATTCTTGCAGGTCAAGGCCAGCTCTGGGTGGTTTGTTCTGTGCTCACATTTAGGAACGCCTCCAATTCAGACACCACAGACCCACCTCCTTAACTCTTTACTCTTCCCTCCTTGCCTCTGTTTCTGAGAAAAGCTTGATGATAGAATGTGCAGCTCCCTTTCTGGATATTTCAGTAGTCCTAGGTGGAAGGTGCTGTTGCCCACTCCAGCAGCCCTTTCCCCGTCAGACCCCAGAGCGGAAGGAGCCAGACTGCTTTTTAAAAGCCACTACCAAGCTCTTGGATGCCCCAGGCTATAGAAGTCTAAAAGAGGGCGGCAGGGGGTGATGGGCTATATGGAGTTATGCGGGCACGTGGGTTTACAGGCTCTGGTACTTGGGTTGTGAGCCGAGATAAATCATGGCTTTGGTATGTACTTTTTGCTGCTTTGCTTAAAAGAATTCCCTTGTCTCTCCTTCCCAGTCTCAAGCTTCACTCCATTGCTCACTGCATTCCCCTGCTTCCACCCAACACCATCTACTTAAATTCTCTGAAATTGGCAAGAGAAGAAGCTATGATTTTGTCCATTCATTTCGTGACTTAAAATCCCTCTTCTTTCACTGGAGCTGATGGTATCAGATAGAGGCAGACAGAGAAGGTTAGATGACCATTAACTATCATCTTCAAACTTGCTTTCTGAGTGATCTAGTTGAAGAGGGTGAATACAATTTGTAGATTAGCCATGATTTTATAGTAGTTGAGGATTATGAAGATAAAAGGGCAGCATATATCCTGCATTTTAAATTAGGAATTGACTGTACATACTGGATGAATTCATTTTTATAGAGGACTTTGGATTTACTCTATGCTCCTTCCTTAATATCGTCCTCTGTCTTCACCATCACATAATCATGCCTGTTGTTACTTTCATTTTAATCCATCCAGAAAGTTTCTAGGAGACAGAAAAAGGGAAGATGCAAATTTGGGAGTTCACTGACTATCATCTAGTTACATAACTCATAGAAAATAGATCTGTGCAAATAAAGACACAGATAAGTACACAACCAGGTCAGGGTCCCATGCTCTGTTCGAATTCTGTTTTCTCATTAGTGACTTTCTCATGACAGAGCCCGGGAGAAGGACTGTGGGTCTCAAACATCTCATCGGTTGAGAGCCAGAGCAAAGGTTCGGGAGAAAACTACTGTGAAACAAGGATGCAATTATTTCAAATTAAAAGCAGTTATACGATTAACTTTGTGTCCCCATCACCAAAGCCTCAGGACATGTTGGAAAACTCCAGTGATTCACTGCCATTCATATATTCTGTTTGGTAACAAAACTTTTAAAAAGAAAATGTCATGGTCCTAAATTTCCCTACATGTACAGTTCATGATTTGAAACAGTACAAGGAAAAAAAAAATCTCTATGGAAATTGAATGCATTGGCAAACCTAGAGATTATCAAAAGAGAAAGAAAATGATGGGAATATTTTACAGCTGCTGGTGGGGAGAATTATGCAGCTTTCCACTATGCAAAGTTTTGTAATTGTAACTTCTTGATACCTTTTAAGGAGAAAATACCGCCGGCTGCAACTTGAGAGCTTTTATGAGAACCATGAAAGAGTTTTTCCTTCACTCACATCTGTCTTCATTTGCTGGGTGTATGCTGTAAGTTTCATGCCTGTTAGCTAAATCTAAGACATTAAAGACTTGCTTACATCAAGCAAACGAATGTATCCTTAAACCATAATGTTTTTATAGAATTAGGGAAGAAGAGACTTACACTGAGCTATTTAGTCTTTATTATTTGCTTCTGTTGTTTACAATAGTAAATGAGCAGAACTATCAATATATCCAAAATCATAGACTTTAAACCAAGCTTAAAGTCTTCAAGATCATTTGAGTGAGAAAAAGAATCATATTTCAAGTGACATTTCAGATATCTTCACTATGTTTATCTATCTAAGTAGCTGGACAATTACCTCAAAATGTGTTTCTATTTTTCAGTTTTTTTTTGGGGGGGGGTGGTTCTTTTCATGCTCAGGCAATGGAATCATAGAATTTTTGGTTTATGACATTGTCATCAGGATTTCAAACACGTTTCCACACCACAATCTTTGCTATTGCATTTTAGTTGCTCATCAATATTTTCTCACCAGCCAAATTTTCTAAAATACCAATATTTTCTATAGAAATTCATCCATTAACACCAGAGGCATGGCAGATTAAGTCAGAACCATGTGGTGGATACATGCTGATTTACCTTTGGTGAGTATCCTGTAGTTTTTAATCTCTCAGACACATGTGTTATTAGATCAGATTTAACATACAAACTAATAGAATGAAAACTGAAAAACTGAATCAGTTACCAGTCAGCCAGATCTTGGGTGCTATAAATATTCAGTCACAAATCCTTATGTATTGAAAACATGGTTTTATGAGAAACTAGTCTAGAGATTTGTGGTTATGCAGGCATTGAGGATAAAGATTCTTCTTGAGGGCATAGCATTTCTTTGCTGAAATGAAATACCATGTAAAATATAACTGACAGTGTAATTTGAGTTTTGATATTCTGATTTTCCATTGCACTGTACAGTGTGTGGGATGTTAGTTCCCCTACCAGGAATTGAACTCATGCCCCAGGCATTGGAAGCATGAGTCTTAACCCCTGCACCACCAGGGAAGTCCCTGATTTTTGTTTTCATATTGGGTAGTGTTTACATTATTATTCATGTTTGACTCTAACAAATATGCCCAATTGCAGAATATCTTATAGAGTTCCCTGGTATAGGATGACTTTAACTCTGGAATTCAAAAACTGTCTTAGAATATTTGTAAAACTCAGCAATTATATCTCAACAATAACATAATTCAGACACCTATCCCTAAGTTCTTCCTCACTCTTCCCACTCTTCCTTCCGTTATTCTTGTCTTGCGTCCATATTCTTCTCTTTCTCCTTCCCCTTCCAGCTTTAGCATACCTTGCTCCCTAGTTGCTTTGTGAATTCAGAAAAACTTTTTTGTTTTCTTCTGAAGCCAAGTAACATTTCTTAGTTTGACAAGGTGCAGTTAGGCCAGCAGCTGCAGAAAGTATTATGCACCTGCCTTTATTCATCTTTGAACATACTTTCAAAGTTGCTTTTGTAATCTTGCGTGGCCGCCCTTTCATTTCCTTTCCTGCTTCACTTTATCTCTCTTTTTCACACTTTGACACAGATGCCTTCCTCTGATTTAGCAAAGAATATTTCATAAAAACAAACCATAAATGCAAAGGTGAAAAGTGATTTTTGGAGCATTATATTCTGTCCAATTTTTAAAATCATCTGTAAATGTAGTGTCTTGGATTCCCCCACCTTTCTGTTTTTGGAATTGCTTCTTGTTTTTTATATTCCCTGATAGCTCAGTTGGTAAAGAATTTGCCAGCAATGCAGGAGACCTCAGTTCGATTCCTGGGTTGGGAAGATCCCCTGGAGAAGGGAAAGGCTACCCACTCCAGTATTCTGGTCTGGAAAATTCCATGGACTGTACAGACCGTGGGGTCACAAAGAGTTGGACACGACTGAGAGACTCTCACTTTCACTTTCATGGCATCTATTGCACTTTTTCTCCGAAGTGACCACATTAAGAATATCCTCTAAAGTCTGCCCAAAGCCTCTTCACAGATTCTCATGTGGAAAATTGTGCCTGTCTATAACCCTTTGGTTTTCTCCTTCTTGATAGGAGACTAAAAACTTCTGAGACACACCCCTAAGATGCCTATTTAGTTAAGCAAATTTTTGCTGAATATTCTAAAATGTCATGGCTTAAAACAGCAGTCCCCAACATTTTTGGCACTAGGGACCAGTTTCATGGAAGATAATTTTTCCAGAGACTTGGGGGGTGGAGTGGGGTGTTTTGGGGTAATTCAAGTGCATTGCATTTATTATGCTGCTACTGATCCGATGGAAGGAGGAGCTCAGGCAGTAATGTGAGTGGTGGGGAGCAGCTATAAATACAGATGAAGCTTTGCTTCCTCAGCCACCACTGCTGCGTGGCCCAGTTCCTAACAGGCCATGGATCAGCACCAGTCTGTGGCCCAGGGCACTGGGGACCCCTGGTTTAAAAGAATTAATGCAACCAGTCATGATACAACTAATTCATTGAACTCTAGTCCCTGGTTGACTGTCAGACCATTAGGAAGGGCTCAATACATAAATACCAAGTATATGAACTGATTTAGGTTCATTCAGAGAAATAATTTCAGAGTGCATCTGAGTGGTTCTGGCATCAGTGAGCTCAAGGTCTTGAGTCAAACAAAATGAGGTATTATTGAGCAAATACCTAGCCCCCTACCATAGAGCTGAGTGCACAGTAAATGTTCCTTGAGCATTTGATGGATGAAACTCATTTCCCATTCTGACTCTGTCTTAGATGTCTTTAGTCTATTGATTCAACCTTTTGCCTGTCAAGGGATTCTAATTAATGCCAACAACTCCTGCCAAAAAAGCAGGGGCGATATTCAAAATATTTATCAATTGGTATGCAATGTGCTTCAACCAGTCAGGATCAGCGCTGGCTATAAACAACCCGGACAACTGTATCAGGGCTTACCTGCTAAAAATCAGCATTGTTCGTGAGCCCTGCGCTATCAAACTCTCCTGGATTGTCTAGGGATCTCTAAGAGGCTGCTCCTTCTGGCTATGCAAGGATCTAGCCCCTACACAATTTTCCTTTTTTGCCAGCCATCTTAGAAAAATTCCTGGGAGATTTGTCAGAATCTATGTAATCATCATTAATTTAGCAATTCTCAAAGGTAACCTAGAGTTCATCCAGCTGCAGTTTATTCCATTGATTGCAATAATCCACCCCACCCAGAACGTTCCTCATGAAAGGAATCTTCCTGGGGTGGCCATCTGGATCATATTATCCTAATCAGAGTGTGTGGCGCGTACAAGGTGCAGACACTCTTTCCACTGCAGAGTCAGGCTCCCTCATTCCTGGATGTGCTTTCTCCTTTCCTTTCACTTCCCTCTTTTATCTGTGCTGAATGGATATTTGATGGCGTTCCTGAAATTAAAAAATAGAACTGCAATAAGTTCTATTTTTTCTGTGTAACATACTTGTCTGAATGTTGCTATTCTGTTTTATACCCAGTGGGCCGGGAGAGGGGCTAAAGTGAATAAACAGAACCCTTCCTACTTAGAGATAATTATATAATCTGGAAAACCTGCAACTCCAGATTGTTGTTCAGTTGCTGAGTAGTGTCTCACTCTTCGCGATGCCGTGGACTTCCCCGATGCTGGGCTTCCCTCTCCTCCGCTACTTCCCAGAGTTTGCTCAAGTTCGTATCCAGCCCCAGTTTAGATGTGGTCTATTTGCCAAGTTGCAGGCTACTGGCCCCCAGTTTAGCTTACACTTTTTCTCTATGCTTAATTTCCAAGGCTTTTTACACAGATACCTACATATTTTCATGGGGACATGTAAATAAACACCTTTGACGATCAATAGCAAATAATGAATGTGAAAATAGAAAGTTACTGACCAACATGAACTGAAAACTGGGGTATTCAAAGATCTCTATTCTTGGTGCTTCTAATTTAATATCACTACCACCATGGAATTTTGATTCCCTTATTCCTGTTTATAACTTAGATAAGGGATAAAAAATAACATTTACCAAGTGCCAATCAGTTAATATGTTAGGATATTTTTATCCCCATGTCTATTGCCATGCTATAAAAAGAAAAAAAAAGGCAATAAATGCTAATATGGTGTTCTGTCTTTCAAATTAACATGTTCCCTTCCAGGATTCCAAGTAATTGATGAGTAGTTCATCTTTGTTCTGTGCTAACAGGATGATCAAGCAAATATTGGGGGCTATTTTTTAGGTCATTTTTTGTCTAATTGAAAAAGAGTAAATTTAGATTTGTATCAGTTATGGAAGAGGAGACAGTTTATTTATAATAGCAGAGTATGTTCCAAAGTATACTTGTTTAGAATCCAATAAGCTACAAATGGACAAAAACCCAAACAAATAGTAAAGGATTTTCCCATATGCCCCTACCTAAGTCCGGAAACTGACAGTCCAGTGTTTTTGTAGGTGTCTGTGATGGCTTTAAGGAACCAGGCTTTTTTGATTATCTGGTATTGCATTTGACCTCATGGTCACAAAATAAGTTCAACAACTCCAGCCATTACATCCTCATTCCAGACAGAAAGAGGAGAGCAAGTATAAAAGAGCAAAACTTTCTTTTCACAAAGTTTGTCATTCTCACTGGAAAAGAATTCTGTAAGTCTCATTCAGAAAGTCATCTTCTAAAAGCAAAGGAGAATGCAAATTTTATCTTAAAATTTGGTTAAGCAGGAATGAAAGAGTTAGAACCAGGAGTTAAATGAACCGGCTCATAACATTTGCTACTTATGCATCTGACCAACAATAGGTGGCTCTTTTTAGATATAACATGTGTTTTCTACCATGCAGGTTTTAGAGCAAAACTATGTGTCACTAGTAAGTCTCCCTGAGTATTTCTCTGATGTTTCCCACCCCCCATTATATTTCAGACCTACAGGAACCTTCGTTGTCCCTCCTAAATACTTCTGCAAGTCTCCAAAGGATGACTTGTGAGTACTCAAAAGCTCAATGCCGATATTTATCATGCATGTCCATTCTCCTCTTTTCCTTCAGTGACTTCAAATAGTCATCAAAGGTCAAGATGTCTGATGTACCTGAAAGTGCTACAAGCTACTGTCAATGCCACTATAACCTATCATTTCTTATTGCTGCTGCCATTAGCAAGATTGTCCTACACAGCTTTTCTGTAGAAGTGGTCCCAAAGCATCCAAAACATGGCCCAGCTAATGGTCACTGTTTTCCTTTGAAGTCCATGTGGTGAGGACACACCCCAGAAATGATGAATTTCCCTCTCTTCAACTTTGATTTCCATGGGTCATGTCATCCTCTTTTGTACTCTCCATGGAGAGGTTTGGTAGGAAAATTTCTTTCCTAGGAAAATTTTTTCCATTTCTAGTTTGGGTCACTCCATCAGACTCCGGTAAAATTGCCTAAGACTTGGTCATGGAACATACAAGTAGCAGAGATCCTACCATATTTGATTTTACCTGCTCTTCTTGAGACAATTTTCTTGAACCAACTTCAAATCTTTTAACTTTCCTCTGTGGGTGATTTTTCATCATCAGGAGCTCTCCTAAGCCTCCTAAGCCTTCTGTAAACCTCCCACAGATATACTGGACTTTCTCTGATTCATCCACATCAAGAGGCAAATTCAGTTTAGACTGGGATTATTAGACCCAAAGTAATAAATGCTAAAGGCAATGCATCTTTGTCTTAACTCCTTCATCCCCAGTCACCCAAACCTATTCATAGTTCAAGTTGTCAGATAATTTCACTATTCTAACTTCAGCTTCCACACACATTTGTGTTTAAGCTTTCCACTTCTTAGGTCAAATCCATATAGTTATACTTTTGAAATGATGAGTCCAACAGATCCAGAACCTTCACTTACACTGAAAGTCACAGTTTTACTATTTAGATCTGTTTATTCCTCTCTTCATGGAGAAGGAGTTTGATGTGCTACTTAGATGTTCATCTAAGACATCTCTGTTTTTGAACACCTCCTTTAAGCCAGTTCAAGATGCTCTTATTAGGGAATGTTTGCCAAAGGGATGAAGAAAAACCACACCCCTGTTTGTCCTCTTACCTCCCCCAAATCTAGAATGTGAAGCCCTAGATGAAATATCTGCTTATGTTGTAGAACCAAGATTTGAGGAGCAGAAACGAGTATGAAAGGGAAGAAAAAACCAGAGCTTCAGTGTACCTGTGCCACCAATAGCGCAGCTGTAAAACAGCTGGTGCAGACCAGTGCTGCTCACACATGCTTCATAGCTGTCATTAAACCCAGACGTGAGACTCTAAACTGAAGCGAAAGTACACGTTGGGTGCAGCATATTAAGTACAAGCACCGTAATGACAGTTATTAACACAATATTCAGGAAGCACCCACCTCCAGGTAGAAATTGGAGTTTCAGGTTTCTTGACTCAAGGGTAGGTACTTCAGGGAATCTATGCCTAGAATGAGAACTAAATGAGACAAAATTTTAAACTTGCTGTACTAGCGAATATCCCTGAACAAGCTGCATCTCATCTCTGTGTCTGAATGCCTCCAGAAAGATCAGAAATGTAAGTAAACTGGTAAAATGTGCCCATATTGAGTGTTGGGAGTGTGTGGTAACAACACCTACCTCTCAGTTCAAAAATAAATCCTTATTCTCTGGTGTGAAAGAGAGAGTAAATGGCTGTTAGGATAACACCTTTTAAATAGCCCTTTTACAATCAGAAAAGCCTTGAAATGGAATACTAAGTATCACACAATGTCTCTAGACCTTACACTTAGGTTTCAGTATTGGACTATATGTATATCTGTAGTGTTAGTGACTCAGTCATGTCCAGTTCTTTGCAACCCCATGGACTGTAGCCTGCCAGGCTCCTCTGTCCACAGAATTCTCCAGGCAAGAATACTGGAGNATGTCTCTAGACCTTACACTTAGGTTTCAGTATTGGACTATATGTATATCTGTAGTGTTAGTGACTCAGTCATGTCCAGTTCTTTGCAACCCCATGGACTGTAGCCTGCCAGGCTCCTCTGTCCACAGAATTCTCCAGGCAAGAATACTGGAGTAGATAGCCAGTTTTCTTCAGGGGATCTTTCTCATCCAAGAATCGAACCTGGGTCTCCTGCATTGCAGGCAGATTCTTTACCATCTGAGAAACCAGAGAAGCCCCATTGGACCAGTGGGATCTATGGAATAATAATCCCATCTATTCTGAGTTCCCAAACCTTCCTTAGAGATTTTGCAAGGTCAAGGGCCATACCTTTGCTCTTTTTCCACCTGAGGCAAATTATTTCTTCCAAGAAATGACTTTTGTTTTTTTGGCATATAACCTCCTGAGATGCTTAAAAAAAAAAACCCAATAACTGGAACTTAGGAATAGATAATTTACCTCAGATGGGCTATGCTGTTTATTTCCAGAAACCAGTTGAAAAATTTTTTTTACTCCGACTACTGAGACAAAACCTTATTAATAAAATGTGTGCTACTGGAAAGGAAAGACACCTTTGTTACTTAATACAAGCATGGTCATTTATATTTGGCAAACATAAATGTCATGAAGAACAGGAAAAAATATAATTCACGAACAAAACTCATTTTTATGCTACTGTCCCTTTGCCAAATTAAGTATTTCAGACGGAAATTTAGGGTGGAGGCTCACTTTGGAAAAAAGAAATCAAATTGTATTGAGTTGCTTTTATCACCAAAGGATTTTTGTGCATTTGGATGGATCATCTATTCCTTATTTGGTAGTAAAGAATATTCTTACTTTGCACAACTACTACAGAATTGGTTAAAACTCCTTGACTAGAAACTTCTTTCACATTTTTTTTCAATATTCAATTTTTAGGCAGTCAAAATAGAATGGAAAAATCCACTATTGACATCAGAAAAAAATCTTTCTTGAACTTACCTGAATGGTGCTCTCTTGATGGGCTTTTCCTGTCCAAATCTATTTATGAAGATTCATTAATCTTCAGATTTTAAGACAGAGAGGAAAATGACAGTAATTGATTTTTTTAAGTGATGAAAAAAATGCCTGATATTTATTTGTCATTAGCCTTGTTACAAGGACAGTGTCATTCTACCATAGGCATTTAGGATGTGAAAATATATAGATATCAAGAGCCCAGAGTACAATGGTTAAGAATCCACGTGTGAATGCAAGAGGCACAAGAGATGTGGGTTCGATCCTTGAGTCAGGAAGATCCCCTGGCTGAGGAAATGCCAGCCCACTCCAGTATTCTTGCCTGGGAAATCTCACGGACAGAGGAACCTGGTAGCTAGAGTCCATGGGGTTGCAAGAGTCAGATGTGACTGAGCACACACGCACTGCATAGTACTGCCTGCTTGGAAAGTCTCGCTTCATTTAAGGGACAAACGAAAACCAACTTTTTTTTTTTCCCCCTGAAAGTATTACATATTAAAGTTGCCCCTTTTTTTTTTTACTTTGGAAGAAAACCAAAAGACACTTGATTTTATTTCTATATATGTATTCTGTGGTGACAAAGTTTAATATAGGTCAATAAGAAATATTTATTAGATTTAGTAGTTGACTTATATGTAAGTCAGTAGCCTCTGTTGATGGGGTTTTGCTTAGGGGGTCATAACGAATTTTCTCCGACAAAAAGTCAACACGAAAGTATTTCCTTCAACTTCTTAGATTCTTATTCTGAGTGTTCTCATCATAACATGTCTTGTGATCACTGAAGTGCCATATATGTATATATGCCATATATGCCATATATCACTGAAGTGCAAAGTCATATTTGAGGAAGACTTCCACTATGGTCAGTATTGATTGTACAGGTGGTGTGACTGAAGAGACTAATGTTCCATTGACAATAGTGTATCTTTATTATTGTTCTGCAAAAAGGAAATGTATTTCCTTCACTCCTCACATGCATTTTTCAGACATTCACAGAACTCTCTTCCATTTTAAAAACTGTTTAAAGGACAACTATGGTGGGAAATCAACAAATTCATCCCTCTTTATGCTGTAGAAATTGCCTTTCATCTCAACTTATCTTTATATCCAAGGTCAAACCGCTCCCATTGAAAATCCCAAACTACACACACACACACAAAAGCCCAAACCAAACCAAACCCAAACAAACCTTTTTAAGACATGAAATGTATGCTAAAACATCTGGGAGACACTATCTCTTTTCCCCAGCTGTGCTCTAAACTTGTCCCTTATTATTCATAGAATCTATGAGCAAGTTTTTGTGTCTAAATATTTATTTCTAGTCCCTGTGATGTGTACATACGATTTTTGCCTAAGCACTCATTGTCACAATGCTGTATGATAAGAAAAACAAATTGAAAGTTGCTATGCCTCAGTTTCATTTTCAATTATACAAGATGATAGTACCTGTTTTCTTTATCTCAGGGTTCATTACGAGGATAAAACAAATTGCAAAAAAGCATGTGAAGAAAACAAAGACCAATGCATTAACAAAATTTTATGCATGACTTGCAAAACTGTATGTAATGAGTTTGGGGACTGAATGTGATCATGTTTTTACCACCAGAACTCTCATTGTCATGGGTAATGTAATCCAAATATTTTAGTTCTCAGAGAGAGTCAGGAATAAATAGGACATGCATGTTAATTCTGGCCATGGAGTCTAAGCATAACAGAGATTTGAATGAGGAAATCTGGTTTGGTGTCAAGTCCAATAAAATGAAGAGATGTTTGCTGATGAGATGTGTTCCCTGCTGAGAGAGTAGTTTGACTTTGGACAAAATAACATTCAGCTTTAGTTGCTCTTTGGATTTGTTACTGCTCCTGGATTCACTCTAATTTGAACCTTGTCGGGGTCATTTGTGTCTCTGTCATCTCTCATGCTCTGCACTTCAGTGAATCATAGGGTCATGCTGCCAGGATGACCACCCAGAAGTATTGTTTATGTAGGACTTGGCTTTTGCAGAGAAGTTCATCTTAAGTCCTGAACAGTTGAGTTGGGAGTTCCCACAATGGTCTCCTGTTTGTTTCTGGGCACGGATGGAAAACGGTCATCTACAAGGACTGATAACCCCCTGGAAGTTCATCTGTTGGAATTCTGCTCTTCTTGCTGCATACACTGGACTGTGCTGTCCTGGACATGCGTTTTTGAGAGTACTTTCTTGCTGGAAAATAATATAAGTCAGGCAAGCCCCCCTGCTTTTGAATAAAGAAGTTGAAATGTAAAGATTCCATTTCGATGAAAAAAATCCATCAGCAAATTTACACCTTTAATTTACACTTTGTTGCTTGTTCCTTCTACTCCTTCTATCTGATTTTATAGTCTTACTATTTCAACTACTAAAATATATGTAAAAGAAACAACAATGGGCCCTGATTGGTCAAGTCAATCATGATGATACTTTCAGAGTTGGGAAGACTGCAGAACATTTTGAAATGGATAGAGGAAATTATTGAATAGCCTTTGAATGAGATACAAGAGCCATTGGAGATTATGTACTCCTACAGGGGAAGGGTGTCTTTATTGTTGATTATGTTCTTTTATAACTCAGGAGAGATAGAAGCTAACCTGCAGAACTTGATAGAAATGGAAATAGATTCTGGCTATGAAAATGCAATTATGTTCCTTGGGATGCAATCGATGACCCTATGGATATTGAGCAGTTTTGCCTATTTGCATCCACTTCTAAATTTGTTTCAGCATTTCTACCATAAACGTGTGTTTGTTTGAGTTCGGTGAGTCTGTTATAACATTGCATTGGTTCTTTTGTTATTTTAATGAGTTAAATAAGAACTTTGACACATGTCCATTTTATATTTGCATGGGAATTATAATTTAGTATTCTTTTAAAATTAATTATTTAAAATCTATATCTTTATCTCAGTTTTCTATAATAGATGTCAATTTATTATAATAGTTACTTGATAGATTCAAGATGAGGTTCAAGTTAAGAATCAAGGAGATAAAGATGAGGAAAGGAAAACATGACACTATAAGCCATGATTGTTGGAAGGCCACCTTGAGCAGCAGAGACAATGAAGCTTCTATAATTGATATTAAGAAGATTTGAGACCCTTACGGAAATGGAGTAGAAGAAGGAACTGGTAAATTGATAAGGTACCCAAAATAGAATTAATAACACCATATCACTTTTAGCAGACCACATGTATTCAAGTATGATATTCATCTTAAGTTTATAAAACTTAACTTAAAAAATTTGTATTTAGCTGTATTTCTCCTTTATAATATCCAATGACTGCAACAATATCTCCTATTTCACATGCTCTGCTCACAATATGATGTTGACAATGGTTCCATTGAGAAGTAGGGAATCCATGTCCCTTTCCTTCTTTTGAATCTGATCTAGGTAAATCTATGACTATGACTTCCAAGTCTATGTCATAAAATTCATTGACTTGGGAGTATTGCTCCTAGAATTCAACTATCATGTTGTGAGGAAGCCCAAGTGGCTAAAGAGAGGCCCAGCTGAAGATATCTATGTGCAGAAGAATAACCCACAACCTCAGATAAGGTTCCAGCCAAGAGCCAGCATCAGACTCCCAGTCATCTGGGAAAGCCATCTTGGAAGTGAAGAGTATTCGCTGACATCTCATACAGAAGGGGCTTCCCAGGTGGCGCCAGTGGTAAAGAACCCACCTGCCAATGCAGGAGACATAAAAGATGTGGCCTCAACCCCTGGCTTGGGATAATCCCCTGGAGGAAGAAATGACAACCCACTCCAGTATTCTTGCCTGGACAGAGTAGCCTGGTGGGCTATGGTCCATGGTGTTGCAAAGAGTCGGACACGACTGTAGTGACTAAGCACATAGCAGAGATGAGCCTGTCTTAGGAAGATTTTGAACCAACTGCAGGTTTATAAGCTAAGTAAATAATCATTGTTTTAAGTCACTACATTTTTAGGTGGTTTATTGGTAGCAACGAACAATCAACATATTTTACTGTATCACATGTTTCTCAAAATAGGCATTTTGAATATTCTAATCCCATTACTTCATGGCAAATAGATGAGCAAACAGTGGGAACAGTGGCAGACTTAATTTTTGGAAGCTCCAAAATCATTGCAGATGGCGGTTGCAGCCATGAAATTAAAAGACGCTTACTCCTTGGAAGGAAAGTTATGAAAAACCCAGAGAGCATATTAAAAAGCAGAGTCATTACTTTGTAAACAAAGGTCCGTCTAGTCAAGGCTATGGTTTTTCCAGTAGTCATGTATGGATGCGAGAATTGGACTATAAAGAAAGCTGAGCACAGAAGAATTGATGCTTTCAAACTGTGCTGTTGGAGAAGACTCTTGAGAGTCCCTTGGACTGCAAGAAGATCCAACCAGTCCATCCTAAAGGAAATCAGTCCTGGGTGTTCATTGGAAGGACTGATGTTAAAGCTGAAACTCCAATATTTTGGCCACCTCATGCGAAGAGCTGACTCATTTGAAAAGACCCTGATGTTGGGAAAGATTGAGGGCAGGAGGAGAAGGGGATGACAGAGGATGAGATGGTTAGATGGCATCACTGACTCATGGACATGGGTTTGGGTAAATTCTGGGAGTTGGTAATGGACAAGGAGGCCTGGCGTGCTGAGGTTCATGGGGTCACAAAGAGTCGGACACGACTGAGTGACTGAACTGAACTGGATGAATTAAAACTTCTCCAGCAAAGAAGGATTAGGAAATGACTTGATGTTTTTGTTGTTGTTTAGTCTCTAAGTCGTATCCAAAGCTTTGTAACCTCAGACTGTAGCCCGCCAGGCTCCTCTGTCCGTGGAATTTCCCAGGCAAGGATACTGGAGTGGGTTTCCATCTCCTTCTCTAGGGGATCTTCCCCACTCAGAGTTCATAGCTGTGCCTCCTGCACTGCCAGGTGGATTCTTTACCACTGAGCCATCAGGGCAGCCCTCAGGAAATGACTCTAATGTATCAAATTTATCCCTAACTGAGAAAGGGTACACTTCTTGGTTTAGTTGGAGTTCAGAAAAAATTTTTTTATAATAATCACACAACCATTTTAAGAGAAAATTTGGAAGGATTGTTTGCAATCACCACTATTGTGCATGAATAAATATTTAGTGGAAACTTCTTGTGTGTGTGTTTGTGTGTGGGTGTATCCTCTGAGGGGCTTATGCTACTCACTACAATGTGTACTTTGGCTCATCCTGTTCTCACTGGCTCAGCAGACAAGACAGCATCATTGTCCTGAGACCCTCAAGGTTCTCATCCAGAAAATTTCTTTATCTCCTTCCATTATCAGCCCTCATCTAACCATCTTTCTCTTCCTAAAATCAGGATGTCTTTGCCACACTCCAATAGCAGAAGATATTAAGAAGAGGTGGCAAGAATACACAGAAGAACTGTACAAAAAAGATCTTCACGACCCAGATAATCACGATGGTGTAATCACTCACCTAGAGCCAGACATCCTGGAATGTGAAGTCAAGTGGGCCTTAGAAAGCATCACTATGAACAAAGCTAGTGGAGGTGATGGAATTCCAGTGGAGCTATTTCAAATCCTGAAAGATGATGCTGTGAAAGTGCTGCACTCAATATGCCAGCAAATTTGGAAAACTCAGCAGTGGCCACAGGACTGNGACTGTGGCTCAGATCATGAACACTTTATTACCAAATTCAGACTTAAATTGAAGAAAGTAGGGAAAACCAATAGACCAGTTAGGTATGATCTAAATCAAAACCCTTATGATTATACAGTAGAAGTGAGAAATAGATTTAAGGGCCTGGATCTGATAGATAGAGTACCTGAAGAACTATGGACTGAGGTTTGTGACACTGTACAGGAGACAGGGCTCAAGACCATCCCTATGGAAAAGAAATGCAAAAAGGGAAATGGCTGTCTGGGGAGGCCTTACAAATACCTGTAAAAAGAAGTGAAGTGAAAATCAAAGGAGAAAAGGAAAGATATAAGCATCTGAATGCAGAGTTCCAAAGAATAGCAAGAACAGATAAGAAAGCATTTCTTAGCAATCAGTGCAAATAAATGGAAGAAAACAACAGAATGGGAAAGACTAGAGATCTAGTCAAGAAAATTAGAGATACCAAGAGAAAATTTCACGCAAAGATGGGCTCAATAAAGGACAGAAATGGTATGGACCTAANCATTTCTTAGCAATCAGTGCAAATAAATGGAAGAAAACAACAGAATGGGAAAGACTAGAGATCTAGTCAAGAAAATTAGAGATACCAAGAGAAAATTTCACGCAAAGATGGGCTCAATAAAGGACAGAAATGGTATGGACCTAACAGAAGAACAAGATATTAAGAAGAGGTGGCAAGAATACATGGAAGAACTGTAGAAAAAAGATGTTCACGACCAAGATAATCACGATAGTGTGATCACTCAGCTAGAGCCAGACATCCTGGAATGTGAAGTCAAGTGGGCCTTAGAAAGCATCACTATGAACAAAGNAGACTGAGTGAACTCCGAGAGATGGTAATGAACAGGGAGGCCTAGTGTGCTGCAGTTCATGGGGTCGCAAAGAGTCGGACACGACTGAGCGACTGAACTGAACTGAACTGATATACATATATCTATATACACAGCTGATTCACTTTATTATACAGCAGAAACTAACTTGGGCTTCCCTGGTGGCTCAGTGGTAAAGACTCCACCTGTCAATACAGAAGACAAGAATTCCATCCCTGGGTCGGGACAATCTCCTGGAGAAGAAAATGGCAACCCTTGCCTGGAGAATTCCATGGACCGAGGAGCCTGGCAGGCAACAGTCCATGGAGTTGCAAAAGAATTCAGATACAGCTTAATGACTAAATAACAGCAGAAACTAACATAACATTGTAAAGCAATCATAGTCTAGTAAAAAAAAAAAAAAAGAAGAAAGTAAATCAAAGTCTCTATAAAGAGATATAATTAGCAAATATTTTCAGAAGGATGAGTCAAATAAAACATAGTGTGATCCTGCTCAGTCTAAAATCCATCCCATATATTACTGACCTTCACTTTGAGTTTGTAGTAAAATGTACGTGTTAGGTCAATGTTTTAGACTTTACGTTTCTGTGTCTTTGGGAACAAAATTTTCTCCCTTTGAATTACTCACATTTTCATGACCTCGAAGCCTATCTTTGGGGCACTTTCTTCCCCACTTGAATTCAGAGCTATGTTATTTGAATACAGTGTTTACCGAGCTGAAGAGTCCACGTCCTCTTTGGCAATCTCCAACCTGAGTTATCTATAAGTGATAGCTTAGGGATCCTCTTTACAGACTCAGTCTGGCTTTTGTTCTGCAGTGCAAATAAATAAAGCCATAAAGTAAAGTATGTGGAAAAACATATGATCTAAAGTATTTCTGAGGGAACACATGTGCAGCTGCAGACCTTAAATCTCTGCAGACCTTTGGGTTCCGTTTACTGTCTCATTATTAATACTTGGTGTAACCTCTCTTCAGACATTTCTCCTTTGCAAGTTGGCCTCATGTTTCAGGCAGTACATTGTGGTGTTTATTATTTTGTTTGTGGCTGGATTAGGAATATAGCACTTCAACATGGCTTTCATGTCCCAGGATGTCAAACAATGTATAAATGTCAAGTATTTTTAGTCTCTGCATCATCCTTGTTACAGGATTCCAGACTCCCAGAGTGCATTTCATTCCCAGGATACAAAATCACAGTGAGTCATTAGGGAATCACTAAGGAATGAAAGTGCTTTCCATCCAAATGATGTTTCAGTTTTCAAACTGTATGTTAGATTTCCTGAGCCATTTACAGTTAGAATAGTTGGTTTTTCAAATATATATATATATATATATACACACACACACAAACACACACATATACATATATGCATATTCATTTTATTGTTAAATATTTAATATAAAGAGATAGTAAAAAGTTTCTAAGTGTACAAAAGGTAAATGTGCAGGTTTTTTAAAGGTATTGAGCTGGAGAGGATGTAGAGAAAAGGGAGTCCTCATGCACTCCTGGTGGAAATGTAAATTGGCACAGTCACTGTGAAGAAGAGTATGGAGATTCTTTAATAAACTAGGAATAAAACTACCACATAAGCCAGCAATCCCACTACTGGGCATATGCCAAAACCATAATTCAAACAGACACATGTACCCCAAAATTCATTGCAGTACTATTTACAGTAACCAGGACATGGAAGCAACCTAGATGTCTGTCAATAGAGGAATGGATAAAGAAGTTGTGGTACATATATACAGTGGAATATAACTCAATTATAAAAAGGAACTAATTTGAATCTGTTGTAGTGAAGTGGGTGAACCTAGAGTATAATAGGAAAGTAAGCCAGAAAGAGGAAAACAGATGCATATTAACATATGCATATGGAATCTATTAAATAGTATTGATGAACCTCTTTACAGAGAAGAAACGGAGACACAGGCATAGGGATGGACTGGTGGACACAGTGGCAAACGGGGAGCGTAAGACAAATTGAGAATGTAGCCCTGACATATATACACTGCTGCTGCTGCTGCTAAGTCACTTCAGTCATGTCTGACTCTGTGCGACCCCAAAGACAACAGCCCACCAGGCTCCCCCATCCCTGGGATTCTCCAGGCAAGAACACTGGAGTGGGTTGCCATTTCCTTCTCCAGTTCATGAAAGTGAAAAGTGAAAATGAAGTCGCTCAGTCGTCTCTGACTCTTAGTGACCCCATGGACTGCAGCCCACCAGGCTCCTCTGTCCATGGTATTTTCCAGGCAAGAGCACTGGAGTGGAGTGCCATTGCCTTCTCCTAGATGTAGATGTAGATGAAGTCGCTCAGTCGTGTCCGACTCTTGGCTATCCCATGGACTGAAGCCTACCGGGCTCCTCTGTCCATGGGATTTTCCAAGCCAGAATACTAGAGTGGGTTGCCATTTCCTTCTCCAGGAGATCTTCCTGACCCAGGCAGGGATCGAACCCAGGTCTCCCAGATTGTAGGCAGATGCTTTACCATCTGAGCCATGTGTCAAATTGACAGCTAGTCAGAAGCTGCTGTATGGCACAGAGAGCCCAGCCTTGCACTCTGTGACGAATTAGAGGGTAGGTGAGGATGAGGGGATCAGACGGTTAGATGCCATCACCGACTCAACGGACATGAGTTTGAGTAAACTCCGGGAGTTGGTGATGGACAGGGAGGCCTGGCGTGCTGCAGTCCATGGGGTCTCAAAGAGTGGGACACAACTGAGCGACTGAACTGAGCTGAGAAGGGTAGAGTGGGGAGGCTCAAGAAGGAGAGGTTTTATATATAATTATGACCGCTTTGTGTTGATATAGGGCAGAGACCACCACGACATGGCAAAGCAAGAATCCTCCAATAAAACATGGCTATAAAAGTTATTGAAAACCCTTACATTTTCTAGGAAAGGATTTGTTAGTGTGATGAGGTTAAAAGAAGCCGTCGGTGGGACAGTTCCCACTTTCCTCCACTAGAGGTCTCAGTTTATACTTTTTTTTTTTTTTTCGGGGAAAGTTAAAACTGCTATTGTGGATGATTTGATAACAAAATATTTCTAAAATATTCCTAAAATTGCCATAGAAATGTACTGTTAGAATCCATTATAAATAAAAACAAGTTCTAGTACCTTTCTTTTTCCATCGTTTAAATTCTTACTGTACATTTCCCCTTACAATTTATAGCATTGTTAAAACAGAAGCACTTTAAAAAAGTCAGTGTTTTTTGTGTATATGAACAAATAGAGATAACATTGCTTTCCTTTATGTGAAATAAATTCCCAATAAGTGAGGAATGTATTTTATGTCATTTCTATCTAGCTAATATATATAATCTCCTCAGGTTCACTTCTTATGACTATGATTTGATATTTCTAGAAGCTCTGACTTTCTGTCATTAATCCGATTAAGAGTGTGTGCTGTTTTATCATTTACAGTAAGTCTCCTACATACAGATGAGTTCCATTCTGAGAGCAGGTTTGCAAGTCCAATTTGTCCGTAAGCCCAACAAAGTTAGTCTAGGTACACACCTAACACAATCAGCTGTATAGTACTTTACTGTAATAGGTTTACAATACTTTTCACACAAATAATACATTAAAAGACAAAAAAAAGAAAACCTTTTTTTTTGAATTTGTTGACTTTATTTTTTTTTAATTTTTATTTTTACTTTATTTTGCTTTACAATACCGTATTGGCTTTGCCATACATTGACATAAATCAGCCACGGGTGTACATGAGTTCCCAANAAATAATACATTAAAAGACACAAAAAAAGAAAACCTTTTTTTTGAATTTGTTGATTTTATTTTATTTTTTAATTTTTATTTTTACTTTATTTTGCTTTACAATACCGTATTGGTTTTGCCATACATTGACATAAATCAGCCACGGGTGTACATGAGTTCCCAAACCTGAACCCCCCTCCCACCTCCCACCCCATAAAGAAAACATTTTTAATCTTACAGTGCAGTACCTTGAAAAGCACATTAGTACAGTACAACAGCTGGCATACATGGGGCTGGCATCGAGCAAACAGGCACGAAGTTTTACTGACTAGAGGTGGTAGAGCTCGAGGAGCGTCAACAGTAGGGGACAGAGGGCAAGATGCAGTTTCACTTAAGCCTGATATTGATGGCACAGTTTTGGATTCCTTGCTGGACTCAGTGCTACCAACCCACTTGCAAAAATGATGCTTGGGTAGTAGCTGTGTATTTGTCTCATCATAGATGACATGGTAACACGTAACACTGGATTTCATTCTGAAAGGCTGCTACAACCTTCATGTACCATTTTACCTTTGGGTCCTGTGCCTGAAAAGCTAACAGTGCCCGCTTAAATAAAGATATGCCCTGGCCATATCTTGCATTGTGAACCACTTTGGTTCTTCAGTCACTTCTTCCTCTCATCTCTCTTCATCCTTTCTCTGGGTCTCCAATTCCATCAGGTCTTCATTAGTTAGCTCCTCATGTTGCACAGCAAGGAGTTCAATGAAGTTGTCCTTTTGCAGACATAGCTTAAAATAAAGATACTGTACTAGTGTACTCTATATAGTATGTACAGTGAAGTACACAAACGCACAATCGCTTGTAGAGGGTGAATACATGACAATGTACACCAGACATGTGAACTAACTTAGGGGATTCAGCATGAGAACACCCACTTGCCTCGTTCAAAGTTTGCGACTTGAAGATTCATATGTAGAAGACTTATTAAATTCTGAAGTATGAACCAAGAAAAGGGGGAACGTGGACATTTTATTTCAAGCATTTAGTATAAATCATAGTTCAAGACCTGGGTCATCAACGATAACCATCACTATCACCTAAACAGTCCCAATTATAATGAAAGTAAAATTCCACAGACTGATGTTTATCAAGTTGGGAATTGGTGAAATTTAACAGAAAAAGAAACAATATTTTTACTCTTAACACTTAGAAGAAGAGATTTACCCTGTATCATAGAATTTTCTACTCATAACTTGTTTCTAATGCATTGATAATTTTCGTTTGTCCATGCTTCAGTTGGGGGTGATAAGCTTATTAGCTTCTTGAAGCTTCTGAAGGCCAATTTGAGTCAGATTGGTTATTACAAAGAAAGCTTCTGAAATAGCTGAACTGTGTCCAACAATCAGGTTAGAGTTGGGGTCCAAAAACTCCAGATATTCATACCAATATTAATCAATTGATATCAATATCATTAGTGTAAGAATAGTAATATGTCTTAGTGTGCTAGAAGCTTTACATATAAAATCTCATTTCAACTGTAGGCCCATCCTTAAGGTAGATCTGCATTTACAAAAAGGAAACTCAAAGAGATTAAGTAATTTGCAAGCTTGCAAGGAAATTTAGAACCTCAAGTATATCCACTTCAATAACAGCAAGGGTGCAGAGTCTCCTGCAAGGCCACTTTAGCCATACTGATACAAGTGTACTCAGTCTCTCAATCATATCCAACTCCTTGCAATGTGGCCCACCAGGCTCTTCTGTACAGGGATTCTCCAGGCAGGAACACTGGAGTGGGATGCCATTTCCTTCTCCAGGGTATCTTCCCAACCCAGGGCTTGAACCCATGTCTCCTCTGTCTCCTGCATTGACAGGTAGATTCTTTACCCACTGAGCCACCTGAATGGACGTATTCCCATTCCTTTTTCTTTCCTCTTGAAATTGGGAAGCCCATACATGCTGTAAATATCTGAAACCATGATTGCTCTTTGCAGGAAGCCCATATGTTTGTCAATGAGTAAAACTGTTACTGAGTTTCTGTTTGGAGTACAATTCTAGGAACTCTATAGGAGACAGAACTATAAAAGAAAAAGATTATTAAGAAATATGAAGTCCACCTATATAGAGATAAGAAAAAAAACATAAAATCCAGATGAAAATTATTATGGGGAATTCATGCCTGCTAGAGGGCTTAGCCCCATGAGAAATGATGTAGCTGAAAGTGAAAATCTTCAAGGGATCCTGTGCTAAGGTCATTTAAACCAAATCTGATATTTCTATGTAAGTACACAATTAAAATGACAGTGTAATATGGGGAAATTGGATTGAAAAAAAAAAAGACATTTTAAAGGAAATTGCCTGGGCCATCATGGTGATATCTGCCTCTTTCCGAGTTGAAGTTTAATATCAGGATATAATTAATTACAGATGGCCTTTGGCTTTCCAAGTTGTCCTCCAGTGACATGGGATATTAAGAAAGATAAAGATCTTTTAGGCCACAAAGAGAAGTTAATCCAATGTTCTAACCTTGCTGAAGAAATACCTCAGATATGGAGAAATTAAGCCGCTTGTTTAAGGTCCTATGTTTAGTGAATAAGAGAGCCAGGATTTCAAAACCATTGACTGCAAGCAGAAAGGACTGAAGAGAGCTTGTTTTTAACATGTTAGATTCTAGCATGAAAGCGTGGCAAGATCTTCATGCTGGGAAACTACTGGTGGACATAGTAAACTAGTACATGTGAGAACTGATTGCTTCTGTCTAAACTAAGATTTTTTTGAGGGGATTCTGTGTGTTCTATAAAGAGCCTTAATAAGCACCTGATTAAAGGCAAAAACAGATGACTTAATGCATACATCTAAGGGCCTCTGGATTATTCGTGGCTTCACTCACGTTACAACATGTGACAAGTAACTACCACCATCTCCTTAGAGTGCAGACACAGTGATACGCATGTATATTATGCATTCTCTAAATATACTCTGCTCAGTTGCTTCAGTCATGTCGGGCTCTTTGCAACCCTAAGGATCGTAGCCCACCAGGCTTCTCTCTCTATGGGATTCTCCAGGCAGCAATACTGAAGTGGGTTGCCATTTCCTCCTCCAGGGAAAAATACTCTCTCTGTCCACAAATCTACACTCTTATTTGGTCTCATCAGAAACAAACAAGCAAACAAACATATTTTATGGCATAGATTTTGTTGTCACATTGGAATGCATCAGTCAGTATGGAGAGCATAGTCCAGAAATGTGGATGGTTCCTTGAGAGAAAGCAGACAGTCAATCATAGTGAAGAAAGCTGTATATAGCTAGTAACAAAGTTGGCATCGAAGGTCTTTGTCAACAGGGCACAGTATATATGCCATTAAGTATTCCACTGCCTTCACATCCAACTTTTTTGAAAATACTGTCTGATGCCATAACTGTTACTTTAATATCTACCACCACTAGTGGTAGTGGTCTTTAGAACTGTTCACTGTGCCTGTGTGCTAAGTCGCTTCAGTCATATTTGACTCTTTATAACCCCATGGACTTTAGCCTGCCAGGCTCCTCTGTCCATGGGATTTGCTAGGTAAGAATACTGCAGTGGATTGCTATCCACTCCTCTAGGGGATCTTCCTGACCCAGGGATCAAATCCACATCTCCTGCAGCTCCTGCCTTACAGGGCACATACTTTGTTACTGAGCCACCGGGGAGCCATTTTTACCATGTACCAGGTATCCAATGGGAGAAAGAAATGGCAACCCACTCCAGTATCCTTGCCTGCAGAATCCCGTGGACAGAGGAGCCTGGTGGGCTGCTGCCCATGGGGTCACACAGAGTCGGACACAGCTGAAGTGACTTAGCATGCATGCATGCAACGGAGAAGGAAAAGGCAGCCACTCCTGTATTCTTGCCTGGAGAATCCCAGGGACAGAGGAGCCTGGTGGGCTGCCATCTATGGGGTCACACGGAGTTGGACACGACTGAGGCAACTTAGCAACAGCAGTTGGTATCCAATTCTGTAATTTTGCAGGCATTATGGAACTGGATTCTTATACCAAATGTATAAAGTTAGTTATTACCATTTTACAGATAGAGCACTGAGGTATAGCAGTTAAGGGTAAGACAAGTAAACGGAAGAGATTCAAAGCCAAGCAATCTGATTCGACTTTACATGTTCCTCCACAATGTCAAACAGCTTCTCAATATGACTTGATCTATTTCAACAGGCAAAACAAAATGCTTACTCCAAAGACTCTTTAAGGCTGTCATTTGGGAAGTATGTACTCCTTGCCTAGTTATGCTGCTGCAACTTGAATATTTCTGGAATGGATCCTTTGGAATTACCTTTATAGCCTGCAGCTCATTCTTTGAATAACTCCTGTGGAAGCAAATCTCTCTTTGAAGGAGGATTTTATTTTGGACACAACCAAAGTCCTTTGCAGCCAAGTACAATGACTAAGGTGGGTGCCTAAGCTGGGTGATGCCATTTTTGGTCAAAAGTGAAACATGGCTGGGAGGCAACAAGATAGGTTGCTTCTCTGAATTCTCTGTGAGGACTATTCCAAACAGGAACTCTAGTCACTCAGTTGTATCTGACTCCTTGCAACTCCATGGACTGTAGCCTGGCAGGTTTCTCTGTCCATGGGATTTTCTAGGTAAGAATACTGGAGTAGGTTGCCATTTCCTCCTCCAGGGGATCTTCCTGACCCAGGTATTGAGCTGAAGTCTTCAACATCTCTTCTATCGCAGGAAGATTCTTTACTGCTGAGCCATGGTGGGGGAAAGGGGGGAGGGAGTGTATTGACATATGTATCTTCAAAGGTCACATTATTTGCTTCCGTAACTTTGATTTATTTATTTATTTTTAATTTATATTATTCAATAATTTCTCTAGGTAACTTTTTTAGTAAGTTAAGTTGACCTATCTATTTGAGTGAATTGGGATGAAGCTACCAGGCAGGAAGTAGCTTTTGCGGTCTCTTACACACAGTTTTTATTCTTTAATCCACTCTGGAATCCACTCAACCTAATCCAAGTGGTGGTATTATGTGTGCATGCTACCTGCTGTTATGAGAAGCTAGAGCAGAAGAGATCACATGGATCAGCCACTTCGGTTACTGCTTCCCTGGTGGATCAGATGGTAAAAGACCTGCCTGCCATGCAGGAGACATAGGTTCTATCCCTGTGTCAGGAGGATCCCCTGGAGAAGGGAATGGCCAGCCACTTCAGTATTCTTGCCTGGAGAACTCCATGGACAGAGGAGCCTGGCTGGCTACAGTCCATGGGGTCAAAAAGAGTTGGATAAGAATGAGCGACTAACACACACACACACACACACATTCCTTCTCCAGTATCTGGAGCATATCTGCAATGGTATGAATGTTTTTTTCCACCCAAGTTAAAATCCCAACCCTCAATGTGATGAAGCCTTTGAGAAGTACTTAGGTCATGAGGGTAGAGCCCTCAGGAGGGGATTAGTGCTCTTATAAGAGGGATTGCCATGTACACACTCCTATATTTAAAATGGATAACCAACAAGGACCTACTGTATAGCACAGGGAATTCTACTCAATATTATGTGGCAGCCTGGATGGGAGGGGAGTTTGGGGGAGAATGGATACATGTATATGTATGGCTGAGTCCCTTTGCTGTCCACCTGAGACTATCATAATGCTGTCAATTGTCTATACTCCAATATAAAATAAAAAGTTTTTTAAAAAGGGATCCTAGAGTGTATTCTTGCCCTATGGCTGCCGTGTGAAAATACAACAGGAAGTTGGCAGTCTACAAGCCAGAAGAGAGCTCTCATAGAATCCACTGGTACGGGAGCTCTGATCTCAGATGGCCAGCCTTCAGCACTGCAAGAAACAAACGTGTGTTCTTTATAAGCCGTGCAGTCTGTGTATTTCGTCAGAGCAGCCCAAACTAAGACAACATCCCCTACCGGTTTCAATTCCATTCAGTCTCAAGTGTCATGTCTATTTCTCCACTCCTTCCCCGAACTCTTCTTTGCCACTTTGACCTGCAGTAACCGCTCTCTGGTGTATTTCTGAACCCAGATCATGTACACAATTCGCCCTTTCTTGTTAATGGGCTTCCCTGGTGGCTCAGAGGTTAAAGTGTCTGCCTCCAATGCGGGAGACCCGGGTTCGATCCCTGGGTTGGGAAGATCCCCTGGAGAAGGAAATGGTAACCCACTCCAGTACTCTTGCCTAGACTGTAGCCTACCAGGCTTCGTCCATGGGGTCACAAAGAGTCGGACACGACTGAGCGACTTCACTTTGTATTGGTAAGTAACTTTTCACGTGTAAACATTTTATTTCTCCAGCTGTATTGTCAGACTGCGGGGAAGCTTGTCTTTTTTCCTATCCTTCCTTTCTCCCTCCCACCTTTCTTCCTTCCTTTTATCTTTTCTTTCTCTTTTTCTCTTGCTGTGCTGCCTTCTCAGCCTCAAAGACAAAATAAGGGCTCAGGGGTACTTACTGATCCTTCTTCTTTTTGGTCCCCTGGGGTCTTGGTGGCTGTTGTTGCGGGTGTTTCTCTAATTTCTCTTTGTGGCGGTACTTGGGCTTCTCACTGTGCAGCTTCTCTTGTTGTTCTAGGGCAAAGGGCTCAGTAGTTGCTCCGGGGCTTAATTGTTCTGCAGCCTGTGGGATCTTCCCTGATAAGAGAGCAACCTCGTGTTCCCTGCATTGGCAGGCAGATTCCTATCCGCTGTTCCACCAGAGAAGTCCACATACTTACTGATTCTTACCTGTATTTGTTATATCAGCAGAACGATAATCAAATCACCCACCTGGCAGATTTATCTTCTTTATTCTAATTTTCTGAAGTAAATACTATTCTTTTTTTTTATTTTTGTTTTTTGAGCATATCCTTCTTAAAGGGTATGTAATCATATTTCAGGAAAAGACAGCCCGAGTTAAGCATTTTTATTATTTGTTCAAAGTAATCAAGGCCCAATGAATTGCCAAGAATTGACTCCATTTCTCAGTGATGATTTTCTTAAAGATATGTCATTAAAATTCAGCGGCGTCTTCTTGCTCCATAAAACCTTTGGAGTTGACATTTTGATTCTTCAGCAGTCTGTCAAAATACTACTTAAAAGTGAACACTTGTTTTAATAGTATTAGTTTCTCTTCTCCTTTGGATTCTGAATATGAAAAAGTATAATATCCAGCAAACTGAAGACAGATTATATCATTATTAATGCTCTCCAATTAACAAACTTTCACATTTTTGATTGCATCTTTCTTGTGGTTATAGATCATTTAAATCAGGTATGTTAGAAAGAATTAATGGTATGGTATTTTTCTCCCCTAAATTCCCACAGTTATGGATGGCAAAATCCCTCATAGACACTCCCTAATACTGGACTCTCAACAATATCTTTTTTGCCTTTTGTAAGCTTGCTCCTTTTGCCTTCTCCCAGTCATGCTAAGAAATGAATATTATTGTGTTACACTGTACCTGTAATTTTTAGTGTAGCCCATGGTGAGATTTTTAGTCTGTTTACAACTATATGGGATCAAAAGCTTTTCCAGGTGTTCAGCTCTACTTACAGTTTAATCTTTTAAATGTTTCACAAGAACATGGTTCTTAAAAAAATAATAGAATGCTTTTATGACTTTTGGTAGAAAAGTCAATGGCTTTTGTCTTAAGAAAGGAAAAAGAGCATAGACCAAAAATAAACAGAATATTTCTTAAGCAATCTTGCATGCTTATATCTTAAATACAGAGCTCCAACCTAAAGTTAGGCTGAAAGTCTGTACAAAGGAATTCTATTATGACTATTGCCTTCTTATAAGATGTTAGCAATCCAGACTATTAGCATATTAGTGCTAGTGTAAGAGCATTTTTATTAGGAAAGCACACGATCTAACTAAAATCCAACTTCTAAAAGAAACTGTCCTAATGTCATGGAGAACGTTCCAGAATATCTTGTACTTCGGTAATTAGATATCACTTCTGTAGATCTTTAGGAGCAAAAGGCCCTGCCCGAGACTTGGAGATCTAGCTTTTGAGATTGTGTGTCTGTATTATTTGATATGAAGGCCTCCAGCCAACTTCCACTTATTCAGGGTTTGTTTATCCAGCAGATGGATGGTGTATGCTCCTTTCCCCTCAAGGATCCTTTGGAATGAATCCTATTGTTATCATTACCTCTGGCAAGCTCTGAGAAGACTGAAGAGATTGAAAACTAAGCCTGATGAGTCTACTCTTGTTAAGAGCTCTGGTGAAAATTTTGAAGGTTAAAGGTTCTGGAACATTCTGAACTGAGTCAACCCACTTAATGGAAGTGAGAAACCAGAAGACTATTAGAAATGCCCTCGCTGCAGGCAGCTGCTCAGCTCCTGTGTTCTTTGTTTGGTCTACTTCTCTGCTTTTATGCAAGATGTAGTGGGGACCTGATGAATTCTTAGCTCTCTTTGAAGGAGAAAAAAGGAGATATACTGTACTTGGCCAGTCTAATACATCTGGTGAAGAGCTTTAGCTAGAAATCAGAAATCTTTGATCTTTGTTTATTGATCTAATCCCTCATATGCAACTTCAAGGTTGCCAAATGTGGCCTCTATCTTGGCCCATCACCATGTTCCTGCTTCACCAATGATCCTGCCTCACTCAGTCTGAGGAACTGAGAATCCTTCCTAGTGTCTTCATAGTAATTGTTTTTCTTTTCACTCAGTTTTTCTATCAAATATACTATATATGTGTAAAAAGACTTTACATGCTTTATGTATGCGTGTACACATCATATATTTTAAATCCCTTGGTATGTCTTCATTAGCCATAATATTTTTAATCCTTAATATTGAGTTCTGAATATCTGCAAGCAAAAATGACTTTCCATTTTCCTTCTCTTTGATTAGTTGTCTTCATCTTGTTTGCAAAATAGAAGTTCTAGGAGTCTATACTATAAACTTACAAAATTTATACAGGTTGTCATCATGTTTAAATCAAGGCCTTTTAAGAAAAAGTGGTAAGTTCACAGCCTATTACAACAGAAAACTCATTTATTAGCCCTGTTTTATAGGGCTGCATATGAAGAAAGAAATGGCAACCCACTCCAGTGTTCTTGCCTGGAGAATCCCAGGGACAGGGGGGTACCTGGTGGGCTGCCGTCTATGGGGTTGCACAGTCGGACACGACTGAAGCAACTTAGCAGCAGCATAGTGCTGCCTATAAAAAGACTGTGTTTCTCACTTCTTCCCCTCTTCACTCCTTCCCTCTTTTTTCTTTCCTTCCTTCCTTCCTTCCTTCTCTTGCATAATTTCCTCTTACATTCTGTATCAAGCTGTTTTAGAGTGCTTCTGTGTTTCTGAGCATGGTTAGTTGACACACGTTTATTCTGCCCTGCCTCCAAACAAGTGGCAAAGTAGAAAAAGACATTAACGTATGTTATATCTTAAATTATTTCTAATATTGACTTGATTTGTAAATTGGACAAAAAAATACAACTTTTCTTTAGCTTTCTAGTTATGTTTTAATTTATGCAAAAGAGAGAACAAAGTATAATAAATCTTTATCCATCACTCACCTTTAATGATTAAAATTTTCCTGATTGATCTTTCATCAATCCTTACCTTTTCTATTTGCTTGAAAAATTTTAAATTCCAGACATATCTTTTTACTTCAGTATGCAGCTTGACTTTTTGAAAGAAGAGGCAATTTCAGAAATATATCCTCAGGTTATGAGGTGATAGTACTTTTCACTGATGAGTTGTTCAAGGCAATAAATGCCACCACATTAATAAGATATTATTCCATCCTAAAATGTTACCAAGTTAGTGCTTAATGGATATTCTTTTATTCTATTTAAAGGGAAAAAATATGTGCCCCTTTGGCAGTTTTCATTAGTGAAATGGCATGTGTGTGTGCTCAGTTGTGTCTTGACTCTTTGCGACCCCATGGACTATGTCAGCCAGACTCCTCTGTCCATGGGATTCTCCAGGCAAGAATCCTGCAGTGGATTGCCCTTTCCTCCTCCAGGGGATATCCCCGAACCAGGGGCGGACCTCGAGTCTTCTGCATTGGCAGGTGGGCTCTTTACTACGGAGCCACCTGGGAACTTAAAAGAACAGCTAAAGCAGTTTAAAAAGTCATTTTCATCAAATGACTTCTTTCTGTAGTAAAGAAGATTAACGTGGTCACAACTTGGCTTTATTCGTTGTATGTTTATCTACCAGGAACACTGTAGTTTATTATTTGGTGAGTCCTCTTGTTTCATAAATGATATCAGATAACCGAGAATGTCTGTGTGGAGCTTGTGTTCAGTCTTTCCTCGATGGTGACATTCGGCTACTTTTGCATCCTAGACAGTGATGAGTTATCAGACTCATAACAGCTCTCTGTGGATTTTATGCTAATAGGAATTTATGAGTTTGATTCTCTTGGTTCTCCTCTGGTTGCTAGGTACACATTTAAAAAAAAAAAGTGTCAGCATCTGTAAATTCTTGAAGATTTACTGTTCATTTACCGTCTTCACTGAGAATAGAAACAGAGAGGTAGAAAAATATAAAATGGTAGAAAACTCAGATTTGAATTTGAAATGTGACTTTTGGGTTTTTCTGGTGGCTCAGATGGTAAAGAATCTGCCTACAGTGCAGGAGACTCTGGTTCAGTCTGTGAATTGGAAAGATCCCCTGGAGAAGGGCATGGCAACCCACTCCAGTATTCTTGCCTGGAGAGTTCCATGGACACAGGAGCCTGCTGGGCTGCAGTCCAGAGCCAGGCACGACTGAACGACGGCGCCCACTCGCAGCGCTCAGTGTGCTCCTTTGGTGGGTGCTTTCAAATTTATGTAACATTCATATACAAATCTTTGTGAGTCTTTTGAATTATTTATTTAGCATCAGTTCTTAGGAGTATAAATATCTATGTGCAGTCGTTTGACTACTTTTGAGGGCTGTTCATTAAACAAAAGTAACCTTTGCACAAGCACCGTTCTGGACACTGGGAAAATAATATCAAGCAAAAAAAAAAACCCCACAAAGTTAAAAAGAGTATATCCTTTCTGTGAAAAGTGATAAGACAGGAAAATGCAGAATGTTTTGAAAGCTAATCTAGCCTGAGGGTTTTGGGAAGGGTTTCCTTGAAAAGGTGGTCGTTTAGTTCGAGATCTAAAGGAGATTACCACTGACAAACTGCCATTTGAAATCCTGGAATGAAACTGAGGCAGGAGGTAGATGGGACCCCCCCNTTGGAAGGAATGATGCTAAAGCTGAAACTCCAGTACTTTGGCCACCTCATGTGAAGAGTTGACTCATTGGAAAAGACTTTGATGCTGGGAGGGATTGGGGGCAGGAGGAGAAGGGGACGACAGAGGATGAGATGGCTGGAGGAGAAAGGGACGACAGAGGATGAGATGGCTGGATGGCATCACTGACTCAATGAACGTGAGTATGAGTGAACTCCGGGAGTTGGTGATGGACAGGGAGGCATGGCGTGCTGCGATTCATGGGGTTGCAAAGAGTCGGACATGACTGAGTGACTGAACTGAACTGAACTATTATTGTTATGAAAATATTTCACATTATATATCTTCTCTAACTACTATTTTTATATTTTTGGTTAATTTTGAAACTATGTTTTCAAAAAATTACTTGTGTTTATCTCCAAGTTTAACTGGTTTTGATATTTACTGAAATTCTTGTATTTTTGATTTATGTTGGTATTTAAGTAGAGTGCAATATTCATCAATTTTGCTTGGAACACTCTTTTCCTTGTAAAAATCAGAAAAGAAAAAAAAAACAACCCTGGACTCATTCATGATCTATTTTCCCCATTCACATCTATTTTATTGTTGTGTTTTAGTTGCTAAGTCGTGTCAGACTCTTTTGTGATCCCATGGACTGTAGCCCACCAGGCTCCCATCTGCATCTGTCTGCAAGTCTCATAGTCTTGAAGTGCACCAGTTGATCTCTTTAACCATCTTCATGGCTGTCACTCTAGTTCAGACCATCATTATTGGTCGTTGTAACTATTGCAACAGTTTCCTATCTGACTCCAGTCTGGTCTCCTTGCAGGTTAAAAGTCGGACTGTGTTTTTCCCTGTTTTCAGGTCCTTCCACTGGCTGTTTGTCTCACGCAGAGCAAAACCCAAATTTACTTCCAACTTCACAGAACAAGCTCACTGCCCTCCACCGACCTTTTGTCTTTCCCCTCTCTCCTCAGTGCTCCAGCCACACTGACCTCTTGCTGTCCCCTCCAAGAAATTGAAGGTAATCTCATCTGTGCAGACACATGTCTATTGTAAGCTCATCTTTTTGGAGAGCTATTCCCCCTCCATTCTTGTGGTTTCCTTTCAAATATCTCATTGAAAAATTCTCCTGCATTATTCTATATAAAATTGCCCTCAACTTCCTTCCCACCTCAGCAAGTATATGGTTTATAGTTCCTTTTATGAACAATAGAACATAAAACAGTAATAAATCCTAAAGGAAAAGAAATCATGATCACCCACAAAATAGACTAAATTACAAATAGTTGTTTGTAATCATACAAACTTAGCCTGAAACAAAGGCAGTATGATTAATAGAAGGGGCTATAAGGAAAGGTTCAGACTTTTGAATTATGGATATAGGAGCAAATTAAACAGATCACGAAGGAATTTCCAAGATGGAGACCACACAGATTCCAGTGGCTTGAGTGGGCCTTCTGTATAGCTCTGCATTCCTCTGTGATTTGCCGTGTTACTCAATTAGGATATTTTCTCTTCAGTTGCTTTTAACGGAAGGCACAAAACATTTATAGGTTGGGAAAACTTGTTGCCAAGCCAAAGCATCTTCCACATTTTACTCTTTCCATTCTGCCAATGTCCTATGAGCTCATTTCTGTCACAGAAGTTTGCATATGACAGAATAGACTACACTTCTATACTGGAGGGGCTTTGGGCCAATTTTCTGGATAGGTCTAACACTCCCAACCTTCATATCAGTCATTTTGGTTTTTCTTTCTTTTCGAAAACCAATGAAATTTGCAGATTGTGTCTGTTATACTTGTTCCCTAGATCACATGATGATCTATAGTACCCTCTTCGAGAAGACAAAAAGCAAACGTTGGAAACAATTTTGCCGATTTTTGTGTGAAAGCTCTGATACAAAAGTTGTGCTTGTATGAAATGCTAGAGAAGAAAGTGGCTATTGAATGCATTGAAAATTAGGTGTTGAATTGGTCATCAGCATCATGCCAGCTTATCATATGTAGCCACAACACAAAGTGAAAGTGAAGGTCGCTCAGTCATGTCCGACTCTTTGAGACCCCATGGACTATGGAGTCCATGGAATTCTCCAGGCCAGAATACTGGAGTGGATAGCCTTTCCCTTCTCCAGGGGATCTTCCCAAACCAGGGATCAAGCCCAGGTCTCCCGCATTGCAGGTAGCTTCTTTACCAGCTAAGCCACAAGCAAAGCCCAAGAATACTGGAGTGGCTAGCCTATTCCCTTTACCAGGGGATCTTCCCAACCGAGGAATCAAACTAGGGTCTCCTGCATGGCAGGCGGATTCTTTACCAACTGAGCTATCGGGGAACCCACAACAGACATGAGCAGAAATTTTTCTTCTTTTTAAGCAGCTGACCTATCAAGCCCATAGAACCACATGTGTATTTTAAACTAAACTCCTTGCTGCCAGAGTATTTTAAAGAGCTCAGTTGGTTGACAAAAGGGAAATCTCACTAGCAGAGGGCTGAAGAAAGCAATGTGGTAACTTGGGAAATTAGTTGGCATTATCTTGGATGGAGAATTAAAGACAGCAGTGGAAAATCTTGTGGCTGTTTTTATGACTTTTTGTCCTGAATTTCATTAGGCAAGATCTGAAAATGACTTTTTTTTTTAGCATGAGTTACCATTCTAGTTGTATTTATTTGGTTTTATTAATATCAAACAGCTTGTATAGTGCGTGCACACACACGTGTGTGTGTGTGTGTGTGTGTGTGTGTGTGTGGGTGGGTGGGTGTGTGTGCACTCTGTGTCACTTACTATGGGGATTTGTATCATGATAATGTCAGAGAAGGAAATGGCAACCCACTCTAGTATTCTTGTCTGGAAAATCCCATGGACTGAGAAGCCTGGTAGGCTACAGTCCATGGGGTCCCAAAGAGTCGGACACAACTGAGCGATTTCACTTAATGTAGGCAAATAGTGTGGTAAAGGTTGTTGGTGCAAAAAGCATGTTAGGTCACTGAACTGCATGGCCAAATTCTATCTTTAACTGAGTTCTATGGGACCAGTGCTCACAGGATGAGGTTTGATTTTCCTCTTTCAGCCTGGTGGGCAGTAGGTAGGAAAAACCTTAACCAGAGATTGGCACGCCTCTTCCCTCCTCTGCTCCATGCACCCGGCTCCTGAAAATCTGAAATTCAACTGTTCAAGGGAAGAACACCTTGAGTTATTCTGAGGGCAAGTTAGAATTATCACAGGAATCTGCAATTAGCAGGTTATACAGAACTACTTGAGCGTGAAAAGAGGATGAAAATGTAAAGTTGGAAATGTTGTGGTTAACCACACAATCCGAATCTTCTAGTAAATATGCTATTTCCTGAGCAAAATGTAGTTACTTTGGAAGTGATCTGAACTTTTATTAGAGTCACTCATGTTCCATTTAGTATTTAAAATACAGTGACCTTACAAAAGGTACCGAGAGTGCCTTGGGTGTTTCAGGGTTTCTTCAGAACATCCAGTGTACTCCTAAAGGGCAAGTGAAACATGTAGGGAGCTTGGCTCACTGAGCATGCCTCTCCCAAATGTAATTTATGAAGCATCGTTTTCTATGCATTAGCTTAAATGCATGTGTGCGTGTTAAGTCGTTTCAGTTGTGTCTGACTTTGCGACCCTATGGACTTTAGCCCACCAGGCTACTCTGTCCATGGGATTCTCCAGACAAGGATGCTGGAGTGGGTTGCCATGCCCTCCTCCAGGGGATCTTCCTTACCCAGGGACTGAACCCTCGTCTCCCACATTGCAGGCAGATTCTTCACTGCTGAGCCATCAGGGAAGCCCACTGACTTAAACAATTTCACATAATTTTACGTATTGTGTTGGCTCAAAAGTTTGTTCATGTTTTTCTGGAGCAGTTTACAGAATGAATGAACTTTTGGGGCAACTCAATACATGATGTAATTGAGGAAAAGATGCAAATTCAAATGAATCCTGAACCCAATCTGTTTTCACTTAATATGTTATAGATAAGAAGTTGGCAAACTATGCCCACAGAACAAATCCGGCCCATTGTTTCAGAAATAAAGCTTTATTAATACACCACCATGCCCATTCACTTATGCACTGTCACTTGCATGTTACAATAGCATGACTGAGTAATTGTGACAGAGATGGTATGACCTACAACGTCTATTTACCAAATGGCTCACAACAGAAAAAGTTGGCCAACACTGGTGTACATTATTACTCTAGTAACAAACCTATCACCAAAGATATAATAGATATCTTTCTCTGTAGCAATCACATTACACCAAAGATACAAAAAATACATTTCATTAGGACAAATCTTACTTCCAAGATACTTAAGAAAATATTCTGTCTTCAAATTCACTACCTATGTCTCAGATTTCCTTCACAGGAGTTAATTCTCATTAAAACAAGACACATGTTCAAAAAGTGTCCTTTTATTATTTCTAGTAACATATATCGTATAAATACTCTATTTTTATATGACCTTTTACAAACGCGATATAACTTAAAAGTTTTATCATTAGAAAGAAATGTATAAAAATAAATATGTCATTATAGGCATTTATTACAAACTATAGTCCTTCTTAGAAGGAACACAAAAACCAGTACTTATAAAGTACATAGAATTTATAGTAATGTATTTTACTATATACATATGGAAAAAAAAGTTATTTTCTTTCATAGTAGAAGAGCTGAACAGACATTCACCAGGATATGACTGTTGGACCAGCTGCTGGGGGTGGACCAGCCGCTACCCCTCAGTATCCTTCCCACCACGAGACATGTGATCTCAAGGTCCCCAGCACTGGGGACCCTGTTGTATACACCCCATTCTCGTTCTGGCATTACATTCTTTTTTTTTTGGGTGATCTTACCAACTCTCTTCAGACATAAACTGTTTTTTTTTCCCCCCCCACATCCACATTCCTTAAGTCGGCTTACATTAGGAGGAAAGAAATATAGGAGGTCCCCAGGTCATCAGGCCTCCTCTAGCTTTTACCAGCATCTGATACGTCACTGCTGTTTTTTTTTCCCCTTGTAGAATTTATGGTGTGTTTACAAATACATGCAATTGTTTCTTCGTCAAAAGGAATTCACAAAGAAAGACACAATTAACGACACAGGAGAGGAAAGGTGGGAGTCATGTGAGTCATGGACATTGCGAAGCATTTCTCGTGCTGGGCAGTCCTTGAATTCTTAACTCCAAGACGGCATAAACATTCTCTGAAACCATAGCAGCGAGTACAGTGATGGTCAAAGATCCTATGCACATTCCTCTCTCCCTCCATTGATAGTGAGGTAAAGTAAGCCACGTCTTAAAGCAAAAATCTCACCTTTCTCCTGCATTTCATTTCTCAACCTTCGTGATACACAGCATTTCATCAGTATCAGGAAGCAGGGATTGTTCATGTTTCTTAAACTTACTTTTGACCATTACTTCCATTTTCATAAGAACTTGTCAGGAACCTCACAAAAGAAATGATAATGCCCTGGGGCTTTCTTGTGCTACCTCATCGGTCAGATATGAATAGTCCTCATAAACTACCCTATCCGATTTGTAACTGGCAGGAAATTCTGATGACCTAACTTCTTTTCTACCTCCCCCTACCTCCCAACTCATCGCCACCCCTGGCTGATCACCAGGGCAAGGCGCCCTGGATTCCTCGTCTTCTTGATTTCAGTGCATCAGCCCTTCCCCACTGCCCCCTGTCCCTCAACGCCACTCGCACTTAACTGCACTCTGCCATTGTGCAGAAGTCTATGTAGTGTTTAGGTTTCTTTAAAGGATCACAGCTCTCATGAGCCAACACCCCCCCGTCATGGGACAGACACTGCAAGGTTCTCTTTTTGTAACCCTTCCCGCAAGTCTTGGAACATGGCGACCAGTCCCCCAGCTGCCAGCGGGGGCAAGGCAGGTTCACACAAGGTCTGGTGCTGGCCGGCTTCACTTCCTTGGCGCACTCTGAAGCCGGTTGTCCGTTGATGTCCCGGCACTCCACGAGCCTTCTCTGCACACCCAGCCCACAAGACTTGGAACACTCACCCCACTCTTCAATGACCCACTCCGAGAAAGTAGGGATGGCGTTGAAAGATTCCTTCTTCTTCTTCACGAAATAGGTGTATTTAATTTTGGGTCGGAGGGCACTGCCCACCATCAGGACTTGGATGGTTAAGGGCTCCATGAGAGGGCTGAAGCTTCGAATTCTTTCCAGCGCTGCCGAGGACCCACTGTACCTCAGGACAGTACCTTTGTGTGTGATGTCTTGCTCTAAGGTGGACAGAGTGAAGTTGCCATTCAGGATGTATGTGCCGTCGGCAGCTTTGATGGCCAGGAAGCTCCCATTATTCCTGGATCCTCTTGGATTCCGTTGCTTCACTTCAATATTTGTGGCTCCGGTTGGAATTGTGACGATATCGTGATAGCCGGGTCTGCAGGCAAGAAAAATAGAGAGAAAAATCTCTCAGTCACTGGCTCACTATGTTACTTAGCTTGAAACACCAGGCAATCAGGGAAGAAAGTAATTTTTAACCAGACCTGTAAGAAGTTAGTTACATGGAAATGCTAAGAACCTTCAGGAGGAAGGCATTTTAACACTTACTTTGCACTGGTAACTGATCCTGATATTTTCTTGCAGGTAGATCCATTTCCTCCACAGACACCACATTTATCGAACTTCTTTTTGGAGTCTATGATGCGATCACAGCCAGCTTTTACGCACTGTCCTTGCACACAGACGGAGGTGGAATCTGGGCTACATGGGGTGCCATCCACCACCTGAAAAAGGAAGGACATGTACCTAGTGTCACACGTTAATTAGCAAGGGCAAGAGATGATGCTAGGAAAGTCTAGATGCCGAAAGTCTTCCTCCTTAACATTACATTTCTGTCAAAATTAAAATAGTACTCTGCACACTATCCTTCTCTGGCTTTTCTTTTATCCATAGACATCTGAAAAATGATAAATTTTTTGATGACCTGTGTCCTATCTCACTTTTAGCTAAGGTCAATGAAAGCAGAGCTTTCAGTCAATTTGTTTACTGCTGTATCCTCAGTGTCTAGAATACTACCTGGCAAGAGCCACTGCTGATAAATCACTTGTATGTTGAATCTGCACCTGGGGACTATTTTCCTAGCCTGCAGTGATCATGACTCATGATTATCTCAACCAAACTCAATTCCATTTTCTATCTCAGAGCCAGATTTATCCCCTCAACCAAACAGCAAAGCTATGCTTCTACTAGTTCAATATATGTTCTTAAACATAAGAGTTCTCAACCGTCAGGCTTTCACTATAAGTCCATTTGCACATGCTGCTGCTAGTCACCCAGTAACAAGTGCTTTTGACTATCTTAAATTATTTTCCAAAACCAAGGGATGGTTTTCGTGTTAATATATGATTTACCTATCCATGCATAAAGGGCTTTTCTTCATATATAAGAGTACTAAGCCACTGCAGGAATCATTAAGCACTAGATTCAAGCTTCATCCATAACCCCAAACAGCACAAGACTCAAAGCAGACAGTTACTAACGTATCCAGAAGCAAAGTTGTCCTTCTTTGAAATTGAATGTGCTGATATATAAATTTAATATATATAATTTTGACTTAATATATACTTAATACATTAAGTATATTTATAATAATTAAATGTTATACATAAACACATCAATATAAAAATATAAAACAATGAAGGTTGCATGAAAAGGTAGCAAGCCAAGGCTTGGGTTCTTAAACCAACAGTCCAAAGAAAAGTCACTACCTTGGGCTGCAAAACGAAGAAGTAGCCAGTGCCTTTGGCTTGACAGATGAGCTTGCACCTGTCCTTGGGTGAGACCCCCGCATATTTGGGTACCCACTCCACCGCGGGCCTGTTGCCAAAGGAAGCTCTGGAGAAGTCATTGTGTGCCTCGCACTGTTCCTGTCTAAAGGTTTTTCCTGGAAAGAGAAGGAGATGATGACGTTATCCCTTTCCAGTCTTCAAGTGCCCGTTCGTGGAGCGTCCTTTGCACCTTCTCTCTGCTCACCATTATTCCTCGGGCAGTCCTCGATGTTGCAGGACCTGTAGCGCACGCGCTTGCCCTCGCAGTATTTCCCTCCATTCTTCGGCACGGGGTTGTCACATTTCCTCATCGTATACTGAACCCCACCACCGCACGTTCTCGAGCAGTCTCCCCAGGGCCCCCACGGCCCCCAGCTCCCGTGAACAGGGGTCTAAACAGAGACACACATCATTAGTGTTAGAATTCTCTATGACAACCCTTTCAGGAAATAGAAGAGAAAGATTCGGGACATAGAATCAATGATGTGAATCTTTCCTGTATCCCTGTCAGAGGCTACAGGTCTGGTTGCTCCTGTGGCATCAAATGTCTGAGGATCACTTGGTCATTTTCCCTTCTGAATGTCAAAGGAGCATGCATTGCAGTGGATAACTCACATCAAAGTGTTCCTTGTTGGTCTGGTTCAGGCACTGGCCATTGACACACCATTTCCCCTCTCCACAGCTGGTGCCATCGGCCCAGGGGAAGTGTTTGGTTTGGCACATCAGCAATCCGCCAGAGGTGCCCGTGCACCAGAGGGTTGTGCAGGTGCTGGCTGCGTCCGGGCAGTGTCTGGACCCCTCTCCAAATGTGAGCTCGCACTGTCGGCTGGCACTGTACAAGGCCCCGGGGAGATCGGAGGGGAGCTGTATGAGGCGCTGGGGCTCGTCCATCAAACATTCACCTGCAAAGAAAAATACCAATGAATATTAACAAATAATAACTAAAGGCACGCAGGGGACAGGTCAGATTCAGAAAAGATTTATCATAAGAGATAATACATAGCAAAGTGATTTGAAAGCTGAAGAGTTTGGGAGAGATGTGCCAGAGAGATTTAAATTATTGTTAAGATGTTATTCTTAATGAGTTATTTCTGCCTTAACAATGTCAGGAAATTATTGTTCTGTTAAACCCTCAAGTTCATGTATTCTGGGAGCTTCTTGGCCAGAAGCACTCTCTTTTATTGGAAATTCAGGTTTAAAAATATATGCTCTTGACAATGAAAAGTCATTTTGAGGGCAGAAAGGGAAAAGAACAGAAAAGAAAGAAAGAGCTCATTTAACAAGTACTGTATGAACACGCGGATGGTTGGATAACATCTAGAAAGAGTAGCTGGAGTGTCTTACCATGACCATTATCCAGAAATGTTGTAATCGTGGAGGCACTGCAGGGAGACCAGGGCTCGTTGTGGTCCAGTTTGGTAAGCATTGATGCCATCATGTGGGAATCCTGGTTGACACCATTAATGCCGGCACATTGCTTGGCATCATCATGGGGCATGTTAAACACGTGGCCTAAGAGGAAATCCAAGACTCACATTAAAACATGTCATTTGCAGCACTTTTTTTTCCCCAACAGAGATTCATCTGTCTCAAAGTGATATTTCTAAAGAAGAAATGTATCCAGATACCATCTATT
Organism: Neotragus pygmaeus; assembly: GCA_006410875.1. Lineage (NCBI taxonomy): Eukaryota > Metazoa > Chordata > Mammalia > Artiodactyla > Bovidae > Neotragus > Neotragus pygmaeus. Next base: position 49,217 of record SJYV01003820.1, on the reverse strand, counting down.
TTAGAGACAGTGTCTACTTTTCACAGGGTGTGAACCAATGTGTGAATTTCCAAATGTGTCGCTAGCTCTGACTCTCTGATTCTGAATTCTAATAAAGATAACCATGCTGAGAATCGTGCAAAAGCATTTTCTGCAGATTTTAGGGAGCTCTGGCACCTGAAATGGCAATATAATTTGCAGACGTTCCCTTTAACAGTAATATCTAGTTTATCAGCTTGAATTCATGAATTGCACTTAACTCGCACTCTGGAATAGATTTACCTAATTCATGAGCAGTAGTGAAGGCGGCTTGTAAGCCATCATCCTCTATGACCGAGCAGCTTCTGTTGGGATCACATATAGTTCCAACATCCGCTATCCCAAGAGTATCACATGTCTGGACACCACACAGGTCCTACAAGAAGCAGAGATTTGCCCTTATTAATATACACACAGGATGAACTTCGGGATCAAACTGCTTGGCAGGGTGTAGCCTCACATGTGCTTCGGAACATCTACATTCTTTGTTGCTGAGTAGCCCTTTTAGGAGTATTTTGTGTGACTTTAAGATTTTCCCCTAATGCATTCAACTAGGACTGTGAAATTTGAGATGTTAAAGCTATAGGAAGAATTCTCTGGTGGTCCAGTGGTTAAGACTTTAAGTTCCCAATGCAGGGGGCCCAGGTTCAATCCCTGATCAGGGAACTAGATCCCATATGCTGTAGCTAAAGATGCTGCATGCCGCAAGTAAGATGCATCACAGCCAAATAAATAAATATTTTTAAAGTTAGGAAAGATTAATCATACTAGCCAATGAAAAAATACTTAAGTGTGAAAATATTGGTAAAATGCCTTACATACATTTGTTACAAACTGACTGCCCAGCGAGTCCCGTCATGATTGGCGATGTCTTCCTCTCACCTGTCTGGTGAAGAGAATCGCGGTGTCATAGTGCTCCTCATCCCGGTCACTGGGCGGGTTGTGCTGTCTCTGCCAACTGCAGAAGTTCCGCAGCGTGAGGGCAGCGTTGGAAGTCACTTCTGGGCCCTTCTTTTCCTCGTAAATGACCAGGATCTTTACCACCACCAGGCTCACTGAATTCCGAATGCTGGGGTGTTTGTATAACCGGGCCGCCACGGAGAACAAGGTCAGCAGGTAGTGCCTTAGCTCAGCGCCGTGGAACTCGGCCATGGACTGGTCAGCCACAAGCATCGTTTCCACATAGCGGGGGCTGGACACAAATCGCTTCTTTCTTAGGTTTCCACTTCCTGTAAAGACACAAGAAAGATCATTTGCTCGGAAACAGTCTTACCAAGAATAGTTTACCTTCCTAGAGTATATAAGGAAAGCCTAACCAGTCAAAGCAAATAATACAGAAATACACCCGGGGTGCAAACAATAACAAAAATATTTGCATCTCTGTTCACTGCAAATGTTATTTTTAAAGTTTTTTTCCTTATTGTAAATGTAAAGGCCATGTGCTCCTCTGAGGGGATCAGCTTTTTTNCAGGGGACAGGTCAGATTCAGAAAAGATTTATCATAAGAGATAATACATAGCAAAGTGATTTGAAAGCTGAAGAGTTTGGGAGAGATGTGCCAGAGAGATTTAAATTATTGTTAAGATGTTATTCTTAATGAGTTATTTCTGCCTTAACAATGTCAGGAAATTATTGTTCTGTTAAACCCTCAAGTTCATGTATTCTGGGAGCTTCTTGGCCAGAAGCACTCTCTTTTATTGGAAATTCAGGTTTAAAAATATATGCTTTTGACAATGAAAAGTCATTTTGAGGGCAGAAAGGGAAAAGAACAGAAAAGAAAGAAAGAGCTCATTTAACAAGTACTGTATGAACACGCGGATGGTTGGATAACATCTAGAAAGAGTAGCTGGAGTGTCTTACCATGACCATTATCCAGAAATGTTGTAATCGTGGAGGCACTGCAGGGAGACCAGGGCTCGTTGTGGTCCAGTTTGGTAAGCATTGATGCCATCATGTGGGAATCCTGGTTGACACCATTAATGCCGGCACATTGCTTGGCATCATCATGGGGCATGTTAAACACGTGGCCTAAGAGGAAATCCAAGACTCACATTAAAACATGTCATTTGCAGCACTTTTTTTTCCCCAACAGAGATTCATCTGTCTCAAAGTGATATTTCTAAAGAAGAAATGTATCCAGATACCATCTATTTTAGAGACAGTGTCTACTTTTCACAGGGTGTGAACCAATGTGTGAATTTCCAAATGTGTCGCTAGCTCTGACTCTCTGATTCTGAATTCTAATAAAGATAACCATGCTGAGAATCGTGCAAAAGCATTTTCTGCAGATTTTAGGGAGCTCTGGCACCTGAAATGGCAATATAATTTGCAGACGTTCCCTTTAACAGTAATACCTAGTTTATCAGCTTGAATTCATGAATTGCACTTAACTCGCACTCTGGAATAGATTTACCTAATTCATGAGCAGTAGTGAAGGCGGCTTGTAAGCCATCATCCTCTATGACCGAGCAGCTTCTGTTGGGATCACATATAGTTCCAACATCCGCTATCCCAAGAGTATCACATGTCTGGACACCACACAGGTCCTACAAGAAGCAGAGATTTGCCCTTATTAATATACACACAGGATGAACTTCGGGATCAAACTGCTTGGCAGGGTGTAGCCTCACATGTGCTTCGGAACATCTACATTCTTTGTTGCTGAGTAGCCCTTTTAGGAGTATTTTGTGTGACTTTAAGATTTTCCCCTAATGCATTCAACTAGGACTGTGAAATTTGAGATGTTAAAGCTATAGGAAGAATTCTCTGGTGGTCCAGTGGTTAAGACTTTAAGTTCCCAATGCAGGGGGCCCAGGTTCAATCCCTGATCAGGGAACTAGATCCCATATGCTGTAGCTAAAGATGCTGCATGCCGCAAGTAAGATGCATCACAGCCAAATAAATAAATATTTTTAAAGTTAGGAAAGATTAATCATACTAGCCAATGAAAAAATACTTAAGTGTGAAAATATTGGTAAAATGCCTTACATACATTTGTTACAAACTGACTGCCCAGCGAGTCCCGTCATGATTGGCGATGTCTTCCTCTCACCTGTCTGGTGAAGAGAATCGCGGTGTCATAGTGCTCCTCATCCCGGTCACTGGGCGGGTTGTGCTGTCTCTGCCAACTGCAGAAGTTCCGCAGCGTGAGGGCAGCGTTGGAAGTCACTTCTGGGCCCTTCTTTTCCTCGTAAATGACCAGGATCTTTACCACCACCAGGCTCACTGAATTCCGAATGCTGGGGTGTTTGTATAACCGGGCCGCCACGGAGAACAAGGTCAGCAGGTAGTGCCTTAGCTCAGCGCCGTGGAACTCGGCCATGGACTGGTCAGCCACAAGCATCGTTTCCACATAGCGGGGGCTGGACACAAATCGCTTCTTTCTTAGGTTTCCACTTCCTGTAAAGACACAAGAAAGATCATTTGCTCGGAAACAGTCTTACCAAGAATAGTTTACCTTCCTAGAGTATATAAGGAAAGCCTAACCAGTCAAAGCAAATAATACAGAAATACACCCGGGGCGCAAACAATAACAAAAATATTTGCATCTCTGTTCACTGCAAATGTTATTTTTAAAGTTTTTTTCCTTACTGTAAATGTAAAGGCCATGTGCTCCTCTGAGGGGATCAGCTTTTTTTTTTTTTTTTAAGTAGCATTTTTTTTTAAAATCCTCTTTGAAATCATGCAATCTGAAAAAGGCAGGATGCACACCCCTCTTTCCAGTCGTAGTAAAATCTTGGCGCAAGGGGAGCAGGCAGAGCCCCTGAGTCACTCTTTCACAGGCCAGGACTCAAATCCTGAATGAGATCATCAGGCTCCACGTGGAAGGCCCCGGGCAGGGTTGGGGCTTCTGCCAAGGGGCCGGGCCTGAAGGAATCTCAGCCCGAACGGCTCAGCTTTCTCATTCCAGGGGTCCCTGGGGGTGCTCGGCTCAGGCCAAATCCGGCACGAGGACCACCCAGTCTGCCCCGGTGCGTACGGCCAGGGCTCCTACCGCCCCACGGAAAGAAAGTTCGTGCTGCAGATTCCGGGGTGGGGGTGGGGGCACGGTTAATTATTTAGAAAAGAGTTCTCTGACTCCTGACCGTGAACCAGCCCCTGCCCCGGGAAGTCCTACCCTGGGCTCTGATCACGCAGCTGCTTCCAGGAGCAGACGGACAGGGGGAGAAGAATTACATTCTGCAAGCTGGGGGGAGAAAGTGAAGAAAGAGACAAGGGACCAAAGTGACAGGAGGAAAAGAACTATAGCAGAAGCAGGGCACGCAGCAGAGAGTCCGAGGAAGGCGTGGCAGGAAGGGTCGCCGGGACTAACTTTTCAACAGTGTTTCGGAGCAGAAGGGTGGCTGCGACAGGGAGTGCACGCTGGGAGGCTGGCGGGAGGCGCGGAGGCGGGGCGAGCCGCGCGGAGAGACCTCCCAGGCAGGTCCCGCCGAGGGGCCCCGCCGCCGCCAGCCGGTCGGGGTCAGCCTGGTAAGCAGGCAAGGGACACCAGCCAGCGGAACAGAGGTCCTAACGCAGCTGTCCAGGCTCGAGGGCTGCGCATTCCGAGGGTCTCTCTCCCCCGCCCTCCATCTCCGCCCTCCTCGGGTCTCCGGGTGCGCGAACAGGCAGCGGTTACAAAACTAAGCCGCCAGTTATAACTCGACCGAACGACACATGGACGATCGTTCGCAAGAAATTAACAAGGCAGAAAGAAGTCGCACAAGCTCACTGTCGACTCAAGTGGGAGGGGCTGAGTTACCAGCTCTCCATTCCAGATCCAGATGCTTCTCCTTAGCAGAAAAAAGAAAAGAAAACACACACACACACACACACACACACAAGCAAAACAAAACAAAAAAATAAAACAACAACCCACTGATAACTTCTGTCCTCTCTTGATCATTCATGATCAGGGCAAATGGTGAGTTCACCAACCCAGATCTTAAACCACAAATCACCACCACGTCTCGCTCCTGTCCGCAGACACAGGCTTCCGTCTGCCAACAGGACTTTACCCTCAAGTCGTTCACCCCAGAGAAGGAAGGGAGGGGGAGATGAATAAAGAGGCAAGCCGGAGCCGCTCTTCTGGACTGATACCTGTTCGGTGTCCCGGGCGCTGGGGCGCTCGGTCCTGCGGCGCCCACAGCACAGTGGCGTCCTCGCCCTCTGGCCCCGCGCCCCCCGCCAGCTGGGTCTCGTCATCCAAGACCCCGCACTTGGCGCCGCCGTCGCCCCGCCGCCTCCGCCGCAGGAGATGGAACTGCGGCCGCTCCGGCTGCTGCTCCCCAGCGGCGGCGGCGGCGGGGGCCAGGCTCAAGGTGGCGGCGGCGGGCGCGGGTTGGATGAAGTACTCCTCGCCCTGCAGGTAGAAGGCGCCGCGCACGCCCTCGCAGAGGCTGAGCGCCGCGGCCGAACTGGGGTCGCCGTTGACCGTGCCAGAGTAGAAGCAGTGCGCCAGGTCGCCCACCGGATCAGAACGCAGCACGTCCGGCTCGGGTCTGCGTCCCACAGTCTGGAGCGTGAAGCCGGGTGCCAGGAAGCCGCGGTCCAGCTGCAGCTCCAGGCTCAGCTGCCGACCGAAGGCGTCCAGGCGGAGCTGCGCGGTCCTGAGTCCCGGGTCCCGCTCCAGCGCCGGCAGCACCAGCTCCTCGTCCTCCTCGGCGGGGCGCCCGTGCGCGCCCGGCGCGACCAGCAGCGCCGCGGCCGCGGCGAGGAGCAGAAGCGGTGCGGGAGCAGGCTGCAAGCCGCGAGCCCTCGGCGCCGCGTGCCCCATGTTGCCTCCTGCCGTGCGCTTTCGGAACCCTGCGGCGACCAAGCGCTGCATTCCGGAGGAACCGCGCGCCTCCGAGCGCTGAGCGCACTGGCTATTGTTCGGGTCGGGAGCGCGGAGCCTCGCTAGCTTGGCTCGGGACTGTTAACAAGTTACTCTGATTCTTGCAAAAGGGCGCGCAGAGCCCAGCCGCCGATAGGGCTCCCGGAGTCACTAAAGAGCTGACGCTACAGTTCTGTCGGCGCGCGGGAAGTTCTGGAGAAGAGTTGGAGGCACCGCGCAGCAGGAGTTGGTGGGGTGGCTGCTGCAGAGACGCGCAGCGCCCCGGGACGCCTCTGGGGCCGGGGCCACGGGCAACACGAGGATCGGCGTCCGGAGACCCTCTTCGGTCTCCGCCTTGGTCGCGGTGCACCTCGCTCTGCTCAGGGCTCAGTCCTCTCGGCCTTTATGCGCGCCCTGGCAACGAGAGACCGCAGGCTCTGAGCCGCTTTCCAGCGAGTGCAAGGACAGAGCAGCCCCGACCGCCTTTTTATCTTAGACTGAGTCTCCGCCCTTCCCTGACCCCCCTTCCCTCCTCCCTCTTGGCCGCCTTTCTAGACCCGGGACCCCGCCCCCTAAACTCAGTCTGGGCTAAACCGAGCAGTGCGCGAGCCGGGTGTGGGGGGTGGGGGGAAGAGGCTGGCTCGGCGCCAAGCGCTCGTCAATCTGGGGGCGGAAGACGCTGGAGGGGCCCTGTGACCAGCCTTTTGCACTTCTGGGGCTGCTGCTGGGATAAGGTCTTCTCTCCCACCGCCTCTTCCACCCGCCGTCTTCTGCCCGGACAGCTGGAACATGGTCCCTCTCCCGCGCGGGAGGGAGCGCGAGGATGCCAGTTGCGGGATGGAGAGCGGAGTCCCTTCTCCAAGGTTTCCCCGCCTGGGAGCTGTCCCTGCGCCGCCTTCCTCTCTCAGCGCACCCCCACCCCCACGCCCCGCCGCCAGCCTCCTCCTCTTCAAGATGAGCCAGGGAGATGAGCCAGGGCTCCCCTTTCTAGCAAAACGCCCCACTCCAGCTCTCCATCTCCCGGGCCTGCCTCAGGCCCGTTTGCAGCGTGCTCCCTCTTTGCCCCAACTGTTCTCTGGCAAGCTGGGTAGGGCCAGCGCGTCCCCTAGAAAGCGTGCCTGGGTGAGGAGGCCAGGAGACACTTTCCAGGGGCCTTGATTTGAAAACGCGTTTGGCATCGACCTTCACGCCGGTCATCTGCCCTCCCCTCCCGCAACTCCCATCCCGTCCTCCTCCGCCCCGGGCCTTAGAGACTTCTCGGTGGAGACCCGGGTTCACACTTCCGGAAGAGGTGATCTGGAACGCGTTTTCATTCCCTGGAGCCTGGGGAGGGAAGTGCGCATTCTCTTCTTTGGGGGAAATACTCCACTCTCGCCCAGTCGGCCTTCTTCCACCTACTAGCAGCTGCGGGGCAGAGGCCAGCTGGGCACAAACGTCCAGGAACCCTACTTTTCCACCCAGAGAGTGGCGGCATCGCTGGGGCTAGAAAGGATGCGGTAGGCAAATTAGGGGTCCCCGACCCCTCCCCGCTTTCCCCCGAGGAAGCGGAGAGGCAGTCGGAAACCCAGAAAAGCTGAGCCTTTGCACCTCTATCTAGGTCTCTAAGCAAAAGCTCCAGCAGCTCTTCCATCGAAAAAGAGGGAGGGGCCGGGTGACACAGAGGAAGGAAATGTTTCATAACGTTTTCCCAGGCGGAAAACCACGGGGACAATGGTGAGAACGACCGCCCCAAGCCGGGGCCGACCGAGTCCCTCGCCCTCGCGCGCTCCCACTTCCTCGCCTGGCCGCGTCTCTTCTGTCTCGCCGCCCCCGCCCGCCCTCTTAGTTTTCAAGTAATATCTCGGCCTTTTTCCTCTCTCCACCCTAGATGGTCCCAAATCCAATCTGTTCCAGTCCTCTGCAAGTTCTCCCATGCGTCCCCTTTCCAGTGTTTGCATACAGAGAAACAAAACAAAACAAAACTTTCCAACGTCGTCTTTTCTCTTGAAGTTCTAGATCACCTACTTGAAAAATAAACCCCCATAATTTTTGCTTCCCACTCTTTAGGAGAGATCGGATCGGAAAGAATGGCACAGAGAAAGCTAAAAAAGCCACTTCACCCTTGAAAGGGTTGAAGATAACCCCTGGTCCATACACTTAGTCAGCATGGAGTTTTCTTAAATGTGATTTTCCTTTCCTGAGATCATTGTCATAGATGAATGCGTAAGCCAGGGATTATGTATATTTTAACTACAGAAATTGCATACATTTTAGCAGCGGATTAAGGTATCTCAATGACTAGTTTTTTCGTTCCTCCTCCTAATATTTTGATCCTGTTTCTGCCCTCCCCCTTTCATCCAATCTCTCACCCCCATTTTTCCTTTAGATTTAATACTGACATACACTCATGAGTGGCCCCATTCATTTCTACACTATCTCACCTAACTCATTCTGTTCATCTTTGAACTAAAATTTATTTCTCTCTGTAGAGTTTCATTTCCCAGATTACCCCTACTTCTCAGTTTGTGAACCCTTCCCTCCCCTGTTACAGTAGTTAATGTTCTGTTTTTCATTTCATGTGTTCTTTCTCTCCAGCTAGTTCAAAGATGAGATATACTTAGGAGAACATTTGGGAAAAAAAGTCATTTTACACTTTAAAGATCTTGACTATGGAATCATGAAAACGTGATAGCAAAGTCATAAATACATTTTCATATCTCATGCTCAGAACAGAGCTCTGGAAACATGATGAATAGCAGCTGGGTCCCACACTGACTTTGAGATGGAGATTTCAAACACTTGTGGTGGACCAGGGACCGAGAGGCTTAAGAGATCCGTAAGGGAAAGTGTGATTGTTATGAACTGGGACAAGATGGTAGATTCCGAAGACCCACAGAAAATGTGTAGTTTCCTAAAAACTCATGTAATGCATTCTAATCTGTCAAATCCTCTATGTATACTTTAGCTTTTAAAATGTATTAGTGCAAGTTTGACCTTTCAGTCGTTTCTGCCTCCAGTGCATTCTTATGGGAGTTTGTTTAATTCAAGGCATACATTTCTAATCTTGAATGGCTTACCTCAGATCTATTATAATTTTTGCATACTTCATGTTGGCTATCCAAATAGAGCTGAAAAAACAAAGAGCTAAAGGCGAAAGTGGCCAGGAACATGACTTTTTTATTCACTGGGTTTTCTCCAGAGTTCTGTTCTTTTGCGTAATGATTCCAGTCTGTTGTGCACCTGTAGTTCTGGGAAATGATTCTTTTTTAATAGCTTCAACAGAGGCATGGATGTAAGAGCTGCCAATTATTAAGCTTGAAAAACTTCAATCATACTCAGAAGAACATTTAATCTACTTACGATTTTACTTTTTTGTAGATCAGCACTCTTTGGGCATTTGTGGTAACACACAAACATATGCACATAACATAGATGTGTATTCATAAAGAAAACTGTGGATTGAAAAAATAATTCCCTGTAGAAACAAGACCAACAGAGGAAAATTTGTGCACGGTACAAGTAAAAGTGGTATGTAATATCACATGCATGCATAGTCCCTACTTCATGTCCAACTCTGCGACCCTACGCACTGGAGCCAGCCAAACTCCTCTGTCCATGAGATTTCCCAGGCAAGAATACTGGAGTGGGTTTGCCATTTTCTTCTCTAGGGTATCTTCCTGACACAGGGACTGAACTGGCAACTCGCGCATTGGCAGGTGAGTTCTTCACCCCTGAGCCACCAGAAAAGCCCTGACATGTAATATTGGGTCAATACTAAGTATGATAATAAAGTGTCACATTCTCATCCTTATAAAATGTTTGTTGTTTGATTTAAACATGCATCCAGAAAATCTCATGTTGTCCTAAACTCTGCCATTGTCTGATTTTCCTTGCATAGACTACACAAATACTTATGTAAAATAAATCTTGATATATTCTAATTTATCAATCTTAATCAATTTTTATTATTTATAGGGATGACTTAGTAAAAATTTAAAGTATTTGACATAAAAATATTCTTACAATGAACAGTAACAGTAACATCACTCAGTCATGTCCGACTCTTTGCGACCAGGCAATAGTACTGGAGTGGATTGCCATTTCCTTCTCCAGCAGATCTTCCTGACCCAGGGATTGAACTCAGGTCTCCCGCATTGTAGGCAGACACTTTTCCATCTGAGCCACATTGAACAGTTTGACCTTTTAAAAAACTTTCTTGTCCTTTGTTAACAGAGAAAAGAAAAAGTTTCACGCATTTCAAAGACACAATACTGGAATGATAGTTCTTGAGAATTGTTTTTCCAACTAAGTGTTCAACAAGTAACCATGAAAGGAGAGAATCTGGTCATATATGTGAGCTATTAACACTATTTTAGTGTAAACATCATGTACAGAAACATTAATGTACCTATATCATAAACATGTAATGCTATTTATTCATATTTTCAATACGAATAAATATTGGATTTACCAATTAAGCATAGGAAAACTGTTTAGCATTAGTTCTTCTGGGAACCTATGGTTTAAAATAATATTGGACAAATGAATCATTTTTTGGTTGTAAGTGAGAAAATAGAAAACATTTCTTTTAAACAGGTTATATAGCCAGAAATATAACAAATATTGAAAACAGAGAAATGGATATATATTGCATTTGGATTTACAACTACTGTGATACAAAGCCCCACATTTGCAAGATTCTTTTCAATCTACTTCCTTTGTTTGGCAGATGTGAAACTGAACTTCAAAATGGTTATTATTGCCTAGGATGGTATAGCCAAATTGGGGGCTAAGAAATGACTCTGACTTATATTTTTAATCAAATTCCTTATGTCTAATTGTTTGGTAGGTAAGTGTGTTGTTAGACTTGTTATTGCTTGTTATCATTGTTTCCAATGATTGCATTTAATTTAAAATCTGAATAGAAGTTTTCTATCACAATAAGAAAAAATTCCACCTTAACAGATTCACAGCCTATAGTACTTCTCTCTCCGTCCACCAGGTGGCGATAGTCTACAACAAATGATGCGTAGCTCCGTTTTTATTCTGTCCCCTGACAGTTTTCTGAGAATTTGTAAAGGTTTTATTTCATAAATGTTCACCAAATTTTAACTTTGGGTTAACATATTGGTTAAATTGTAACTTTAAATGTATTTTCATTTTTTAAGAAGGCAATGGCACCCCACTCCAGTACTCTTGCCTGGAAAATCCCATGGACAGAGGAGGCTGGAAGGCTGCAGTCCATGGGGTCACTGAGGGTTGGACACAACTGAGCGACTTCACTTTCACTTTTCACTTTCATGCATTGGAGAAGGAAATGGCAACCCACTCCAGTGTTCTTGCCTGGAGAATCCCAGAGACGGGGAGCCTAGTAGGCTGCCGTCTATGGGGTCGCACAGAGTCGGACACGACTGAAGTGACTTAGCAGAGCAAGTAATAAAATGCCTTAGTCAACCAGTTTCAATCATGTAGCTCTATTAACTTAAACCAAAAATCAATTAAACTTAAGAAAACTACCTTCGAGATAATACTATGGATCACTTTTATTCATCACATGAGAGCTTTATGTAATTCACATAATAAAATTATAGACATTACAGTTCACTAAAGCAAATTTAAATTCATTCATTAAATATATTTACTAACCTACAGTATGCTGAGTGTACATCAGTACATGACTTCAATGCTAAAGGTAACTCATTTTCTTGGTTAGAGATTTTCTTTAACAACAACGAAGAAGAACTTTAAGTGCAAAAATGAGATGTGAGAAAATCTTCTACCTCCAGGTGGTGACAAAAGATAAAATTTCAAATGTCTGTCCACGTACTTCTTGCTCCCAATACAAGTGACTTCCTACTGTCATATGAACTTAAAATTGTATTCTGGGGATTTTTTTCCTTAACCAAAAATGAATTAATATTAACACAAGATCCCTAGTTCAATAAACTCTAAAATTGAAAGTGGATAATTTTAGTCAGCAGGAGGCAATGAGACTCTAGAACAAGAAATCTGATGCAAAATCTCCCCCACTCAGCTCAAAACGTATTGATTAGCTGACTGAGATAGGAGTAGTCCATCCCTACTCCTCCCAACCCTTATAATTCAGCTGTCTGAATGGCAATTAAAAGTCAGTTGTCCAGATGTTTGGGAAGTGCTTGACAATGGCAAAGAGCAGCATTTATGATGATTTCTAAGCTTCCTTCCCACAGGAAGGATTTAAGACTTCACAAATCTCTTCTGTATCTTAGAGGGAGGCAGTGACTGAATTATGACGTCTTGCAGTTGACTGATAATCCGCCAGAACAATTACAATGGATAGCTCAGAATCTCTGACATTTGCCTATCTTCAGAATCCTACCACATGCGTCTTAGTCTTTCTCACCACAGAAAACTATACTTGCACCTCCCACTCGGATCAATGGATAATGATACTGACTGATTAGAACCCTGGCTCAGGGAGATTTCTCTTCCCAGAAGGCTCTTGGGCCATCCTAACCAGTTGAAAAGAGTGCTGTCTCAGCATACCTGTATCCTGTAGCCAGCTGATGGTGTATATTCAAGCAACTAATATATTCATGCAGATCTGTTGGAAAGCTGAGACCTAGACAGTCTGAGGAATAGGCTGTTGAGAATGTGAGGTCTGGAAGTTCTAGAGAAGCATGATGCCCACGTGTGGGATGTCTTTCCATCTCCTGCACTTAATACACTGAGAGCTAGAAGGCAAATCCACACTGAAAATCTGCATTCTCATGTGGCCACATCCTTATCTTGTGGCTTCAGGGAGCAGATTTCGCCTGAACTTCAGAGTCTTCATGTGTAAAAACATCCCAAATCATAGCAGCACTATCTACAATAGCCAAGACATGGAAGCAACTCAAGTGCTCATCAACAGATGATTGATTTAGGAAGATGTAGTATATATATATGTATATAGATATATATATATAATGGAATGTTACTTAGTCAAAAAAGAATGAAATATTGCCATTCGCAGCAACAAAATGGACTAGAGAATTTTATACTTAATGAACTGAGACAGCAAAAGGCAAATGTTATATGGTATCCCCTATATATAGAATCTAAAAAATAATTCAAATGAATTTATGTATGAAATAGACTCACAGACAGACATAGAAAGCCAACTTAAGGTTACCAAAGGGGAAAGGGATGGTGGGAGAATGAACTAAGAATATCGGATTAACAGACACAAAGGACTCTACAGAAAATATATAAGCAACAAGATTTTACTATACAACACAGGAAAGTATGTTCAATATCTTGTAATAAATTACAATGGAAAAGAACCTGAAAATAAAATATATGGAATCACTTTACACCTGAAACTTATACAATATTATAAATCAAAGATATTTCAATAAAGAAAAGAGATAATAATAATCCTTGACTTGAAGCATCCTTGCAAGAATTAAGAGGCCTGACTGGCACAGAGCTGTCAGGAAATAGGATTGATGATTATGGGAGACTTTAAAAGTGGTGGGGAAAGAATGTCACAAATTCAGTGAGACTGCACGTACTGAACTCTAACCAAGAGTTTTGTCTCACTGCTGTAGAACTCAGTGTGGAAATGAGCAGGATGTGGGCATCCATTTTTGAGTGAATGCAACTGATTGATCTTCTCCATTTAGTAAGATCACCTTGATTGGTGAGTGGGACACAAAAGCAGAAAATGGCAGTTGGAGGCAGTTTGAGGATATTTGTGGTGGAGAGGTGTAGAACAATAAAGAAAAGTCACTGATCTCAGGGGATATAGGAGAAAAAGCAGGATAAGAAGAACTGAGAGAGGACTTCCCTAGTGGTAGAGTGGATAAAAATCCTCCTGCCAAGTCAGGGACACGAGTTCCATCCCTGGCCTGGGAAGATTCCACTTGCCTCAGAAAAACTAAGCCCACATACCACACCTGCTGAGTCTGTGCTCTATAGCCTGTGAGCCACAACTGCTGAATCTGCAGGCTGCCACTACTAAGGCCTGTGTGCCTAGAACCTGCGCTCTGCCTCAAGAGAAGCCGCTGCAATGAGGAGTCTGCACACCAAAATGAAGAGTAGCCCCTGCTTTGCTCACCACAAGAAGAGAAAGCCTGAGCACAGCAATGAAGACCCAATGCAACGAAAAAAGATGAAATAATAATAATAATTAATTAAAAAAAGACCTGAGGCAAATAGTTTCAGAAGTGCAGGCCAGCAGCTTGAAAAAAGAATATGTAAGATGCCTTTCCAGAGTTATCAGTTAATGAGTGGCTTCAGAGTCAAGCTGCCAAGAGTTCTCTGTAGGTTTTGCCTTTTTGTCATTGTTTTTAGATCTGATAAGTCTCCAGGCCGACTTACTCCAGTGGGTGGACCATTCAGAATACCTGTGTGAACACTTAGTTGCCTCCTCCATGTTTGCTCTGGGCATTGCTGTTCTGACCACTTTCAGGCAGATGTTAGTAACCTCATAGTAATTTCCTTCAGTCACACCTGTATTTTGAATGCTTTCTTACCTGGGGCTCCTTGAAGCTGCAGAATGGCAATCGTTCGAATGCAAATGGAAAGCCCAAAGGCGTTGATTAATAGCCACGTGGCAGACCTTGACCAGAATAGGAGTCAGTGATTAAATGGGTCCTTTTCTGTCCCTTGGGGAAGAGTAAAGAGGAATGAGATATAGGTCTCTTCTAAGAATGTTGATAGAATCAAGCCCCAGTTGTCCCCAGCAAGGTCCAGAAAAACATCTATTTCTGCTTTATTGACTCTGTCAAAGCCTTTGACTGTGTGGATCGCAATAAACTGTGGAAAATTTGGAAAGAAGTGGGAATACCAGAACACCTTACCTGCCTCCTGAAAAATCCATATGCAGGTCAAGAAGCAACAGTTAGAACTGGACATTGAACAACAGACTGGTTCCAAATTGGGAAAGAAGTACGCCAAGGCTGTATATTGTCACCCTGCTTTTTTAACTTACATGCAGATTACATCATGCGAAATACTGATATGGATGAAGCATAAGCCGGATTCAAGATTGCCAGGAGAAATATCAATAACCTCAGATATGCAGATAGTACTACCTTTATGCCACAAAGCAAAGAAGATCTAAAGAGCCTCTTGAAAGCGAAAGAGGAGACTGAAAAATTTGGCTTAAAACTCAACATTCAGGAAACTAAGATCATGGCATCTGATCCCATCACTTCATGGCAAATAGATGGAGAAACAATGGAAACAATGAGATACTTTATTTTGGGGGGGGCTCCAGAATCATTGAAGATGGTGACTGCAGCCATAAAATTAAAAGATGCTTGCTTCTTGGAAGAAAAGCTATGACCAACATAGCAGAGACATTACTTTGCCAACAAAGGTCAGTCTAGTCGAGGATACGGTTTTTCCAAGAGTCATATATGCATGTGAATGATGCAGTATAAGGAAAGCTGAGGAGCGAAGAATTGATGTTTTTGAGCTATGGTGTTGGAGAAGACTCTTGAGAGTCCCCTGGCAGCAAGGAGATCAAATCTGTCAATCCTAAAGGAAATCAGTCCTGAATATTCACTGGGAGGACTGAAGCTGAGGCTGAAATTGTAATACTTTGGTGACCTGATGTGAAGAAATGGCTCATTGGAAAAGACCCTGATGCTGGGAAAGATTGAAGACAGGAGGAGAAGGGGACGACAGAGGATGAGATGGCTGAAAGGCATCATCTACTCGAAGGACATGAGTTTGAGCAAGCTCCAGGAGTTAGTGATGGACAGGGAGGCCTGGTGTACAGCAGTCTATGGGGGTCACAAAGAGTCGGACACGACTGAGGGACTGAACTGAACTGAAGACCCAGCTTGAAAAAGCACCCTGGCATTGTCTCCCTCTTTTCCTGTCTTATTCTTGCCAGGCCCCCTCTCTTGTTCCTTAAATTTACTTCTCTGCACCTTCTGCTGCCTCAAACCTCCAGGGCTGTGTGCACACAAGTCCTGCCCCACCCCCATCTCCCGCACCCTCCCGACCACCTCAAGCTTTACTTCTTGGGATCAACTCAGTCTAAAGTACTGAATATCAGAGCACCCTTTGGATGGGCCCACTCACTGATCACAGACACCTATGAGGGTCCCTTTGTGGGTGATCAGTGGGTGAAACAGCCTATGGCAGGCATCGGCAATACAACTTAGCACACTCTTGCTATGGAATGAGGTTTGGGTTTTGGTAACAGCAGTGGCACTTAAAAAGCCTGAGGAAAAGAGCAGTTTAACAAATGTGTAGTTGGATGGCTTTTGATAGTCACTTCAGATCAGGAGTTGGTGAACCATGGCCCGAAGGCTTGACCATCTGTTTTTGTGAATAAAGTTTAACTGGAACGTTGGTTTATGTATTGAGTATCATTGGTTTTGTGCTACCTGGCAGAGTTGAGCACACAAGTCCAAAATATTTATTATCTGGCCCTTTACAGAAAAGTTTGTTGACCTTGGCCTCGGAAATCTTGAAAGAAATTTTAGAAGAGAAACTATATATTTTTCTAACTTAATTTCAAGACCTGTTATGAAACTCCAATACTTTGGCCACCTGATGTGAAGAACTGACTCATTGGAAAAGACCCGGATGTTGAGAAAGATTGAAGGCAGGAGGAGAAGGGCACGGCAGAGGATGAGATGGCTGGATGCCATCACGGACTTGATGGATGTGAGTTTGAATGAACTCTGGGAGGCAGTGAAGAACAGGAGAAGCCTGGCATGCTGCAATCCATGGGGTTGCAAAGAGTTGGACATAACTGAACAACAGCGTGAAAGTCACCTTTATCTCCTGTAGTCAGAGACCAGAATATACTGACAAGTCTGAAACTGCTTCATCTTACAGTTGTCTTATCCCAAATTAGGGTCTTCATACAAAAAATATGGAAACTGCAAAATGAGATGAAGCCATTTGGGTGGATGAACCTGAGAGGCTTGAAGTTTCACATTCTCCTGCACCCTCCAGGCAGTCAGAGATAGAAGTCACTCCCTTGCCACAGCAAGGAAGCCTCTTTTTGCCTCTACAGTTCTCAGCAGTCGAGAGTTTCTCAAAAGCAATCTTGCTTCCTCAACATCTTCCCTATCTCCTTTATTCCCAGCCTCTTACTCAAAGCTCACAATTATTCTTGAAGAAATCTTTAAAAAGTATGTATATATCCCACCCTGCCATTCTACCCCTCTAGGTCATAACAGAGCAGCGAGCTGAGCTCCTTGGGCTATGCAGGAGCTTCCTGCTAGCTTTCTGCTTCATAAATGATGCTGCGTATGCTTCAGGGTTACTGTCTCAGTCGTCCCACCCTCTCCTTCCTCACCTGTGTCCACAAGTCTGTACTCTACATCTGTGCCTCTAGTTTTGGCCTGAAAATACTTTCATCAGTACCTTTTTTCTAGATTCCACATATGTGTGTGTGTGTTTGTGCATGTATGTATGTCTGTGTGTGCTAATAAATCAGAAAGAGAAAAACCAAATATCGTATATTAACAGGTATATCTTCAAGAAATTTTCGAAGAAACAATATGCATGCAGATTATGGTCTCCAAATACTTTCTAAGTTAAAAAACCAGAAACCTTCATAGCGAAACACATTGCACTAATAACAGGAGTATCGTCTAGTTATATTGGTTAAGATAGACTTATGACAGTATACAACACTTTAATATACTATTGTGAAAATTTTGCCATCACACAAAAACTCCATTGTGAAAATGCAGAATTGCATCGCTTTAAAGTTAATGATATGGCCTGCTGGAGAATGTGCAGTGAGCTAACAGGAAATTCTGGGGGTCTGGAAGTGATAAGCAAAATAGAACAATCCCAGCTGTCCTATGTGAGGACTTGGAGGTACTTGTCCATTACGAGTCAATGTCAGTGGGAGGATTCTTATCAGCTTCCCAAGCTGGCAGTAACAATTCCAGGAAACTTTCTATTTGTCCATCTGACCTCGGGACATTGGGCTGGGAGAATGCTGAGGGTGGTGTGTGTGTGTGTGTATGTGTGTGTGTGTGTGTGTGTGTGTGTGTGTGCACACGCGGGTGCATAAGGTAACTCACTTTGTAGCCTCAACTCCCAGTTTTTTGAGCAGTGGTTTCCTGCTCTCCCCTGCCAGACTGTGCCTCCTCTTTCATGCTGCTTCTAAATTCAGTGCGCTCCAGAGAACTGGGCAACGGAAGGCAGCCAGGTGTGAACGAGATTACATCTGAATTCATATTTTTCTAGAAATTTATCGTGACAATAATAATATCCATTTATTGTGTGTTTGACCTTAGGTGGTGCAGTGATAAAGAATCTGTCTGCCAATGCAGGAGATGTAAGAGATGCAGGTTTGATCCCTGGGTTGGGAAGATCCCTTGGAAGGAGGTGGCAACCCCCTCCAGTATTCTTGGCAGGAAAATCCCATGGACAGAGGAGCCTGATGGGCTACAGTCCATGGGGTCACAAAGAGCTGGACATGACTAGGCACACACACACACTGTATGTTTACTATATTCCATATACACCTCACATATATAAACTGATTTATCCTAATGTAGTTTTATTATTTATATATCTGTATCACAGATGAAGCAGTTGAAGCACAGAGAAGTTAAGAGATTTGGCCAAGCCCACACAACTTGATGGAGTCAGATAATCTGATCTTTCAACCTTTAATGCAATATATATATATATATATATATACATATATATAATTATAGAACATACAAACATACAGAAGAAAGAGAGCTGGGTTAAGAGTCAGGGACACTAATTTCAGATGGGTAATCATCTGGTAGTGACCTGAATCACAAACTCTCTGGACTTGAGTTCCTAAATGTATAAAATAAGCAGGTTGGATAGCTCCAGCCCAAATTTTCTGTCAATTTTAAGATGATTTTATCACTTTAATTAATTACAGATTAATTAACTGTAGGTGTACAAATTGCTATTTATTTGTGTTAATGTTATATCTCTGCTGAATAATCAATTTATTATATGTTGAGTTGTTGATGAGGTAGTTATTTCTCAGTGAAACTTTTCCTTAACTAGAAAATAATTTATATTAGAAAATCAAACACATTGTTTTTTCCTGTTTCTAGAAACCTACCGTGGTTGATGGTATTATTGTCACCAGTGTCAGAAAACAAGGAGGTAAAAAAAAAAAAATCAAATAAAGCTATTTTATGCAATTTATGTTTTATATAATTCAGCTTAGAGAAGAGCTGGAGAATATAATGGTATAAAGGGCTTTAGTTTGCAAAAGGATTTAGTGCTACATTTTGTGGATTCTGTTACTGAAAAAGTCATGTATATATGCACATGTACATATGTCATATATATCATATATATATATAGACAAAAAATGGATTAAAATTTTCCATATTGTATCACTGAAGCAGGAAATATAAAATAAAGATTTCATTTTTATGACTTTTTAGTCATAAAAAGTGTGTCTGATTCTGAGTAGGTATATATAACATTTTCTGGCATTCAACACCATCCAAACCCTAATATTTATCAAGCCCTTATGCACAAACAGTGACCTACACATTTCTCGTGTACTGCAGTTTTACCAAAAAGAAACAAACAAAATAAACCCTCCTAAACTTACAAGAGAAAGTTTCAACTAAGACTGGATAAATATATGGCAAACTTTACACTGGAATCAATCGACTTTTCTACCTTAAAGAAAAATGTGATGCTTGTCAAACTTGTTGAGCAGCTGACATTCATTCAAACTCAAGGCAACTGTACAGGCTATATATACTTCTCATCAGAAATTAGAGATGAAATAAAAGGAAGCGAGTGAAGCCAAAGGAGCATTATATGAGATCTGTGGAAAAGCACATGTTCAACACAGAGCTCTGTCTGAACACCTGTGCAGCCACCGAAGCTTCTAGGGAACAAATGGGGCATAAAGACAAGAAATACCATCGGGAGACAGAAGGCTCGAGAAAAGCATCATTTATTTATTTATCTTGCAAATTTAGGAATTAAACTCAAAGGGGATTAGTGATATTATACAGAATAAGCCCAAAGTAAGCAAATCCATGTGGTAATCTTTTAAAAGAATGGGAAAGAGTTTTACTGAATTAGCTTTGTAATTCAGATGTCATTTTTGAGTAGCTGGGATTCAAGGACATGGGTTTTGAGAGAAAACTGAGTCTGTGAGTCACCCATTCCCTGTCTTAAGTGCAGATGCCATGATGGAAAGTAGCTCATTAAGAACAGATTTGATGATTTTAGCAATAATGGAAAACTCAGATCATGAGAACCCAGAAAGACAGAGAAAGATTAAAATTTTGCCATCAGCTCTTGTCAAATCACGTCTCTCTGTTCAGTTAATTTGCACATAGAAAATGAGTGCATGTAAAAACGTCTCTTAAGATAATGGTTCGTCTTGAAATTTAGGATTTTATTATGTATTTTTTCCTTTCTTTCTTGAAATTTTCCACTTGACACTATTAGTTAGAACAAGTACAGCTATCTTGCTTTTTGCAGGACAATTATTTACTGCAGATGGCTGTTGAAAGCTTTAAGTAATTCGCAATAGGGATATAATAGGTTAAAAAAATGCAAGGAGAAGAAACTTTACTACCAACTGAAATGACTTTTTAACACTTGTATCAGGGTTTTCCTCTGGGGCTTTTGGTCCATCTTCTTTCTCCTCCCCTCCTTCCTATCTTTCATTCTTTTGTTCCTCCTGGTTAACGGTTAGTGCTTGTTAGCTGTGCATTGTGTCAGATGCTGCACTAGGCCTAGTGGTGTCCACCCTGTGCGCTGAAATTTCTGTCTTAGGACAGCTTGTTTAAATAATTGCTCTTGAGTGTCTTCTACAAATTTAAATTTATTTCTATTTAAATAATTTCTCCTGAGTGTACTTGCATTGACCTGTCCAAGGGAAGGGCCCGCTAGGGGGCACTAGTGGTAAAGAGCCCGCCTGCCAATGCAGGAGACTCAGGGGACTTCCGGGTGACCCCTGGGTGGGAAAGATCTCTTGGAGGAAGGCATGGCAGCCCACTCCAGTATCCTTGCCTGGAGAATTCCATGGAAGGGGAGCCTGGCAGGCACACAAAAATATGGAAAGGGCCATATGCTTCAGAAAAGATTTCTCAGTTCAAATTTTGTCATTTGGTTTATTCTGTACAGCTTATTTTATACAGTCTACTAAATTATCATTATTCTGTGACAGAAGCAACATAGGATCTCTATGATAACCACGGATACTTACAGACTCAGTTACTGAGAAGTAGTTTAGATTCATCTTGTACTTTTAGAAAACGAGAAAAAATATGCTAAAATCTAATTTCAAAAATGTAATGAACAGTTTTTACAGTTAAATTCATTCTTCTGCATTTCTATAAAAACTTTCTTTAACATCATTTAAGAATTTTATCAGTTTCCTTTTTTATGTAAACAATAAAAATTAGAGATGCCTATAAAACTGAAACACTAAAATGTTATTATTTGGTGTAAGGAATGACTGTAAGGCACTGTAANTTAAATTCATTCTTCTGCATTTCTATAAAAACTTTCTTTAACATCATTTAAGAATTTTATCAGTTTCCTTTTTTTTTGTAAACAATAAAAATTAGAGATGCCTATAAAACTGAAACACTAAAATGTTATTATTTGGTGTAAGGAATGACTGTGAGGCACTGTAAAAACAAAGCAAAATATACCTTAAGTTTTCAACTTAATATTAAAATATTTAGCATTTCTTTCTTTTTAAAATTTATTTATTTATTTATTTTTACTTTAATTTACTTTACAATACTCTATTAGCTTTGCCATACATCGACATGAATCCACCACAGGTTAATATATGATTGATTTTTTCTTTTTAAAGGGATTGAAATAAGAAAAATAAAGTTAAAGAAATAAGATGTTTTCTTGCTTTTCTTGTTAATGGTGGTTCAAAATAGTGCAGCTGTGAGGAGAATCTTATCTTCCTAAGAAAAATAGATTCTTCTGCATTCTGTTCCCAGATTAGAAGGTGCTGCTTATGTGAAAACTGAAGTGCCTGGTGAAAAACAATGTAACTGTTCTGTGATTTCTGGTAGGATATTATACACATATATATTAGAGAAATCAGCATATACCTTAAATGATATTTTTACAAATTGTGACAATACTGCTATTTTAATCATATTATCTGAATTGGCACTTTGAGTAATATATTTTTAATGTGCAGTTTTTTTGAAGATTGAAAAGTCCCATTTAAATGAAACAGTTATTCAACATGACTTTTCTTCCTCAATCACTCTCTGGTAGAAGCTATAGAAGACATGAACATATAGGTGCCAAAAGGTCCTGAAGAAGTGAGAAAGACTTAAAACCATAATTATAGTCAAATCTATATTCTTCTGATGAATGAAAGAGTCAAATACATGAATAATTTAAAATACAAGACATACACACATATATTTGGAAATACTGGAATAAAATCGATTTGGATGTAAATGATGATGATGATGATGATGATAATGATAGCTCACGTTTATTGACAGCATTTTGATTGCACTACACTGAAGACTTTCCATATATTAGCTTATTTACCCTCAAAACAGCCTTGTGAAGTAGATCCTATTATTGTCAGATGCTTATGATTGAGCTGTCCAAGGTCTCATAGCAAAGAGAGAATTTAGTCATTAGTGTTGTTCACCAAATATTTCAGGTTCTCATTTTTTAAAGTTTTATTTGGATGTATTTGCTTTACAACATTGTGTTAGTTTCTGCTGTATGGCGAAATGAATTAAGTGTATGTATACATATATGCTCTTTTGTTTTGGATTTCTTTTCCATCTGGGTCACCACAGAGCGCTGTGCTCTACAGTCGGTTTCTGATAGGTTCCTATTTCGTACGTAGCAGTGGATATATGTCAGTCCCAATCTCCCAATTCTTCCCACTTCCCTGTCCCCCCTTGGTGTTCGTACATTTGTTCTCTTTGTCTGTGTTTCTATTTCTGCTTTGCAAATAGGTTCATCTGTACTATTTTCCTAAATTCCACACGTATGCATTAATATACAATATTTGTTTTCTCTTTCTGATTGACTTTACTGTGTATGACAGTCTTTAGGTCCATCTACATCTCTGCTCTTTCTAAGAACATATTAACATCGTCTTTCCTAACCACTCTAACTGTGGAAAATTCCGAAAAAGATGGGAATACCAGACCACCTGATCTGCCTCTTGAGAAACCTATATGCAGCTCAGGAAGCAACAGTTGGAACTGGACATGGAACAACAGGCTGGTTCTAAATAGGAAAAGGAGTTTGTCAAGGCTGTATATTGTCACCCTGCTTATTTAACTTCTGTGCAGAGTACATCATGAGAAATGCTGGGCTGGAGGAAGTACAAGCTGGAATCAAGATTGCTGGGAGAAATATCAATAACCTCAGATATGCAGATGATACCACCCTATGGCAGAAAGTGAAGAGGAACTAAAGAGCCTTTTGATGAAAGTGAAAGAGGAGAGTGCAAAAGTTGGCTTAAAGCTCAATATTCAGAAAACAAAGATCATGGCATCTGGTCCCATTACTTAATGGCAAGTGGATGGAGAAACAGTGGAAACAGTGGCTGACTTTATTTTTCTGGTCTCCAAAATCACTGTGGATGGTGCTTGCTCCTTGGAAGGAAAGTTATGACCAACCTAGATTGCATATTAAAAAGCAGAGACATTACTTTGTCCACAAAGGTCCATCTAGTCAAGGCTATGGTTTTTCCACTGGTCATGTATGGATGTGAGAGTTGGACTATAAAGAAAGCTGAGCATTGAAGAATTGATGCTTTGGAACTGTGGTGTTGGAGAAGAGTCTTGAGAGTCCCTTGGACTGCAAGGAGATCCAACCAGTCCATCCTAAAGGAGATTGGTCCTGGGTGTTCACTGGAAGGACTGATGTTGAAGCTGAAACTCCAATACTTTGGCCACCTGATGTGAAGAGCTGACTCATTTGAAAAGACCCTGATGCTGGGAAAGATTGAGGACGGGAGGAGAAGGAGACAACAGAGGATGAGATGGTTGGATGGCATCACCAACTCAATGGACATGAGTTTGGGTAAACTCCGGGAGTTGGTGATGGACAGGGAGGCCTGGCGTGCAGTCCATGAGGTCGCAAAGAGTCAGACACGACTGGGCGACTGAACTGAACTGAACGACTCTAAGTTAGGTGTGTCTTTCTTTGATACACTGTGAGCAGAGTGACTTGCTCTGGTCAGAACTGCTTGGGGGAGGAATAGAGGATCAAAAGAGACAACCCTCTGTGGTATAAACATGTGGAGACTGCTGAACTTCAAAGATTGAGCAGCAATTGAGAAAACTTTTTGGCATCTCAGACATCACACGGAGTGCAAGGTATGTGGTGCTCCGAAGTATTAATAACAAACGCTAACCTAGCTTGACTCATTCCCCCATAAAATGGACCAGATAAAAGAAGAGCTGTACTTATTTCTGAGAATCCATTCTAGTTACCACAGTTTCTATTCTTCTTCACACGATGGTCATAGTTCAACAAAAAGTTAAAATGTCCCCCTAAAGCCAGGGACAAAACGTCAGGAGGTAAAGGCAGTCAACAGAACCAAAACTTTTGAAAATGGTATTCCTGTTGTACAGATTTGTTTTGTCCCTTTACAGCTTAAAACAATGCTTCTGAGTCATCTAGAGACAGAATTCCATCTCCGTTCCCACAGCCCATGACAATGTGGGTAGTCTCAGTTCTCACAAGACCTCTTGCCATTTATATCCTCATGGCACCAGATTATTTGCTGTTTCCTGAATGCACAATGATGTCTTATATCTCTGTACCTTCACCTACTCTGTTTTGCCCTCCTGAATCCCAGAATGTCCATTGCTTTCTTGTGTGCCCGAGAAGCTGTTTACTCTCAATACTCCGCTCCTATGACGACTCCATGGTGAAAAAATGCCAGATGATGCCAGCTCTTCCCCCACATACAAAGAGACAGGCTGAAGTTTTAACAAGTGCCTTTCTTCCATTTTTGTTGCTGTATCCATAGTTCTTTTTGTGACCTATCAAACAGTGGTAATTGTTTGGTTACTTATATAATTTTCCCGCTGGAGTGTAAACTTCTCTAGGGTAAGGGTTGTCTTGTCTCCACTTGCCACTTGAAAAAGAAATTCTACAGCCAAATGTTTACTTCAAATCAGTTGAACTGAAACTTATTAAGACTAATGTGGAAATGATGCTTGCCCATGATGAGATTCAAATGAGAGTATAATTCTTTAAGTGAATTATTATGAGGAAGAAATTATTTGGAGGCAGATTTTTAAAAAGTATCTTCCTTTATGGTTCAAAATTTAAAACAATTGGTAAGTTATGATTTAATTTTTCTAGGTGAGAGCTCTTTAATATAAGACATAACTGAGAGCTGTTATTTAACTTATAAAAAAGGATTTAAAAATGAGTAGGCTTTTATTTCTGTTTCAGGTAGTACTATTGAACTAGGTCGTCTTAAGAATCCTCCTGATGAAAACAATTACAAAATCTGGAGGAAATATTAAAAATAAAATCTTTATGAATGCATCTATGAACAGACAAGGAAATAAGGAATTAGAAGCCAAGGAATCAATGAAGAAAACATGACTTAAGTCTGTTCCCCTTGAACAAGCTTTCTGTATGGGTGAAGTTTGTTTTCAGAGACTGTCTGGAAGTGTGGAAGCCAGATAAACCTCTGGTCTATTTAAGATGAGATGTTCATCTTTCCACATCCCATACATTCACCTCTCAAGAAAGAGAATAATATTAGTCTCTTTCAAGAAAGAGAAGAATAATAGTCTCTCTTGAATCTGATGCTGTATGGAAGAGAATGAAAAGCTTTCTTTTAGACTTTATGACTACAAGTCATCTGATTTCAGTTTTATGGACTGAATTCATATTTCCTGGGTGGTCTCAATATTCAGCATACAAGTATTCAGGGCAAACTGGTCCTTGGTTAGTAGTGCCCTTGGGACTTAGCAGGACCAGACAAAAGCCCTCTCTCATAAAAATCACTGCAGCTCAGGGCTCAAATAATATCTACAGTATTATGAGCTCACAGTAAAACAAAAATAAAGAAAAAAACAGAACAAAATAAGCAAGCCATGTTGAGTGAGAGCCAGCAGAAAAAAAAAAGCCAGAATCAAATCTGCAAAAATATTAATTATTGAAATAAGACACAAAATCTAATATAATGGTTTGAAAATAAATTTTAAAAATGAGTCTATAAAAATAACCAAACACAAAATCTGAACAAAATGGGTTTATTATTAGATTAGACAAAGTTAAAGAGCAAATTTGTGAACTGGAGAGAGATAAGAGGAAATTTTCAGAATATAACAGAGACCATAGTTTGAAAAGGCTTCCCAGGTGGCACAGTGGTAAAGAATCTGCCTGCCAATACAGGAGACACAAGAGATGTGAGTTCGGTTCCTGGGTTGGGAAGATCCTTTGGAGAAGGACACGGCTGCACACTCCAGTATTTTTGCCTGGAAAATTCTATGGACAGAGGAGCCCTATAGGCTTCAGTATATAGGGTCACAATGAGTTGAACACAACTGACCAAACACACACACACATACACACATAAAATGGAAATTAGGGAAAATAGGCTAAGTAAAAATGGAAGGTGGCATAAGCTTAAAAGGAAGAAATTCATGCCCAAACATAACAGTAAAATTTCAGATGACCAAAGATAAATAGAAAATTTTAAACTCCAGAAAGCAATATATATAGTTACATTTAGAGAATGACAACAGTTGGTGAGAGATGATGTCTCCACATTAAAAATAAAGGCTTGAAGAAAGTGAAATAATACATTTAATACACATACTGAGAGAAAATTCCTGACAGTGAAGAATTGTATGCTAGAAAATGACAAATAGAAGCCACATAATAAGCTTGTAAGATAAAGGAAACCTGAAATAGTTTGCTTACAATAAACACTAAAGAAAACTGAAAATATGTATTTTAGGAAGACAGAACATAGTCTCAAAAAGAAGTTTTTCCTATGGAATCAATCAACAATTTAAATATCAACATCAATGATTCTGAAGTATATGTAAAAAGAGAGAACATTCCAGCTCCTTATATGAGAATAGCATAAATTTGATACCAAAAGCCCCTAAAAAGAGTGAATGAGGAAGATCTCAGGCCATCTTAGGCATGACATCGGTGCAAAACTTTTTAGTCAAATAATGAACCTAACTGAGCAATGTATTAAAAAGAAGATAAATACTTCTTGGTCAGGTAGTTTAACTCAGAAATGCAACAGAGATTTAATACAAGAAAACCAATGAATATAATTTACTGCATAAAGAATTTTAAGGAGAAAATTTGACAATATATCAAAGATATATAAAGGTAGTAAATAAAATTTAGCATTCATTCATTGTGAATATATTCTTAGGGCACCAAGGACAGAAGAAACTTTTGTGCTCTGATTAAAGGTTTCTATGAAAATTTTACAGCAAAATTATACTTAGTGAAAAAATTTGGAAATATTCCATATCTGAACTAACAGATAGCCCCACTTAAAAAAAAAAAAACTTTCTTTGGGGGACTATAAAAAGAATACAATTATATGCAAATTATATGATCAGCATTAGAGAAAACAAGTTAATTTATAAGTCATTAGGACTAATAGGAAAATATAACACATTTCTCACACAAAATTAATACACAAACTCATTTGTATTTCTATATTCTACTAATAAACATTTAGAAAATGAAGTCAAATAAAATATGCCATTTATAAATATATTGGAAACAAAATATTTGTAGAAATAAGTCTCATAACAGATACACATGAGTCTTCTAAAGATGCAAAATTTTGGTAAAAGTGAAAATGAAGTCACTCAGTTGTGTCCGACTCTTTGCAACTCCATGAACTGTAGCCTACCAGGCTCCTCTGTCCATGGGATTTTCCAGGCAAGAATACTGGAGCGGGTTGCCATTGCCTTCTCCAGGAGACCTTCCTGACCCAGAGACTGAACCCAGGTCTCTCACATTGTAGGCAGCTACCAGGGAAGTNCAGTCGATAGGGTGATTACATCCTCTGGGTGGCAGTCAAGCTGAAAATTGAAGACTGATTTTACCTTTGTTTTCTCTAGAGTAGATAATTAATAATTCCCTGTCTTAAAGGTCACATTCTCAAGTCATTTAGTCACATTTGCATTGTTCCTCTGGTCTTCTCTGAGTTTCCCTTATGTTTTGGCTTAAAAACCTTGTTCTATAGAGTGCTGAGAAATTGACTACTCTTGGATATCATGAGTTGCTGAATTCAGTGTCTATGTGTTATACCCTCTATGGTATCAGTTTGCAACCCATGTATATTGGTTCCAAATTCAATTTCCAAAAAAGTTGTTAACAAGGTAACTCTCTATTCCACAATTCCCCACATATACCCAGGCCTTGTACAGTTGTAATTTCTCATCTCTCTCCATTTACTCAAATATTTCAGGGTGTCATCTCTAACTATGTAGATAGTCTTTTAATTTAAACTCAGTTTGTAGTCATGGAAACATCTTTCTATAAAACATGCAAAGAATAATGCAATGAATATATAGAAATATAAATTCTCCTTTTTTTCCAGAGCATGTATGAATTCATTATTTCAGTATTCCCATGTGACTTTGTGCCTATACAATAAACCAAATGCAAATTAACAGATACTGAGAGCAAGATGAAAATAATAATTACACTGGAGGTAGAAAAGTTACAAAAGTCATAGACATATTTAAAATTTTTCTCTAAGTTTTATAGAGCCTGCTAGCAGATGTGTATTAGATGTTTATTATACTATGTATTTTGATAGTAATTCACAGAATACTTATTATATTACTGATATTTATCTTCTTTATTCAAAAGAAATATAAATATATTTTTACTCAATGTAATGAAATGTAATGAGGTATCCTGGACTGGATCTTGAGATAGAAAAAGATTAGTGGGAAAATTGGTGGAATTTGAATGAAGCTTTCAATTTAATGAATCAATGTCTCAATATTAATTCATTAGCTATAAGAATTAAACCTGGAGAAGGATAGGCTACTCACTCCAATATTCTTGGGCTTCCCTTGTGGCTCAGCTGGTAAAGAATCCACCTGCAATGTGGGAGACCTGGGTTCCATCCCTGGGTTGGGAAGATCCTCTGGAGAAGGGAAAGGCTACCCACTCTGGTGTTCTGGCCTGAAGAATTCAGACTCACAAAGAGTTGGACACAACTGACACAACTGAGTGACTTCCACTTTCACTTTTCAAGAATTAAACCATAGTTGTGTAAGAGGATAACATTAGGGAAATCTAAGTGAAGAGTATATGGGAACTCTGTTTTCTCTGCAACTCTTCTGCAAAACTTCTATAAAATTTGAAACTATTTAAAATGAAAAGTTTATTTGAAAATAATGTTATGTTATTGTTAACTAAAAACTTCATTCCACTTAATTAATATATGTTGAATTTTATTAGTTTTTTTTTTTTTTTACTTAAAAGGAGAAATCCCATGCATTTCAAGAAATTCAATCTCTAGGTGAATTATTTAATATTATCACTTAATGGTAACTTTGAACTGGAGATTTTTCTATTGCATAAACTTATCCTGCATAGTATACAATAATGAATATGCATTTTTAGTTTTAAACTAAGACTTAAAGGGAATTCCCTGGACTTAAAGAATCTGCCCACAGGGTAGGAGACCAGGGTTCCATCCCTGGGTCAGGAAGATCCCCTGGAGAAGGAAATGGCAATCCACTCCAGTATTCTTCACTGATAAATCCCAGGAGCCTGGTGGGCTACAGTCCATGGAGTCACAAGAGTTGGACACTACTTAGCGATTAAACCACATCAAGACTTAAAAAATGTTTTTCCTGGAAAACGGTTGACATTTAATGTAACTTTGTAATTAGATGTCACGTTACATAAATGTTTAAGTAATACAGAATATATAATTGAATATGGAAGATAGAAATCTATCTTTGATGGATAATATTTTAGGTGAGCCCAGTTATATAGTCAGGATAAAGTTCCCTAAGTGTCAACTAGGTCCTCTATTTGGGTCCAAATGAGTGGTACAGGTAACTTTTGGTATTTTTAGGGTTTTAACAAAGATATATGTAAAATATAAAAACAGCATATAATTTAGCATGATTTCTTAAAGTTTAATAACCAAGTCAGATTTAAATGAACTTGAGAAAAACCAAGTAACTTCTGAGGCTACATTTCCTTGTCTGTGAAAGATCAAACAAACATAATAGATTTGTCTGATATGCTATGAAGACAAGTGCATAAGGGTGTTTCAAAACTGAATAAAGATTCTATTTAAGTATAAACAATAAACTGATTTGTAGCATTTGCAAATAGGAAAGAAAAAAATAATTTTATCACAGATGTATTTCTGTTCTACTATTGGTATCAATAATTTNATGATTTCTTAAAGTTTAATAACCAAGTCAGATTTAAATGAACTTGAGAAAAGCCAAGTAACTTCTGAGGCTACATTTCCTTGTCTGTGAAAGATCAAACAAACATAATAGATTTGTCTGATATGCTATGAAGACAAGTGCATAAGGGTGTTTCAAAACTGAATAAAGATTCTATTTAAGTATAAACAATAAACTGATTTGTAGCATTTGCAAATAGGAAAGAAAAAAATAATTTTATCACAGATGTATTTCTGTTCTACTATTGGTATCAATAATTTCTTTACGTACCAAAAAATAGAGAGTAGTTAGATTTGTGCGATTTAAATGTGTGTTTATTTTCAAAATTAATACTACACTGAACTTAAAGCAAATAGAACTCTGAAAAGTTGTGAAGCTTTCCCTACGTTTTGGACGTTTATAATGATTCACAAGCAGAGCTCTTGCCCATCCTATGGAGTGAAATGTTAGTACATCACTGGTTGTCTCTAATTTTTGTCAATGTACAGTCCCGAAGTGGACAAACTACACTTCCAGAAGATAAAACTTTTGAAACAAAGTTGTGTTCATTGCACCATGTGGCTCAAGTGAAAATAATCCTAAAGGCAAGAGAATCTTAATGAACATGATGTAATTCTGTTCTCTTGCATGGAATGTATTCCTTTATGTAATTAATTAAAGATTCATGGGCTTCTCTGGTGGCTCAGATGGTAAAGAATCTGCCTGCAATGCAGGAGACCAGGGTTCAGTCCCTGAGTTGGGAATATTCCCTGGAGAAGCACATGGCAACCCACTCCAGTATTCTTGCCTGGAGAATTCCGTGGACAGAGGAGCCTGGTGAACTAAGTCCATTGGGTTGCAAAGAGTCGGACACAGCTGAGTGACTAACACACACACACACAGAAAAATTCATACTAGTCCTTTACTTCAATTGCTCCTTTCTCATACTGAAGCAGTGTTCTCAGAATGTCTATCCATTCAGAAGGGAAGCACTGGCCTCTATCAAGCACTATCTCCCCCTCTGATGGGCCAAGTCTGCAGTTCAGTGTAATGAATCCTAAGTACATGACCATTTCCAATAAGACCCACTATTTTGCTTTGATAAACTCCTGCTAATCCAGCTTTTCAGGAAGCTTCATAAGCTTTCTCTTAAGAACTTTTAGCTCTGGTCATTATCTTACTACAAGTCCTCCTGCCTGTTATATCAGCATATTGTGTGCTTGTGTGCTTAGTCATCTCCGACTCTGTGACGTCAGGGACTATAGCCCATCAGGCTCCTTTAGCCACAGGACTTCCCATGCAAGAATACTGGAGTGGGTTGCCATTTCTTTCTCCAGGGGATCTTCCTGGTCCAGGGATCAAACTCATGTCTGCCTCATTGGCAAGCAGATTCTTTCCCACTATGCCACTTGGGAAGCTATATCATCATATTAAACATTTTCTTAACTATAGTTGATATACATTATTGTGTTAGTTTCAGGTGTATAGCAAAATGATTCAGTTATACATATATGTATGCTTTTTTATATATTCTTTTCCATCATAGGTTATTAAAAGGTATTGAATGTCATTTTCTGTGTTATAGAGGAAACCCTTGTTGTTTATCTATTTTATGCATAGTGGTTGTTTTGTTGCTGTTATCTAGTCACTAAGTTGTGTCTGACTCTTTGAGACCCCATCGCCTGTAGCCCGCCAGGCTCCTTTCTTCGGGATTTCTCAGGCGAGAATACTGGAGTGGGTTGCCATGTCTCCTGCACTGGCAGGTGAGTTCTTTATCACTGAGCCACCAGGGAAGCCCATGCATAGTGGTATGTCTATGCTAATCCCACGATCCTAATTTATCACTCCCTCCCCCACCTTTCCCCTTTGGCAACCATACATTTGTTTTATATGTCTGTGAGTCTGTTTCTGTTTTATAAACAAGTTCATTTGTATCACTTTTTAAGATTTAACTGTATAAGTGATATCATATAATATTTGTCTCTGTACAGCTTACTTCAGTTAGTATGATAGTCTCTAGATTCACCCACATTGCTATAAATAACAGTATCCCATCCTTTTATGGCTGAGTAATATTCCATTGTATATATATGTACCGTATCTGCTTTATCTTTTCTTCTGTTGATGAACACATATGTTGTTTCCATGTCTTGGCTATTGTGAATAGTATTTCAACATGTTTGATGCATGTGTTTTCTTCAGTACTTCTCCTGGGCAATGATTATCAATGGCCTCAGCTAAGACCTGTGAAATCTCGGAAGTCTCATGAACAGCTAACTCTTCCACACTGCTCCTGTCTGATACTAGGTCCAGCAACCACAACCTCCTTGCTAAAATTCCTGAATTAACTCCTATATTTTGGTGCTTGAGCTATATCCAGCAAGATTTAAGACAATTTGTAAAAGAAAAAAATAACATAAAGAAGAATAATTTGGAATAAAATCAGAATAGAACAGAGGTCAACAGCAAAGAGCAGAAAGAGTAAATGTGACTGGTACATGAGATGATCTGATTATCATAGTTGGGCACAGAGTTTAATTTGTCTGGAAACAAAGAGGTTTAAGCTAATTTTGTTTTTATAGCCATAATAATTTAAATGATACAAATTCACTTGTAGCAGAGCTTTTTTAGGAATCAAATGTAAAAGAGGGGCTTGCATGAGGAATGTGGTAGTTAAATTTCAGTGGTGAACTACTATGGTTTTACAAAAAATCTTTAAAGTCATGCTTAAATAAATGATGTTTTTATTGGCCTGAAGGCTGAAAATTATGTTATAAATTTGTTAAATGTTTTTATATCAACTAAATTAATATTTTAAGTCTCTTATTTTTCAATGATCTAATTAGTTATAGGAATAGGACTTTGGGAATCTAGATGAATGGGTGGATGACATGCTAAGTAGACTCTAATGAATGACTTGTGTGAGTCAATGGCATGTGCTTGAACCCAGTAGATGATGTTTTCTGGTTCTAACCTAAAGCAGAGAGATCTTTGCTATTGGTCAAATTCAGAACTGTAACTTTAAAAATAACCAGATGTGAGTGAGCAATTCTGTTTTTTTGTTGTGAAATTTTGAGAGCAGATTTCTCAGCTCACCTGGAGTTTAACCCACTTTATCAAGATAGGGGTAGCAAGAGGACTTTTGTTAGAGCCAAAAGTTTCTTTGAAGTGGATAAATGTAATTGATGAAATTTAGCAGTATGAGACCTGGGTTTGATTTTAGTTCCATACTTACAAATCATGAAGCCTCAGGAAAGCTTCTATCTCTGGCTGTGTCAATGAACGGTGTAACTTCTATAAACATCTTTCCTAAAAAGAAAAGAGCAGGCATACTTTCTATCAAACTCTTTACGAATGTGAGTGCTGAGAGACAAGGATATAGTGAATGGGAGTGACAGGGGTTGAACCTCATGATTCCAAAAACTGTAATAAGGAAACATTACAGCTCCTATTTTATTACATAATATAAGTGATCAAAGTTTCTATTCAATTCTAACACTCTACAGTTAGGGTGAAAAACTAAAGGTGTACACTTAATATGTTACTGATTAATGGATACACACACACACACTTAATTTCCAAATTTTGATGTTATGTAATAACAAGACCACCCAAAAGGTGGCACTAAAAAACAGATAGTCATTATATAAACTTCAAGTAAATGTAACTTAATGAGAAAAAGAAAAAAAGAGTGATGGTAGATGAACTTCA
Organism: Neotragus pygmaeus; assembly: GCA_006410875.1. Taxonomy (NCBI): domain Eukaryota; kingdom Metazoa; phylum Chordata; class Mammalia; order Artiodactyla; family Bovidae; genus Neotragus; species Neotragus pygmaeus. Next base: position 15,350 of record SJYV01003820.1, on the reverse strand, counting down.
GTCTTGTTTTCTGTTGAAGTGCATAAATTGTCTTAATAATTCATAATAAGCAGTAAAGGTGCTAAAGAATGGTTTCTATTTCCAGCCCAACGTAAAACATTTAAAATTGATTTGCCTTGTAGCTGTATATATTTATTCATTATTTTTCAGCTTTTAAGTCTAGTGTTTTTTTATCATCAGTAGGCTAATTTGATTTTCTTTGGAGTCATGCGTTTACTGTAAACTCCAAATGGACAGATCTTATCCAAATCCCAGTTTACACATCACTGCATGTCTATGACTTATAGAAAAGGTTATCTTCAGGATGATTTTTATTTTTTGCTTTTTTATTGTTGTTTTTGTCTCTGTGCAAACAATCAAGTCTTAGCACAAGAATATTAAGAATATCAGTGACACTTTTATTTCAGATTGCTAATAAAATTTTCTGTGAGGGACTTCGCTGGTGGTCCAGTGGTTAAGGATCCACCTTCCGGGGGACATGGATTCGATCCCTAGTTGAGAAACTAAGACCTCAAGTGGCGCTGGGCAACTAAGCCTGCATGCACATCGCAACTAGAGAGAAACCTGCGTGCCACAACTAGAGAAACTCATTCACTGTAGCGAGGAACCTATGCACCACGACTGAGATACGAAGCAGCCAAATAAATGAAATGAAAAAAATATATACAATTTTTTCTATGAAAAAATTGCAGTGGTTACACATCTTAATAACTGACAAAAATGTATTACTATCCCTGCATATGAAAGCAGTAGTTGTAGTATAACAACAGTATAAAAAAGCCTATTATCAATGTTGATGACAAGTACATTTAAATAAATAATGTAGAACTATATGCTATGTTTTGAGGTGATTTGAGGAATATGATAAATTGTACCTACCCATTCAGATTCTTCATCAGTTCAGAAATACAACAAATGAGGCAATAGGTGGAGAACAAACAAACAAACAAAAGTCACCCTTATTACAGGTAAAACTGAGATGAAAGAATGCGCTTTGTATCTGGGAGAATGCGGGTTTCTTAACAAAGAGCCCCAGATGTATACAAACTCACTTAACTTGTCTCCCGTGCTTGACTGGGCAGGTTCTCCCAGTGAGAACAGAGCTGGCCCACAGAGAAGTAAAGCAGAACATGTGGGCAGCTATTTCTCAAGGGAAAAAGAGAAGGAAGATGCTGGCTCTGCTTGCCTGGGTCTTCTTTCCCAATTTGCCAGTTAGATAGGCTGTTCCTAATTAGATAAGCTGTGTAGGAATGAGTGAGCGGGCGAGGGAAGCTGGGAGTATGACAACACCAAAGCACTCAGCATGTAGAAGGAAACACCAGGAGTAAGGGAGTGCTTCCTACCTGTCTACAGATGGCCTCTTTTTCTTTGGCTTATTTCTATGGAACTAGAGTTGATTTGCAATGTTATGTTAGTTTCCACTGTTGAGCAAAGCAAGTCAGCTATACATATACATATATCCCCTTTTTTTGGACTTCCTTCCCATTTAAATCACCACAGAGCATTGAGTAGAGTTCCCTGTCCTTTACAGCAGGTTCTCACTAGGTATCTATTTGATGCATAGTGTCAATAGTGTGTATATGTCAGTCCCAAGCCTCCAATTCATCCCATCATCCGCTTTCTCCCTTAATGTCCATGTTTTTTTTTTTTCTCTACATCTGTGTCTCTATTTCTGCTTTTTAAATAAGATCATCTATACTTTTTTTTTTTTTCCTGGTTTCATATATGATCACCGACTCGATGGACATGAGTTTCAGTGAATTCCGGGGTTGGTGATGGACAAGGAGGCCTGGCGTGCTGCAATTCATGGGGTCGCAAAGAGTAGGACAGGACTGAGAGACTCAACTAAACTGAACTGAATAGTGTTTAGTTTCTCAGTCATGTCTGACCCTTTGCCGCTCCATGGACTATAGCATGCCAGGCTTCGCTGTCCTTCACCATCTCCTGGAGTTTGCTCAGACTCATGTCTATTGAGTCGATGATGCCATCCAACCATCTCATCCTTGTCGCTCCTTTCTCCTCTTTCTCGCCCTTGAGCTTTCCCAACATCAGGGTCTTTTCTAGTGAGCTGGCATTAACACACAGTATTTGCTTTTCTCTCCCTGTTTCTTCACTGTTTTCATAGTCTCTAGGTCTATCCACATCTTTACAAATGACTCAGTTTTGCTCTTTTTTGTGGCTGAGTAATAATACATTATGTGTCTGTTCCATATCTTTGTTCATTCCTCTGTTGATGAACAAAAAACAGTCTTTCTAATGAAGAGGTTCTTGTCAACTATAAAATAGCCTTGAGTATTCCCTGATAATAAGGTCTTGGAGGAGAGGGGACATTTATCTTGTGAAATGCCTGTACTCATGGAATTCTCTCTAATTAAGGAGAACATCTGAAGCAGTAAAAAAACAAAACTGCTAAGATTAAAAAAATGCTAAAACAAAAATAATGATAACTGCTAGTTCCTATCTCTGTTTTCTTCTGGAGAGTCGAGAGAATCTGGCTATAACAGATCAGATACTTTCTAGGTCATTTTAATTGAACAGCTTAGCTCAACATTAGTAAGTGGTAGTCTTTCATCCATGCTGAGTAGGGAGCTCCTGAAGCACCCAGGCTCTTGACCTTACGATTCTAATGTTGTGTTTCTGTCCTTGCTGTTTTCCATCTGGTCTCTGACAGCAGGAGACATAAGTGGATCTACTAAGAAAGGCAGTCACTATTCTCACTTTTTACCTATAGGCAGTAATGTTTCAGGATGTAGGTCAAGAAGCAACAGTTAAACTGGACATGGAACAATGGACTGGTTCCAAATTGAGAAAGGAGTATGTCAAGGAGTATATTGTCATCCTGCTTATCTAACTGTTGTGCAAAGTACATCATATGGAATGTCAGACTGGATGAAACACAAGCTGGAATCAAGATTGCTGGGAGAAATATCAATAACCTCAGATATACAAATGACACCACCCTTACGGCAGAAAGCAAAGAAAAACTGAAAAGCCTCTTGATGAAACTGAAACAGGAGCGTGAAAAACCTGGCTTAAAACTCAACATTCAGAAAACTAAGATCATGACATACGGTCCCATCAGTTCATGGCAAATAGATGCAGAAACAATGGAAACAGTGAGAGACTTAATTTTTTTTTTTAATTCCAAAATCATTGGAGTGATGGTAGCCATGAAATTAAAAGACACTTGCTCATTGGAAGAAAAGCTAGGACCAACTTAGACAGCATATTAAAAAGCAGAGACATTACTTTGCTGACAAAAGTCCATGTAGTCAAAGCTATGGTTTTTCCAATAGTCATGTATGGATGTGAGAGTTAAACCAAAAAGAAAACTTAGCACTGAAGAACTGATGCTTTTGAACTGTGGTGTTGGAGAAGACTCTTGAGAGTCCCTAGGACTGCAAGGAGATCAAATCAGTTCATCCTAAAGGAAATCAGTCCTGAATATTCATTGGAAGGACTGATGCTGAAGCTGAAGCTCCAATATTTTGGCCACCTGATGCAAAGAACTGACTCACTGGAAAAGACTCTGATGTTGGGAGAGATCAAGGGCATGAGGATAAAGGGGTGACAGAGGATGAGATGGTTGGATGGCATCATCAACTCAATTGACATGAGTTTGAGCAAGCTCTGGGAGTTGATGATGGGTGGAGAAGTCTGGCTTGCTGCAGTCCAGGGGATCACAAAGAGTTGGACATGACTGAGCGACTGAACTGAACTGAGTAAAGTTTCAACGTGAAATATTGCAATGCTTGTATTGAGAATTTCTCTTCCTACACCAGCTAAGCTGAGATTATTAATACAAATTTATTGTGATGGAAACTGTAAAGCTCTCTAAATACTATGTTGATTCTCTACATTTTATGGCCCATTTGCAGTTATAATCAGAGGCAATGAAAATCCCCTGTACAATTTTCTAGTTTCTCTCTTTGCCTGTCACAGCAGTGAAGGATAACAAACACTAAAGGGTTTGTTTGCTGTGTACTTGAGAGACTGTTCAGTAGCGCTACCTGATGAGCATGGGAGTGAGAAACAAACTTCTGTTAAGTCTCTGAGATTCAGGGATCATTTATTACTATAGTATGAATTAGCTGATCTTGACTAATACAGTTATCCAGAACTTTTCTATATAAGACTAATCCAAGTTACTTGGTAAATTTCACTGGAAGTACAAGTATTCCAGCAGAAAGGATTCAATGGAATCATTCTTTTAATGATGAAATTGTTCAAATCTTCACAAATCTCACAAATAATTGAGATGCTAGCTCTTAGAAGGAAGGTAGACTTCAGAATAAGTTGAGAATATCATGAAGACATATTGAACAGGTGACTCTGAGAAAGGGTGTGATATGGTAAAACTGGTTTGAATGTAGCAAGGAGTTCTAGTTATAGCTATACAAGATGAACTTATAAGTATTATGGATCTAGAGTCAGGAATCTATATGAGGAAGATGGGGAGTAGAAGTGGAAAGATGAAAGCAGTTGGCAATACATCAAGAAGGTGATGTTGGCAGTGATATGACATCTTGATAAGATGATATTGTACCTAATTAGGTGGTATCAGAACAATTGGGTATGTGGTGGGTATTTAATAGCTACCCTAATTGATTTCCTGGAACATTTAGTGATGGGAGAGTGAGAGAGAGGCTAGATATAAAGTATTGAAAAAAATATTGACATGATTTTGGAAGATCAACATTTATTCTACAGAAATAGATGATGGAAAGAAGAACTAATATAGGTTGAAGATGGATTTACTTGAGAAAATGGCACAGCGGACAGTTGTATATATACAAAAAACCCTAAAATTTAATTATAAGTGATAACAGGAGCTACGGATTTGGGATTAATGCTGAGTGGTGGTAATTAATGCCCTAAGACTGTGATTACAGAAAGGGGAATCATCTTACTGAGGTCAAGATATAGAGAGGAGTAAAGGGCTGATGACTGAGGACTGCTCATGGTAGAAACAGGAAGACAAGTTCTTAAAGGGTTGTATTGTGTCTTTTGTGACCAGCATATCTTGCCCTTTACATTATGTATGATGTCTTTCTTCATTACACCTATGAAACCATGTGTGTTTGCAGTATTTATTCCATTTCACTCTATCCAATTTAACAGCAGAGACATTACTTTGTCAACAAAGGTCCATCTAGTCAAGGCTTCGGTTTTTCCAGCAGTCATGTATGGATGTGAGAGTTGGACTGTGAAGAAAGCTGAGTGCCGAAGAATTGATGCTTTTGAACTGTGGTGTTGGAGAAGAGNTATGTCACAGAGAACTATGTTCAATACTGTACGATAAGCCATAATGGAAGGGTTCTAGGAAGCAGACTCTCAGGATGTCATTCTAGAATTGGATCACACAGTGAACAGATGACACAGAGGTCCTGTTGTTTGTGGTAAGTGAAGGGATGACAACCTCTTACATGCTGTGGCACAACTTTGCTGATACGTTTACCTTCTGGGAACTGGGAAGGGATGCAAGCGAAAAAGGATTCATTGGACTATACAAAGCTAAAGAATTGGATGATTATTATAATTGTAAGAATGATGGATGGATGAGTAAAAAGATTTTACTGTATGTCACAGAGAACTATGTTCAATACTGTACGATAAGCCATAATGGAAGGGTTCTAGGAAGCAGACTCTCAGGATGTCATTCTAGAATTGGATCACACAGTGAACAGATGACACAGAGGTCCTGTTGTTTGTGGTAAGTGAAGGGATGACAACCTCTTACCTGCTGTGGCACAACTTTGCTGATACGTTTACCTTCTGGGAACTGGGAAGGGATGCAAGCGAAAAAAGATTCATTGGACTATACAAAGCTAAAAAATTGGATGATTATTATAATTGTAAGAATGATGGATGGATGAGCAAAAAGATTTTACTGTATGTCACAGAGAACTATGTTCAATACTGTACAATAACCCATAATGGAACAGACTGTTTAAAAAAGAATATATATATGTATACATATATATATATATAACTGAGTCACTTTGCTATACAGAAGAAATTAACAATGTAAGTCAACTATACCTTAATGAAAATTATTAAAACTGAGAAAACGCAAAAAGAAAGATGGAGTTGTTTGGTCCCTGCTAAATGATGTACTGGAGAGAGAAAATACTAAGCCTTGATGGCCAATTACCACTTTGTGGGTGAAGAAGTGGTCAAGAATTCTATTTTATAGATGCTTAATTTATTCAAGAAAAATTTCAAGGGGAGGGTGCTTATGTGACTGTTGTTGTTGTTATTCAGTTGCTCACTCATGTCCAATTCTTTGCGACCCCATGGACAGCAGCACACCAGGCCTCCCTGTTCTTCGGCAATCTCCCGGAGCTTGCTCAAACTCACGTCCATCGAGTCGGTGATTCCATCCAACCATCTCATCGTCTGTCGTCCCATTCTCCTGCCCTCAATCTTTCCCAGGATCAGGGTCTTTTCGAATAAGTCAGCTCTTGGCATCATGTGGCCCGAGTTTTGGAGCGTCAGCTTCAGCATCAGTCCTTCCAATGAATATTCAGGACTGATTTCCTTGAGGATTGAATGGTTGGATCTCCTTGCAGTCCAAGGGACTCTCAAGAGTCTTCTCCAACACCACAGTTCAAAAGCATCAATTTTTCAGTGCTCAACTTTCTTTATGGTCCAACTCTCACACCCATACATGACTACTGGAAAAACCATAGCTTTGACTCTATGGACATTTATCGGCAAAGTAATGTCTCTGCTTTAAAATACGTTGTCTAGGTTTATCATAGCTTTTCTTCCAAGGAGCAATTGTCTTTCAATTTCATGGCTGCAGTTACCATCTGCAGTGATTTCGGAGCCCAAGAAAATAAAGTCTGTCACGGTTTCTGTTGTTTCCTCATCTATTTACCAGGAAGTGATGGATGCCATGATCTTCGTTTTTTGAATGTTGAGTTTTAAGCCAACTTTTTCACTCTCCTCTTTCACTGTCATGAAGAGGTTCCTTCGCTCCTTTTTACTTTCTGCCATAAGGATGGTGTCATCTGCATATCTTAGGTTACTGACATTTCTCCTGGCAACCTTAATTCCAGCTCGTGCTTCATCCAGCCCAGTATTTTGCATGATATACTCTGCATATAAGTTAAATAAGCAGGGTGACAATATACATCCTTGGCATACTCCTTTCCCAGTTTGGAACCAGTCCGTTGTTCTATGTCTGGTTCTAACTGTTGCTTCTTGACCTGCATATATGTTTCTCTGGCTGCAGGTAAGGTGGTCTGGTATTCCCATTTCTTTAAGTTTGTTGTGATCCACACAGTCAAACGTTTTAGCATGATCAATGAAGCAGAAGTATATGCTCTTCTGGAATTCTCTTGCTTTTTCTATCATCTAACAGATGTTGACAATTTGATCCTTGGTTACTTTCCCTTTTCTAAATCCAGCTTAAACATATGGAAGTACTGTTGAAGCCTGGGTTAGAGAATTTTGAGCATTACCTCACTAGCATGTGAAATGAGTGCAATTGTGTGGCAGTTTTAACATTCTTTGGCATTGCCTTTCTTTGTTATTGGAATGAACACTGATCTTTTCCAGTCCTGTGGCCACTGCTGAGTTTTTAAAATTTGTTGGCATACTGAGTGCAACATTTTCACAGCATCATCTTTTAGGGTTTGAAATAGCTCCACTGGAATTCTATTACCTCCACTAGCTTTGTTCATAGTGATGCTTCCTAAGGCCCTCTTGACTTCAGATTCCAGGATCTAGGTGAGTGATCACACCATCACGGTTATCTGGGTCATAAAGATCTTTTTTGATTAGTTCTGTGTATTCTTTCTACCTCCTCTTAATACCTTCTGCTTCTGTTAGTTTTGTACTGCTTCTGTCCTTTATTATGCCCATCTTTACAGGAAATGTGCCCTTGGTATCTCTAATTTTCTTGAAGAGATTGCTAGTCTTTATCATTTTATTGTTTTCCTCTATTTCTTTGCATTGATCCCCAAGGAAGGCTTTCTTATCTCTCCTTTCTATTCTTTGGAACCCTGCATTCAGATGGGTATTTTTTTCCTTTTCTCCTTTGCCTTTTGCTTCTCTCTTTTTTTTTTTTTCTCAGCTTTTTGTAAGGCCTCCTCAGACAACCATTTTGTCTTTTTGCATTTTTCCCCCCCTTGGGGATGGTTTTAATCACCACATTTTACAATGTGTGATTGTAGATAAGATCAAACCTAGAGATATAACTTTTCAAATCGTCACTATACACATGGTTGATTCAATTTATATTAGAGTTCTCAGTAACAATGAACAGCCAGCAGAAGCCGTTTCAAGAAAAGAACATTGAATAGATGTTAAGTAACTCACAAATTTGTCAAAAAGCCTAAAAACAAGGCGCAAGGAATTGTTATGAACAAAGGAGGTTGGAAGCTAGCCAGAACTGCACAGACATTAATAAAGCCACAGATTCTTTATAGAGAGGATGCTGATGCTTCCTTCACTGTACAAATTGTTGTCTCTGATTATTTAGGCTCCACTTGTAGCTCTAATTCCTGGGTGCCACTGGAGGTACCACTGCTACTGATGTCCCGGAAAAAAGATGTGGTGCAGCTGGTTTTGGAACAGATTTGCTCTCTGTTTCTCTGTCTCACAAGCTCCAGTTCTGAAGAGTGATGGATTCCTCTGATGGGACAAGCCTTGGCCTTCTGCCTGTGTGTCCTGCACCAGCCACCAGTGCATTGCACCAAGTATGTGCCTTCTGAAACTTAGGTGAGTGTTTTGGACACTTGTCGTTTGATCATGCAAATTCCTTCCTTTCTATTACTGAGTAGTATTCACACACATTTGGGCATGAATGACTTGTTTATATCTTAAAATATCAATGTCTTCCTTAAGTCCTCAAAGGTTATTTTCCTGTGTTTTCTTTTGGAAGCTTTGCAGCTTTAGCTTTTATATTTAGAGTTAGAATTTGTTTTTGAGAAAATTGTCTGTATGTTATGATATGTATTGAAGTGCATTTTTTTCCCACATGAATATTCAGTTGTTCCACCATCATTTATTGTATTTTGACCTTGTATTTCCTTAGTATGTTTACTGAAAATCAAATAACTGTATATGTGTGGATATATTTTTAAAATTTCTATTATATTTCACTGAGCAATATGTTTATACCTTTGAAAATACTACCCTGTCTGATTGCTGAAGCTTTATACTAAGTCTTTAATTCAGTACAGTTTCTCTAACTTTGTTCTCAAGTATTTTTGTTTTTGCTCTCACCTTTGAAATTTTAACCAGATTTTTGAATCAGTTTGTTAGTTTTTATTTTTAAAAATTCCTTGTTGAAATTTTCATTGCAATTATCAGTACATTGATTTGGGAGTACTGATATTTTAGTATTATCTTCTAATCCATGAACATAGTGTACCTCTCCATTTATTTTTCTTAATTTCTCTCAGTGATGCTTTATAATTTTCACTATAGAAGACTTACGTGTCTATATTTATATACATACCTGAGTATTTTATATTTTTATGCTACTGGAAGTAGTATTTAAATACTTTATTTTTCTATTGTTGCTGCTAGTTTATAGAATTAGGATGTATGTTATATTAAGTTTTAATATTGATCTTCAGTATTTCATCCTGTGACCTTACATTATTGTAAATTTATCAGGATGTTCTAGGTAGGTTTTTTGCTAGACTGATTTTTTTAAATGTGTCTATCATATTAACTGCAAATAAAGACAATCTCCTTTTATTCTGTTTAAGAAAATTTATGATGAGTAGATGCTGAATACTGTCAAATGCTGCTTCTGCCTGTTTATTGAGATAATACATTGTTTTACCCTTTTTCTTTTAGTATGATGAGTAACCTGGATTGTTATTGAATTATTAACCAGTCTTGCATTCCTGTGATAAACCAATCAGTTATTCTGTGTTAAGTTAGGTTTGGTACAACAATTAAAAAGTTAGGGCAATAACATTGGTTTATCACAGGAATACAAGATTGGTTAATAATCAGTTGGGAAGATCCACAGGAGAAAGGGATAGGGTACCCACTCCAGTATTCTTGGGCTTCCCTTGTGGCTCAGCTGGTAAAGAATGTATCTGCAGTGTGGGAGACCTGGATTTGACTCCCGGGTTGGGAAGATCCCTGGAGAAGAGAAAGGCTACCCACTCCAGTATTGTATTCTGGCCTGGAGAATTTCATGGACTATACAGTCCCTGGTGTCACGAAGAGTCTGACATTACTTTCATTTTCACATAGGTTTGCTAATCTTTGGTGTTTTTGTGTAGGTTTCTTAAGAAACCTTGGTAGAAACGTTTCTACCTTTACTTAAGAAACCTTGGTAGGTTTCTTGTAATACCTCTACCCTCGGAATTGGAGCAAAACAATTGTCAGTAAGTTGGGAATTGTTTCTTTCTCTTCTAATTCCTGGGTTTATGTAAAATTATTTTTTCTTCCTTCAGTGTTCCATAGAATTCACCATTAAAACCATTTAAACCAAAGTCAGGTTTTTTTTTTCCTCTGGATGCTTCTCTTTTTCACTGGTTTTTAATATGGCCTTCTTGTGGTTTTCTTTGCCTTTATCCTGTTTTTTTAATTTCCTGGTTCTGCGGATTTATAAAAGTATAAAAAAAAATGTACTCAAAGAGTACAAGGTTTGAGTTACGTAAGTCCTAGAAATCTGCTGTATAGCATAGTGCCTGTAGTTAATAATATAAAACTTATTGGAAACTAAAAATTTCTAAGACTCTTAAATTTTTGGTCTTATCACAAAAATAAGAATAAATAGAGACGATAGGGGGAACATTTTGGAGGTGATAGGATGGCATAGATTGCGGTGAAAATTTCATGGATTTATACTTACCTCTAAACTCATTAGGTTTGTTGTCCACTATTGTTCTGTTGCTCGGTTGTGTCCGACTCTGAGACCCCATAGACTGCATCATGCCAGGCTTCTCCGTCCTTCACTATCTCTTGGAGTTTGTTGAAACTTTTTTCCATTAAGTCAGTGATGCCACCTGACCATTTCATCCTCTGTTAATTCCCTTTGCCTCCTGCCTTCAATCATTCCAAGCCTCAGGGTCTTTTCTAATGAGTCAGCTCTTTGCAGCAGTTGGCCAAAGTGTTGGAGTTTCAGCTTTAGCATCAGTCCTTCCAGTGAATATTCAGGGTTGGATTTCCTTTAGGATGGACTTGTTGGATCTCCTTGCAGTCCAAGAGACTCTCGAGAGTCTTCTCCAATACCATGGTTAGAAAGCATCAATTCTTTGTTGCTCAGCCTTCTTTGTAGTCCAACTCTCACATTGGTGTGGTGCTTGATTACTGGAAAAGCCATAGCTTTGACTATACAGACCTTTACATTAAATACGTAATTGCTTTGAATTGGTCAATCATACCTCTATAAAGTGGTTTTAAAGACATTTTGAAATTGTGCCTGTTGTCTCTCTTTTTCCCTTTTAATCTGTCTTTTCTCCTCTTTTTCTGGAATCCCTGTCCTGTAGGTAAATGACGTTCTGTTTATTTACTTTTTAAACATTTTCTCTTCAGTACTTCAGTTTCTACTTCTATTGTGTCTTCAAGTTTATTAAACCTTTTATTCCCTCTCTCTAATCTGTGATTAAGTCACTCCTGTTAAATTTTCCTCTCAGATATTGTTTGTCAGCCTTATAAACCATATTTGCTTTTTCAAATCTTTCATTTCTCTCCTCATTAGATTCTTGTTTTCATTTAAATCCTTAAAAATATTTTTGACATTGTTTTAATGTATTTGTGTGCTAGCATTGCCTCTGTCATTTATCAGTGCATTGCTATTAACAAGCATTTCTCCTGACAATGAGCTTCAACAATGAGCTTCATTTTCCTGCTTCATGTTTAGAAAAAAATCTAAATGATTATAGTCATGGTGAATATGGTTCCGATAAGTGTATTGAATTTTCTATCTTCATTTAGCGAGGACTGAAGTATATTTTGACAGGAAACTTAATTGCTTATGAATTAGTTTGAACTTATCTTTCAGCTTTTTAAGAGTGACACAGGGTAGGTCTACTATGAAGACTTCTGGGGTCTCTAGGTGTTCAATACCTTCAGTTTGGGTAGCCAATGCAAAATTGTCTCCCATCTCTGAGTAAGTTTTTTCTTTTTTTTTAATTCAGCTTACTGTTCTCTTGTAGCTTATCATTTTTGCCCAGCTTCTTAGGTGTTTCCCCCACACACTGCTTAGTTTTACCCCTCATATGTTGCTTAGTATTAAGCGAAAATCTCAGGAGGCCAATGCCTGTTCCTGGAGCTATTTCTCTGGGAGCTTTCTCATCTTTTGTATTCTGCCCTGCAAATCCAGTTTTCTTAGCCCCTGAGAACTTTAATCTCAACTCCAACAGCTCAGCAGGACTGCTATGCTTTGCCTGGACTCCTCTTTCCTGCTTTGAGATTTAGAAAATGGAAAGTTGCAGTGTATAGTTCATTTTTTTTTCCTCCTCTCTTAGGTAACACAGTCCTGGACTTCCAGTTGCCCAATGCTTAAATATAGCAGTTTTGCATATATTTTCAGTTTCTAATCATTGTTTGTAATGAGCAGGCAAGTCCAGTCGCTGTGACTGTGTCACAGGCAGAAGTGACAGTCCTTTGTTCAGGTTTTAATCTCTCTTTTGAAATTTAAATGTGTCAAAACAATAATTTGGGGTGGTTTATTTCCAAAATCCACATGTTCCTCATATATACTGACCTTAAATGGAATTAGTAACAGAAGCTTTTATTTTGGAAATCCTTAGATCTCTCTGGTCTCAATTTTGATGATGAAAAAAAGAAGAATGAAACATTTAAGCAAACAAATTTCCAAAAGCAGCCTCAAAACAGCTAATTGTGTTTTGTTTGTTTCAGCTTTTCATTTATGGTTTTAAGAGTGAAATTCATATTCCTAAGAATGAATTAGTACTGCTGGAAGATTTTTTATGCCTCTATCCTGTTTTTATATACTAAAATAATATTCTTGAATCAAATTTCAACACAAATAACAAGGCAAGAAAAACTGAGAACATCAGCAAAAAAATATCCTGCATTGCAGCTAAACTTTGCTCTCTGGTAGTGAATATTTTGCCATGCAGGTAAATAACACCAAAGGAACAACCAAGCATTAGATGTCTCCTGGCATATAATGTGTAAAGATGAATTTCAATTTTACTCTGTGGAAGCTTTAAATAGTGTTCTGTTCCCAAACTGAAGTTTAAAGAATTCCCTTCTGGTTCAAAGAGAGGTAAGTCAATGTTTCTAACACTCGGCACAATCTGCTCTCACTTCTTATGTTTCATCTGTTCTTGCTCCAAATCAGACCAACACATCACAAAGGCAGCCCAAGACTTTATGGCTGGGAAATACCAGGTTTCCTCGTGAGGACCTGAAGTTCTTTGTACTTGGTGAGTCCCTGAAGCTCAAAGTGGTGTTAGTTTTGGTCAGTGTTTGCGGCAGGAGGGGAAACCAAGAGCAAGGTTGGGCAGAGTAGCTTGCTTGCCATGGAAGAGCGTGCTAAAGTGACATGGAAATGGGAAGTGTTCTGAGGACGGAAGGACTTGGTCCCTTTGAATCAGGAGATGAAATGATGCTGTTAACAGCACTGGCAGGTCGTTTGACTTCTACTCATAAATTATTGGGGACTTTTCTGGTGGCTCAGATGGTAAAGAATCCACCTGCAACACAGGAGAAGGGGTTCGATCCCTCAGTTGGAAAGGTCCTCTAGAGAAGGGAATGGGTATTCAGTCCAGTATTCTTGCCTGGAGAATTCCACGAACAGAGGAGCCTGGTGAGCTATAGTCCACAGGGTGGCAAAGAGTCAGACACGACTGAGTGACACATGCGTGCACACACACACACACATGAATTTTTTATCTCTTCTTCTAAAACTGCAACAAGGCGGGTGAACACACATTTTCTAATTAGTTTTGCCATCATCATTTTTGATCACCTTCCTGTGTATATGTTTTCTATGGGTAAATAAATTAACTCCAGGTTTTCTGGTGTGTCAAACTTCCAACAAGTTTGGTCCTTATCTCTGATTTGACTGCATTAATTCCAACCACTGTCTCTAACCTAATATTTAGTTTGACTTCTCATTTCCTAGGTACCTAGTACATCTTTAGGACAAAAATCAGTGAAGTTAACAATAAATGATTGTAGGTTGAGGCAAGATGTAAAACTAATGTAAAGAATGGAGATGTGACCATTTTCCAGGTATTTTTGCTTTGAAGTCATTATTTTTCTGTCTGGTCACTTTTGTTCCCTCTAATTTTCCTATTGCTATTAACACACTATTGACCAGAGACATATTAATACATTTTTTGTTACCCAAACATTATCACTTACATAATAAATTGCCAGCTGAAGATGTTAACTTCTGCAACAATCCAACTGTCAATAATGAGTCCAGATACTTATCTTAGTTCAGAGTAATATTTCAGTACTTTTTGAGAAGGTAATAAGAAAGGTATAGAGATATTAAAAAAGCAATAAATGAAAGGAAATGATCTGGGCCCCAAAGCTAAAAATGTGAGTATAATTGAGGCCTGGAGACTTTTCAGAAGAAAGGAAGCCTGCATCTCATTTTGTTTGATGTTTGGATAAGACTGTCCTTGTGTACTTCTTAATTTGCCTGGATATATATAGTTAGTATTTGAGTTCAGGTAATTGTGATCTCATGTTCATTTTGTGACTTTTAACACTTATATTAGCCAGAGATTTGTCAGTGTTTTGGTGTCTTTCAGTTCATTTCTGTTCAGTCGCTCAGTCGTGTCTGACTCTTTGCAACCCCATGAATCGCAGCACGCCAAGCCTCCCTGTCCATCACCAACTCCCGCACTTCACTCAGACTCATGTCCATCGATTCAGTGATGCCATCCAGCCATCTCATCCTCTGTCGTCCCCTTCTCCTCCTGCCCCCAATCCATCCCAGCATCAGAGTCTTTTCCACTGAGTCAACTCTTTGCATGAGGTGGCCAAAGTACTGGAATTTCAGCTTTAGCATCATTCCTTCCAAAGAAATCCCAGGGCTGTTCTCCAGAATAGACTGGATCTCCTTGCAGTTCAAGGGGCTCTCAAGAGTCTTCTCCAACACCACAGTTCAAAAGCATCAATTCTTCAGTGCTCAGCCTTCTTCGCAGTCCAACTCTCGTATCCATATGTGTCTTTAGGAGATACCAATTTTATGGAATGATTTACATGGAAATAAATACTACTTTGACTTCTCAAATCCTTAATTCTCTCAGATATACACATATTCATAATCAAGTTCAGGAAAATTACATATTTTATTTTTATTTATTTTCTAATTGGTGGAAAATTGGCTAAAAGTTTGCATTGGCTTCTGCTGCACAACAACACAAACCAGTCATAATTAT
>SJYV01003816.1:0-17516 GCA_006410875.1 Neotragus pygmaeus | reverse complement strand
TAGCAGGTGAAAATCTGTGTCTCTGTGAGCTTACCCAGGGAATCTCATTCTAACTCAGGAAATCCAATCCGAATGCCAACAGAGACATGGAGATGGTACACATGAGTTGAAAGCAATTGTAAGGCATTAAAATTAAGAATCTCAACTGTTAAAGTAAGCGGCACCTAGTATGTGGCTACAATATAGTGAATATAATAGAGAGTGGTGGTGCCTGTGGTAAACCCAAGGGCATGCCACTCTTCAGCTCTCATTTATTTATTTTTTCTGAGACATGTGGGCAAATGTTTTTATGTTTTTTCAAGTAAACCAGAATGTGGGTTTCTTATGTGGCATTGTCTGACTTTTAAATTGGCAACCAATTCAAAACCTTGAAGACAGTCTGTGGGTCAGCCTTCAAGAGGGCAGCCACACATCTACAGCTGGATTTGGCCTGTGACCATGAAATTTCAGCTCTTGGTTTGAGCCTCAAAGCTGTAAGCAAAGGATACAAGTTTTCTTTCGCTTGACATCCCAGTAGCCAATCACTGTCATTCATTGCCACAATCTTCTCCATAATTGCTCCTTCATTTAAGAAGCACTTCAGCCAAACTCACAGGATATTCTTGATCTAAGTCATAAAGCCTACCAGTAAATAAATGTGGTTAGGTGACATCCGTACAAGAATTATGAAAAAACTCAAATACTATGCTTGGAAAACATTTGCCAGACTGTTTCTTAACTATATAAAATGTTGTTCTCCCAGAAACCTGAGAGCACAACTATAAATCCAAATCTGGTCAAATAATAATCAGGTTGAAAGGGAAAATATTTGGGGAATAGTTTTATCAAATCATCCACCAATTCTACATATGACTTTAATTTTGTTTTTCTGTACTGACAGATAGAGTACTATTTCCCTTCCTTCTTGGCTCTTACCATGCCCTCTCTCCATCTCTGAATGATAGGAACTTGTCTCTAAAGAAAGGCTTTTAATTTATAGTTAGGAGTAGTCTCTGGTTTTACTCTCTTGTTAGGAGTCAAGATCCTCTTGGACAAGTCAGTCTCCAGAGTCCTGTTTCAAAGTACTAAGAACCATCCCATGGACCCATGGGGTATAAGAATACATTTTTTAAATGTTTAGTTAAAAAAAGACTTTATCGGAATACGATTGATTTACAACATTGTGTTAATTTCACATGTACAGTAAAGTGATTCAGATACACACACACGTATACATGTATATTAATACTTTTAGATTCTTTTCTCATATAGTTATTGCAGAATATTGAGTAGAGCTCCCTGTGTTATACAGTGGTCTTTGTTGGTTACCTGTTTTATTTATTAAAAATTGTTTTACTTATTTGACTGCTTTGGGCCTCCATTCCAGCATGAGGGAATCATTAGTTCTGGCATGTGGTATTCTAGTCCCACGACCAGGGATGAGACTCAGGCTCCCTGTATTGGGAGTGTGGAGTCTTAGCCACTGGCCACCAGGGAAATCCAAGTTTTTTGTCTTAATGAATGTGTAAGGTTGCTGTCTCCAGCACACTCTGCACATCCAGAAGCCTTACTTCTTCCTGCTTTCTGAGCTGGACCTGACTTCCTGGGGTGTATCAGAAGCTGTATTCTCAANAAATCCAAGTTTTCTGTCTTAATGAATGTGTAAGGTTGCTGTCTCCAGCACACTCTGCACATCCAGAAGCCTTACTTCTTTCTGCTTTCTGAGCTGGACCTGACTTCCTGGGGTGTATCAGAAGCTGTATTCTCAATAGCAGGATAGGAGTTACTCTTGCTTTTCTGACCCCTGTTACTGGTGAGCTTGAAAAGATGCCCACCAAACCCATCCTTTACTATAATTTCTTCACTTTGGGTCTACTCTTATATATTCTCCTTTCACTCCTGGAGATGCTCTCTAAATTGTACAAATTTCCCAGAATCATAGCCCTGCTACCTCACCCAATCTCACGTATAGAAGGTGGCATGGATTCTGGACTCATACCTCTTAGGGCCCTGGAATTTGGTCCTCTGGCTTTGGCTGCACCCAATCTCTTTCTTCCCTTTCCCTAATGCCCTTCAGTTAAGTCCAGCAATGGTTTGGGGAAAAACCTGAACCAGTTACAACAGTGTAATATAACGGGTCACCTTCTGCAAACAAATATTTTATGACTACTAAATGTTAGGGACCGATAAACATAGCATACAGCCAGTCCTGCATCTGTAAAATACACTAACAAGTAATTAGGGAGAAATGAGTAGAGGTTTGTTTTATGTTCAGAAATTCCAAATATCTCTTAGCAAAATCCATTTTTAAAACAATATGTGTTTTAAAAGCTGCACAAATAATTTTAATATGGTCTTATCTTTAAAGCACTTTCTCAGCGCTCATTTCCCCTGTGTGCTTTGAAGTATGTATCATTACCAAAGGTGTGTGTCAGACTGGGTTATTTTTAAAACAAATTAGTGTGGTGAACAAGCATTCTGTTTTTACCTTAATAGTTAAATTGAATTTGGGGAGTAACAAGTAAAACTACAGAATCAAGACAATTAGAGTTTTATTTTGGGGGTTGGGATAGAGTAGGTTTGTATAGACATTTCATAATGGTATGGGCAATGCCCATTTCTTTTCTGTTGTATATTCCTACGGAGTGACCCCCGAGAGCAGAGATGCTCAGTCAGCAGAATTTTTGGTCTTCATGGGAGATTGGCAAAGTCTGGGGACATATTTTTAAAGTTTATTTATTTATTTGCTTATCTGTTTACTTAGAAGTATAGTTGCTGTATAATGTTATTTAAGTTACAGGTGTACAGTATAGTGATTCACAGTTTTAAAGGTTATACTCCATTTGTGGTTATTATAAAATATTGATTATATTTTTCATGCTATACAGTACACACTCGTCACTTATTTTGAGCCTGTTTATGCCCCTTAATCTCCCGTCCCCGTTTTGCCTCTCACTGGTAGGTGGCCACTACTTTGTTCTCCATATGTGCGAGTCTGCCGCTTTGTTGCTATATTCACTAGCTCACTGTATTTTTTGTATTCCTATATAAGTGATTTCATTCAGTATTTGTCTTTCTAACTTATTCTACTTAGCACAATACCTATCTTTTTGGTTATCCTGATGGAGAAGAGAGGGGAAAGTAAGGTACTATTATCTAGTGGGGAGAGGCCAGGAATGCTTCTAAATATCCTACAGTGCACAAGAGTGTGCCCTTCAACAAAGAGGACCTAGTCCGAGATGTCAGAAAACACCAAGGTTGAGAAGCCCTGCCCCAGAGAAAGACGTTGTTATTTGCCTTTTCTGCAGGCTGTCTGCCCCCTCCCAACCTCAAGACTAATGTGAATATCTTACTAACTTCAGGTCGTTTCAGTTAAAGGGGATTTTTCTTAGGCTTTCGTCAGCCTCGCTACATATTGGCCATGCGTGTGATGCTATCTCCATAGTGAAACAGAGGTGCTCATTGGGATCCTCAAAACACGGGTAGTCAGTACAGGACATTGTGATTTGAAACCCAGCTGACTGTAGCTGCCTTTCTTGCTCACAGAAGGGGGGCTGGAGAATAGAAAACGACTGGTTAACTCTTATCCCTGGGAAAGTAAATCCTGATGAGACTTCTTCCTTTCACAGAAGGACATTGAGGGAAGAACCCAGTGAGCCGGCAGCTGTGAAGCCTGTCAGTCCTGGGTTTCCGAAGGTGAGGACCAAGTGGCCCTTTTGTTTATCTGAAGACATCAGCGAGTGTCAGTGAGCATTGGGGTTTGCACAAGGAGGCCTGGGAGAGGCTACCTTGTTCAGTAGAATAGAATGAGGGGTTGGCTTTCTGGTTGGAGGAACCCAAATCTGAGAGACCAAGAAACTGAGAAAACTAGACAACATGTAGAGAGTCTAGGGGAAGAGGAAGAGTGCTGAGCAAATAGGATGAGATCAGAAAAGGCTGAGAAAAGAGACTTGTGGGAGGTTCCTTCCAGAGGTGGGGACTCTACATAGCTTTACAGAGATGGTGCATCTAACAGTAAGCCCAGATTATCTGTCTCTTTGTGCGCGCGCGCGCGCACACACACACACACACACACACACACAGCCTTTGTGAGTAGGTTTGGCAATGTCAGTGTAAGAGGGATAACTCCCATAGCTGAATCAGTGTAGCATGCCAAGAAACACATCCACCTGGGACCATTTCTGGGGAAAGGCAAATGACTTACTGTGGAACAGAGGGTAGGAGATACAAGTACATTTTATTTAAATCTCAAAGGATGAGGTTACTTTAAGTGGATCTGGGGAGCATCATATATTAGAAGATGCCTGGTTTCCAGTAACAGAAATGTCTATCAAACTGGCTTAAGCAACAAAAGGATTTATTGGCCTTGATAAGTGGGATAGCCCAGAGTCGGCCACATGGGGGACTGTGGAGCTGAGAGGTACCACCCACCATGGGGGCTCTGACTGTCTCCATGCTGGGGCTTTACTCTCTGCTATGAATCCTGAGAGGGAGAAAAGCAAAAAGAAGAGGAGAGGGCAAAGGAGGGAGGGATGGTGAAACCGTGCCCCCGCCAGGGTCAGGCCAGGTCCCTCTTAAGATTGTTCTCATGTGGCAGCAGAGGTGGCTACTGCTGACTCCAGCCTTCCAGACACTTTTGGAGTCTCCTGCTTCAGAAGGAGAAGGGCTGTCTTCCTGGGTCAATACCTGTATCTAGAGGGTGGCGTAGTTTGGCCTTGCCATGTCATGCACTTACCCTCTTGCCTGGGGAGTCAGTGTTGTGTGATTGGTAGGCCCATCAGGTTAGGGGGACATTTCTCCATAGGAAAAATTACTAAGGAGACAAAAATATAATGAATATGCACTGAACACAAATTCACCTCTGGCAGCAGGAGGGCTGGGCTGAGAAGCACAGGGAGGTGGGGACATTGTCCCCATCCTTCCCAGCCCAAGCTGTGGCTTTCTTAGCGTCTTATTATCCACTTGAGCAGGAGTGGAGGCCTCTTCTCTGACCTGTCCTCCTTTCCCCGCCCCCTGATACACGGTGGGAGAGAAAGGGGAGTGAAGCCCCTGGGGAGCAAAGGCCTGCTCGTTTGGGGGACCTGGCCTGACCCTGGAAGGGGACAAGGTTTCACCGTCCCTCCCTCCTTTGCTCTCTCCTCTCCTTTTTGCTTTTCTCCCTCTCCCTTTCTCTCTTTTGAACTGTCTTTGGTTTCAATATCAAGAAAATTATGGCCTCAGAAAATGAGTTGGGAAATGTGTCCTGTCTTTTCTGGAAAAAAGAGATTACGTAAAATTGTTGTTAATTCTTCTTGGTTTAGTAGAATTCTGGCCCTGAAGAGTTCTTATTAAGGAACTTTTAAATGACAGATTCCTTTTCTTTGATGGTTATAGATCCATTCAGATTGTCTATTGATGATTAGTTGAAGTTTTGTCATTAGTGGTTTTCAAGCAATTGATTCGTTTCTTCTGATTGTCAAACTTACGAGCATAAAGTTGTTCGGTCATTCACATAGTTGCTTAGTCATGTCCGACTTTGTGACACCATGGACTGTAGCTTGCCAGGCTCCTCTGTCCATGGAATTTACTAGGCAAGAAAATTGGAATGGGTCGCCATCCTTCCAACCCAGGGGTCAAACCTGCATCTCTTGCACCTCCTGCATTGGGAGGCAGATTCTTTACCAATAGTACCACCTGGGAAGTCTAGAGTTGTTTGTAATTTTCATTTATTAACTTTTAAATGATGCAGGATCAGTAGCCATATTCCTTAATTCATTCCTGATATTGATGATTTGTACCTTATCTCTATTTAAAGGAAAGAAAGTTTTTTTATTCTTTGTAAATCTTTATCAGTTTTATTATTTTTTTCTGAAGAACCAGCTTTTTGTTGTTGTTGATTTTCTTTTTCTTTTTTTTTTTAATTTATCTANTATTGATGATTTGTACCTTATCTCTATTTAAAGGAAAGAAAGTTTTTTTATTCTTTGTAAATCTTTATCAGTTTTATTATTTTTTTCTGAAGAACCAGCTTTTTGTTGTTGTTGATTTTCTTTTTCTTTTTTTTTTTAATTTATCTATTTATTTTTTTTTTCTTCATGATTTTTTTTTAATTTGACTTTACAATACTCTATTGGCTTATTGTTTTACTGTTTTGTTTCACTGAATTTTATTCTTACCTTCATAATTTGTTTTCTTTCTTCTGGCTTTGAACTTATTTCATATTTCTTTTCCTAATTTTTTGAGGTAGAAGACTTAGTTTATTGATTTAAGATTTTTCTTTATGTCTGTTGTAAGTATGTAGCAATATGTGTCCCTCTCTGCACTGCATTATTTGAAACCCATAAAATACATGTTTTGTCTTGTTTTTATTTAGTTTCTTTTTTTTTTTCCACTTTTTGAGACTTTTTCTTGACTCATGGATTTTTCCATGAGTTTATTTTTCATGAATTTAGGGACTGTTGACTTTCTGTATTGATTTCTAGTTTGATTGCATTATGTTCAGCAAACACTTTCTGCATAATTTCAGTTCTTTAAAAATTTTTGAGGTTGTTTATGACCTTGGTATGGCTTATCTTAGTGAATGATCTATGTACACTTGAAAAAAAAAGTATTTTCTCTTGCTGTTGGATGGAATATTCTATTGATTCTGTTAGTTAATTGTGTTATTTTGATATTCTGTATCTGTGCTGAGTTTCTGCCTAGATATTCTCTCTTACTAACAGAAGACACTGGACAGTTTTTCCAGTAAAAAATAAATAAATAAATAAAGATGCATACAAATGATTGCACACAATTTCAAGGGTTCTCTAGATTTATTTCCATTGCTCTTGTAGGAACAATAGTCTCTATTTAAAATCTCTGGTCTTCATCATAAGCACAGAAATTGAAACCGTAATCAGAAATCTTCCAGCAAACAAAAGCCCAGGTCCAGATGGCTTCACAGCTAATTCTACCAAAAATTTCGAGAAGAGCTAACACCTATCCTACTCAGACTCTTCCAGAAATTACAGAGGAAGGTAAACTTCCAAACTCATTCTATGAGACCACCATAACCTTAATACCAAAACCTGACAAAGATGCCACAAAAAAAGAAAACTACAGGCCAATATCACTGATCAACATAAATGCAAAAATCCTTAACAAAATTCTAGCAATCAGAATCCAACAACACATTAAAAAGATCATACACCATGACCAAGTGGGCTTTATCCCAGGGATGCAAGGATTCTTCAATATCCACAAATCAATCAATGTAATTCACCACATTAACAAATTGAAAAATAAAAGCCATATGATTATCTCAATAGATGCAGAGAAGGCCTTTGACAAAATTCAACATCCATTTATGATAAAAACTCTCCAGAAAGCAGGAATAGAAGGAACATANTTCAATATCCACAAATCAATCAATGTAATTCACCACATTAACAAATTGAAAAATAAAAGCCATATGATTATCTCAAGAGATGCAGAGAAGGCCTTTGACAAAATTCAAAATCCATTTATGATAAAAACTCTCCAGAAAGCAGGAATAGAAGGAACATACATCAGTATGATAAAAGCTATATATGACAAAACCACAGCAAACATTATCCTCAATGGAGAAAAATTGAAAGCACTTCCCCTAAAGCTAGGAATAAGACAAGCGTGCCCACTTTCACTGATACTATTCAATATAGTTCTGGAAGTTTTGGCCATAGCAATCAGGGCAGAAAAAAAAATAAAATAAAAGGAATCCAAAGTGGAAAAGAAGTAAAACTCTCACTGTTTGCAGTGTGGAGATTTCTTAAAAAACTGGAATAGAACTGCCATATAACCCAGAAATCTCACTGCTGGGCATACACAATGAGGAAACCAGAATTAAAAGAGACATATGTACCCCAATGTTCATTGCAGCACTANAAAACTCTCACTGTTTGCAGTGTGGAGATTTCTTAAAAAACTGGAATAGAACTGCCATATAACCCAGAAATCTCACTGCTGGGCATACACAATGAGGAAACCAGAATTAAAAGAGACATATGTACCCCAATGTTCATTGCAGCACTATTTATAGTAGCCAGGACATGGAAACAACCTAGATGTCCATCAGCAGATGAATGGATAAGAAAGCTGTGGTACCTATACACAACGGACTATTATCCAGCCATTAAAAGAATACATTTGAATCTTTTATAATGAGGTGGATGAAACTGGAGCCGATTATACAGAGTGAAGTAAGCCAGAAAGAAAAATACCAAGACAGTATACTAATGCATATATATGGAATCTAGAATGATGGTGATGATAACCCTGCATGTGAGACAGCAAAAGAGACACAGATGTATAGAACAGTCTTTTGGACTCTGTGAGAGAGGGAGAGGGTTGGATGATTTGGGAGAATACGATCAAAGCATGCAAATTATCATATGTGAAATGGATTGCCAGTCCAGGTTTGATGCATGATACAGGGTGCTAGTGGCTGGTGCACTGGGATGACCCAAAGGGATGGTATGGGGAGGGAGGTGGGAGAGGGGTCCAGAATGGAGAACACGAGTACACCCATGGCAGATTCATGTCGATGTATGACAAAACCAATACTATATTATAAAGTAATTAGCCTCCAATTAAAATAAATAAATTTATATTAAAAAATAAAATATAACTCAGAAATACTGTGGTCTTTCGAGATCAACCATGTGCTATAACAACTCAAGATGAACTGATGGAAAGGATGAGCAACATATCCTACTGGGCCTGACCCAGAATCCAGGAATGCAGACAGTCTTATTTGCTGTGCTTTTAGTCATCTACTTGATCACGTTGGCAGGTAACCTGATCATCTCAGTCATCATCTTTACCAGCCCAGTTCTCAGTTCTCCCGTATACTTTTTTTCCTTCTTATTTGTCCATGACAGATGGTTTCTACTCTTTGACTTGATTTCTGGAAAGAACTCCATTTTCTTCAGCGGCTGCATGACTCAGGTCTTTGCTGAACATTTTGTTGCTGGAGCGGAGATTGTCATGGCCTATGACCGCTATGTAGCCATCTGTAAGCCCTTGCACTACATGACTGTCGTGAGTTGACCTGTGTGTGCTTTCCTGGTTGGAATGGCTGAGGCTTTAGAGTTTCTCCATGGAGGGATCCAGCTTTTGTTCATGGTTCAGTTACCATTCTGTGGCCCCAATATCATTGACCATTTTATGTGTGATTTGTTACCTTTCCTGGAGCTAGCCTACATGGACTCACACACTCTGGAGCTCCTGATTTCTGCCAACAGTGGCTCATTGTGTTTGCTAACTTTCTTGATACTTGTTGCTTCCTATGTTGTCATACTGAGCTCGCTGAGGAATCATAGGTTTCATTGCAAAGCCCTGTCCACCCCTGCCTCTCATGTCACAGTTGTCATCTTATTCTTTGTACCTTGTTCATTCCTCTACCTAAGACCCACTACTTCGTTCCCCTTTGACAAAGCTGTCAAAGTAACTCCTATACTGAATCACTTAATCTGCTGCTGCTGCTAAGTCACTTCAGTCATGTCCGACTTTGCGACCCCATAGGTGGCAGCCCACTAGACTCTTCTGTCCCTGGAATTCTCCAGGCGAGAATACTGGAGTGGGTTGCCATTTCCTTCTCCAATGCATGAAAGTGAAAAGTGAAAGTGAAGTTACTCAGTCATGTCTGACTCTTAGCGACCCCATGGACTGCAACCTACCAGGCTCCTTCATCCATGGGATTTTCCAGGCAAGATTACTGGAGCAGGTTGCCATTGCCTTCTCTGATCCTTTAATTTACACCCTGAGAAATACAGAAGTGAAAAATGTCATGAAGCTCTGATTACAAATAATAAAAACAGATGATGAATAAACTTTGTGTGGAGTATTTAGGCAAAAAAAGAAAAAAAATTAATGATATTTTACAGAAAAATTTCCCCTTCTTAATTAATTTAACTGGGATGATTCTCCTGTCTGGATCAATTTTCTTTAGGGGCTCATATATTATAAGCCAGGGTTGATATACAGAAGGCATAGTAGACACAGTGCCAAGAGCCCACAATATTCTTAGGAGGTCCTGAAATGTTTTAATTTCATTTGCAACAGAGAGAAATAAATTAATATAATTTAAATGCAGCTTACACTATAGTCATCTATATAGCAATGTGATGAGAAAAGATAGTTTTTAACATTTTGATGGAGGAGAAGACCCAAGAGGATGAAAGTACCAAGGTCCACAAAAGTCATAATGTTGCCCTGACTGTGGGTATGAAACAGATTAACAGCACTATTCTTGAACACTCGTTATACCCAACACCATAGCTAGAATGAAATTTTATTTTAAAAGAGGGTAAACAACCACACATGAAAAAACGGTCAGAACAGTAGGTAATAAGTTTTCAAAAAGTACATTTATACACTTTTTCTGATCTTTCTAGGTTTGAGAGGTTTATAAATAAAATAAGCACAGCAATAAAAGAAAATTTTACTTATCACAGTCCCCAAAATATAACATTTGTGCTCAAAAGTACTTTTTCAAAATTATAGTTCATAATTTCCTGTAGTATACAATAGTTTACAAAAAGAATTAGAAACAGAATTGGATAAAATGAAATAAACATAATTGATAAAGTCCATAGAGCTATGGCAGAAAATATCTATACATTAAAGTCTGGTTTTAGACACAGACAAAGGAAAATAAGAGTCTGAAGACAAAATAGTGGTTATAGGAAAGTTCCAGTGATTTAAGAACAAATCATGGGACTGTCATGGAACAGCACAAAATCACAAATCTAAGCTAGAGTAAATAATCCATACAGTGTACATAATGAAATTCTAAGAGATTCAAAAATAGTCAGAGATTAAATGCTTTGGACCAAATAGGCTTAATTTCTTTTATTGTCTCCAGGATTATTCCAGTAATGTTAGCAGATTGTTTCACCTCTCTATCTAGTTTTTTCATCTTTAATAAAAACAAATAGAATTTCCCAGGTGGCTGAGTAGGAAAGAATCTGCCTGCCAAGCAGGAGACACAAGTTTGATCCTTGAGTTGGGAAGATGCCCTGGAGAAGGAGGACTTGGCTACACACTCCAGTGTTCTTGCCTGGAAAATCCCATGAACAGAGGAGCTTGGTGGGCTACAATCCATGGGCCACAAAGAGTCATACACAACATCATAGCTAAGCAACAACAACAAATAGGAAAATAACATTACATGTTTCCTTAAACTGCCCAGATTAAATGACTTCAAGCAAAAAACTGAGTCAGCTAAAAATTAACAAAAATTGCTCAGACTTCATTTCTATTCTCAGAGATTCCACTATGCTGGGGACAGTGGTCCTGAACAGAGGAGCCCAAGAGCACTGCTACTCTTATTCAGTGACCAGGATGGCAGGCAGACCAAACGCCCATTCCAGCCTCACTTCACTGCAAAATGTGTCATCTCAGCCAACAGGCAGTTCTCTGAATATTGAGAGCTAGTCCCTCACCAATTCCCTATTTTGTGATTTAACTGCACTTAAATATCTCTATAGAGACAAATGGGAGAGCTGCTGGGATCAGCTATGAGATGCTTGAAAGTGAAAGTCACTCAGTTGTGCCTGACTCTTTGTGCCCCCGTGAACTATACAGTTCATGGAATTCTCCAGGCCAGAATACTGGAAGTGGTAGCCAATTCCCTCCTCCAGGGGATCTTCCCAACCCAAGGATTGAACACGTGTCTCCTATATTGGAGGTGGATTCTTTATTGGCTGAATCAACAAGAAAGCCCAAGAATACTGGAGTGGATAGCCTATCCCTTCTCTAGTGGATCTTTCCAACCCAGTAATTGAACTGGAGTCTCCTTTAAATTGCAGGTGGATTCTTTACCAGCTGAGCTACCAGGGAAGTTGAGCAGCACTTATTTCAGAAGCTCTCATTGCATCAGGGACTTTTCCAATGAGTCAACTCTTCGCATGACGTGGCCAAATTACTGGAGTTTCAGCCTCAGCATCAGTCCTTCCAATGAACACCCAGGACTGATCTCCTTTAGGATGGACTGGTTGGATCTCCTTGGAGTCCAAGTGACTTTCAAGAGTCTTCTCCAACACCATAGTTCAAAAGCATCAATTCTTTGGCACTCAAATTTCTTCACAGGTCAACTCTCACATCAAGACATGACCATAGGAAAAACCATAGCCTTGACTAGACAGTCCTTAACGGGCAAAGTAATGTCTCTGCTTTTGAATATGCTATCTAGGTTGATCATAACTTTGCTTCCAAAGAGTAAGTGTCTTTTAATTTCATGGCAGCAGTCACCATCTGCAGTGATTTTGGAGCACCTCCCCACAAAAAAATAAAGTCTGACACTGTTTCCACTGTTTCCCCATCTATTTCCCATGAAGTGATGGGACCGGATGCCATGATCTTCATTTTCTGAATATGGAGCTTTAAGCCAACTTTCTCACTCTCCTCTTTCACTTTCACCAAGAGGCTTTTTAGTTCCTCTTCATTTTCTGCCATAAGGGTGGTGTCACCAGCATATCTGAAGTTATTGATATTTCTCCTGGCAATTTTGAGTCCAGCTTGTGCTTCTTCCAGCCCAAAGTTTCTCATGGTGTACTCTGCATATAAGTTAAATAAGTAGGGTAATGATATACAGCCTTGACGTACTCCCTTTTCCTATTTGGAACCAGTCTGTTGTCAGTGTCCAGTTCTAACTGTTGCTTCCTGACCTGCATACAGGTTTCTCAAGATCCAGGTCAGGTGGTCTGGTATTCCCATCTCTTTCAGAATGTTCCAATTTATTGTGATCCACAGAGTCATAGGCTTTGGCATAGTCAATAAAGCAGAAATAGATGTTTTTCTGGAACTCTCTCGCTTTTTCAATGATACAGCAGACGTTGACAATTTGATCTCTGATTATTCTGCCTTTTCTAAAACCAGCTTGAACATCTGGGAGTTCATTGTTCATGTATTGTTGAAGCCTGGCTTGGAGAATTTTGAGCATTAATTTACTAGTGTGAGAGATGAGTGCAAATGTGTGGTAGTTTGAGCACTCTTTGGCATTGTGTTTTTTCGGGATTGACATGAAAACTGACCTTTTCTAGTTCTGTGGCGACTACTGAGTTTTACAAATTTTCTGGCATATTGAGTGCAGCACTTTCAAAGCATCATCTTTCAGCATTTGAAATATCCCAACTCGAATTCCATTACCTCCTCTAGCTTTGTTCATAGGGATGCTTTCTAAGGCTCATTTGACTTCACATTCCAGGAGGCCTGGGTCTAGGTGAGTGATCACACCATCGTGATTATCTTGATTGTGATCATTTTTGTACAGTTCTTCTGTATATTCTAGCCACCTCTTCTTAATATTTTCTGCTTCTGTTAGGTCCATACCATTTCTGTCCTGTATTGAGACCATCTTTGCATGAAGTCTTCCCTTGGTATCTCTAATTTTCTTGAAGAAACCTCTGTCTTTCCCATTCTGTTGTTTTCCTCTATTTTTATGATTATATAAAAAGCAACATACGGTTTTTTGAAGAATGGGATTTCCTCAGCTAAGTCTATGACATCTACCATGGCCTTGTTAAGTTCAGTTCAGTCACACAGTCATGTCCGACTCTTTGCGACCCCATGAATCACAGCATGCCAGGCCTCCCTGTCCATCACCATCTCCAGGAGTTCACTCAGACTCACGTTCATCGTGTCAGTGATGTCATAAAGCGATCTCATCCTTGGTCGTCCCCTTCTCCTCCTGCCCCCAATCTTTCCCAGCATCAGAGTCTTTTCCAATGAGTCAACTCTTCACATGAGGTGGCCAAAGTACTGGAGTTTCAGCTTTCACATCACTTAGCATCATTTGAGCAGAGCCAAAATTCAGACAGTAAGAAATCCCAGGGTTGATTTCCTTCAGAATGGACTGGTTGGATCTCCTTGCAGTCCAAGGGACTCTCAAGAGTCTTCTCCAACACCACCATTCAAAAGCATCAATTCTTCAGCACTCAGCCTTCTTCACAGTCCAACTCTCACATCCATACATGACCACAGGGAAAACCATAGCCTTGACTATACGGACCTTAGTCGGCAAAGTAATGTCTCTGCTTTTGAATCTACTATCTAGGTTGGTCATAACTTTTCTTCCAAGGAGTAAGAGTCTTTTAATTAGCAACCTAATAATGCACGTGATCTTTGAACTTACTCCTTTGCACCCTGGGCCACATCCAAACCAAAATATTTGTGGTATAATGATAAACAAAAATGGTTTTCCTCTCACAAGTAAGAGAAACACCCCCAGAAACAGCACATTTGTTCAAAATGATGGTGATAATTATTTGACAATGGTAACAATAATAAAACATTTATTAAGAACCAAAGATGTACCAGCAGTATTCTAAACCCTTCACATGGATTAGAAAAGTTAACCCTCACAACAATCCTATGAGACAAACACTAAAAGCTTTAGTAAGTTGCTCTTATTTACAGAGCTCATAGTGGTAGCACTGGCAAATCACTTACACAACGACTAATCTAGACATAGTTACACTTCTCAACTGTAACTTTCTTCTGCTGCACAAAAACGTTGTTTCTGTAGTATGCTTTGTTTGAGAACCTTCTCACTTTACCTATCCAGGAAAACTTCTACATATATATATTAAGATTCATTTAAGGAAACATGTGAAGATTTCTTTAACTCTCTTGTGTTTTCTTCATACTTAGTATATTTCACTACATACTAATATTCATTATGTTCCTGTTTGCCTTCATTGCCGATCTCTACACAATTCTTGCTTGTTTTTATCCTTGGGAACATGTTAATGCATAATAAATGTTTAATGAGTGAATAATGAAAGAATGACTATGAGAGCTTAATTATCTGAGCAGAGCCAAAATTCACACAGCAAGCAGGCCAAATGAATTGTCCTCAGAGAAGTGCTGTTGAAATGTATTTAATTATCTATCCATCAACTCTTTCTAATATAATTGCCCCAGCCTCTGGTGATGCAGTTCACTTGGAGCAACTATGTCTCTGTAATGTGATCCCTCTCCTCTAAGTCACAGAGGCTGATTCAGGAGAGCTACTCAGCTCCAGCTGAGTCAGTGAACTTCTTTTGGAATTAACTATTATATTGAATGGAGGATATGTAAATTTAAGAATTATTGACCACAGTTGCTCTCCACCACTTGGACTAGGAAGTTCAAAAGCATGTCTGTAGCAAGTGCAAAACGTGAGGAAATACCACTATTAAAAAAAGGTCAAGATTAAAAATTCAGGAAAATTTTCTGGATTGATCTCTTGTAGTATTTCAGTGACTGAAAGCAATAGGCTCCATGAGAAAATAATCATTTTTATTTTGTCCACTATCATACTCTTAGGTCTAAGAGAATAATAATAATAATTATTATTAATTGTATGATTAATGAATGAGTAGGCAGCGTTCTAAAAAGATTAAATACCTGTAGGAAGGAAAGGGACAGCAAGACTTGTTCTTATATCTCATGTAGGATTATAATTGATTACCACAGTTGCTGTCATCATTTGAACTTAGAATCTTCTTTTCTGAAAAATATTGCAAGAATTTTCTTGGGTGGTTTTGATAATCATGAGTTACTTGGACAGATTTTGTAAATGTTGAATTCTGGGTATCAGCCTGTGGAAATTCTGATTCATTTAGTTCAAGATGGGGTTTCCAGATTCTGCATTTAAAGTTCCCCAGATGATTTTACTGAACAAATAGATTTTTAGAGTTTAATTCCCACATCCTATGGTTCATTCATCTCCCAGTTATAGTACTAGACATTTTATTCCATTAAGTGTGTTTTACATAACATCAATTTGTCATTCATTCAGAGACTATTGATGAAAGGATCAAGTTCAGTTCAGTTCAGTTCAGTTGCTCAGTCATATCCGACTCTTTGCAACCCCATGAATTGCAGAACGCCAGGCCTCCCTGTTCATTACCATCTCTCGGAGTTCACTCAGTCTCACGTCCATCGAGTCAGTGATGCCATCCAGCCATCTCATCATTGGTCGTCCCCTTCTCCTCCTGCCCCCAAATCCTCCCAGCATCAGAGTCTTTTCCAATGAGTCAACTCTTCGCATGAGGTGGCCAAAGTATTGGAGTTTCAGCTTTAGAATCTTTACTTCCAAAGAAATCCCAGGGTTGATCTCCTTCAGAATGGACTGGTTCGATCTCCTTGCAGTCCAAGGGACTCTGAAAAGACTTCTCCAACACCACAGTTCAAAAGCATCAATTCTTTGGTGCTCAACCTTCGTGACAGTCCAACTCTCACATCCATACATGACCACTGGAAAAACCATAGCCTTTACTAGAAAGACCTTAGCCTGCAAAGTAATGTCTCTGCTTTTGAATATACTATCTAGGTTGTTCATAACTTTTCTTTCAAGGGCTAAGCATCTTTCATTTATTTATTTATTTTTAGTTTTCCAAATGTTGAATTTTTTTTTTTTAATTTTACTTTACAATACTCTATTGACTTTGCCATACATCGACATGAATCCACCACAGGTGNTTCTTCTTGTGCAACCCTACCACCTGCCACTTCTTTTTTATATATATTAATATTATTCATTGGGCTGTGTCTTAGTTGCAATAGGCAGGATCTTTCATTGTGACGAACAGGCTCTCTAGTTGTGGTGTTCAGGCTTAGTTGCTTTGTGGCATGTGGGGTCTTAGTTCCCTGACCAGGTATTGAACCCATGTCCCCTGCATTCCATGGCAGATTCTTTACCACTGGGCCACCAGGAAAGTCCCCCAGCCATTTGTTCTTGTTCAGTCTTACAAGGGTGTAGAAGGCAATGGCCAGCATCTTCTGAAGACCACCATTTACACAATCAATAGCATTGAGAGGAGGGTGTTCTTCTTGGGGAAGGAAAATTTTTCTGAAGTTCTTGATTTCTAGGGATAGTTCCTTAATGCAAAAATCAATCTAAGAGGCAGCGCAAAGCAGTGTATCTAGGCCAGATAAATAAGCTTGAAAAACCAGTGTTCATTCAACTATTTACTCAATCAATCAGATATCTGCTGGGTGTCATGTGCTGTTCTGGGCCTTGAAGTGATAAATGGGAAGCATTCCCTGCCCTCAAGAGCTCACATTCCAGTCTAGGAGAAACAGACTTGTAAATAGATAAATTAATACCTTCTGTCACAAGTAAACAGGTGATTATTATACATCCCATCACCCTTGTTGTTTTTAATGGGACGATTTGAGAATGGAGAGGGGTTTCAGAGACCCTGAGCAATTCCAACTTGCCATTTGCTCTGGTAAGATGTCCTGGATCTTCCAGGGCATGCGGCTCTTGTCTACACTTTCTGCCACATCTGTTGCATTCCAATTCCTCTAGGTTAGGACATAATACTAGATTTTAGAAGTTTTTCCACAGCAAGTATAAAACTATCACAGGTTTTTTGTTGGTTTTTTTTTTTTTTGAAAAAAATCTCATACTATTTTAAGAACATTCAATTCAGTCACTCATTCATGTCCGACTCTTTGCGAACCCATGAATCACAGCACACCAGGCCTCCCTGTTCATCACCAACTCCCGGAGTTCACTCAAACTCACATCCATCGAGTTGGTGATGCCA
>SJYV01003811.1:0-22472 GCA_006410875.1 Neotragus pygmaeus | reverse complement strand
AAATGTTCTTTTGATGAATTTGTGAGGGAGAAAGTGGTCTCCCTGTCCTATTCCTCCACCATCTTAGGATCGCCCTGGCATGAATATTAAAGGTTAAAAGACCCCAGTTGTAAAGGAAAATCCTTGGCATCCATAACTGAACACAAGTTCAACTCCCCAAAGAAATGATCTCTCTTTTTACAAAGGTTTTAAAATTATTAATTAGAACATTTCCATTTAGAGTTCAGTTGCAAAACTCAAGTATTACAAAATTTAAGATTTTTCAAATAAACTAGTCTCTGTACAGTTTTTCATTTATGGACTTATAAAAGTTGTTAGAAATCCCTTCCTGGGCATCATGAAAGTCTTCAGTTTTTAAGTTCATTTGTGCTGTATACTTCTGTGTATTTTAATACTACTCTAGGGTGTTTTAGAATAGAAATTAATTTTGAATGCTTATTATTAAAATGATATCCAAGATCATTTACTCTTACACATTAAAATGAATAGCTATGTTCATGTATGATTTTATCGACTTTATACGATGAAAACACAGGCAGTTTTTTAAAGCTGATATTTATTGTTTTAGAAATATTTTTCTCACTACTACAAATTCCAAGTATATGCAAGCATTTAAAATTGATTTCTGATTATGATTTTCCTTTTTACCTATAAGCAAGGTGAAAAGGCAGCCTTCAGAATGGGAGGAAGTAATAGCAAATGAAGCAACCGACAAAGAATTAACCTCCAAAATATACAAGCAGCTCAATTCCAGAAAAATAAACGACCCAATCAAACAGTGGACCGATCAAGAAATGTCTGTTCTCCATTGAATACTGACTCCATCAAGCTCCTTAGCATGAGGTGAAATGTCCTTTATGACCTAGACTCATCTTCTTCTATATCTTAAATCAACAATCTCCATTACATTAAAAAAAATTTTTAAACCACTAGTAGTTTCCTGGTAAATACTGTAGTTTCCCATCACAATATAAATGCTTATTCTGCTGAATAGAGTAAGGTTTCTACTCTTTGTACGGTGTAAAGTTCCACTCATCTTTCAAACCCAGCTCTACTGTTTCTTCACTAAGGACTTCCCTGGTGGCTCAGTGGTAAGGAGATTATGTGCAATGCAGGAAACATAAGAGACACAGGTTCAATCCTTGGCTTGGGGAGATCCTTTGGAGAAGAGAATGGCAATCTACTCCAGTTTTCCTGCCTGGGAGATACCATGGGCAGAGAAGCCTGCAGGCTACAGTCCATGGGGTCACCAGAGTCAGACATGACCACCATCACAAAATGTGATGGTCTATGAGGACCAACTTTAATCTCATTTTCAAGTTTGTTACCACTTTCTTTTATAGAATTTCTCCCCACCAAGTTTTAATGACCTGAATTTCTGAGTCACTTTTATAATATTATGAGTTTCTAAGGAGAAAGGACTATTTCTTAATTTGATATACTTCAAGCACTTATCAAATAATTGTTTAGGTATGAAGAAATCTTCATGCAGTCATTACAATGATGGAATAAATAGTATATAGAGATTTTAAAGTAGTTAGTTTTGAAGTACGCTAGGCTTTTTTTCTTGTGTTGAAACTAAATTTAGTTAATCCTCACAATGTAATAAATCTAATTTCTCTTCTTTTGTTTCCAAAGGTTGTCATGTTTCATGAAATCTTAGAGCTAATAGAAAAAAATATCTTAGTGATTTAGGCCAAAATCTTCAGCAAAGTGATAAGAGAAGTAAGATAATTTGTTTTATGTTATAGAATGTGTTTAGAAACAGATGCCACATATGCCTCCACAATAGTTATGAAGCCTTCTCTCCCTAACTGTCTCAAAAGCAGCCTGGGGTAGGCAGTCTGTGACCACCCTTTCTTTCCTGTTGTTTCCTGAATTTACTTTTTTGCTTCATTTTTCCCTATAGCTTCTTACACTGTGTAAGAAATTTCTCTCTATCAATAAACAGGATTCCAGTTCCATAAGAAATAAGAGTCTGTTCTGACTGCCCATAATAAATCTGCTTTCTAGATACTACAATAAGCATTATAATCAAATATAAAATAGTAAAATAACTTTAAAATATAAAATAGTAAAATATTGATAGCCCAAGTATCTACTTTTTGGTGATTTGGGTACATTTTCAAGACATTTTATTTGAGGATTTATTTTAAAATCACTGAAACTATCACTTTAGCTTAGATCATGTCTACAGGCCTGAAATAAATTGACCATGCTTTGGCAGAGCCATCAGAAAGGAATTGTGGCCAATCCCTTAAGTCTCTGCAGATGCTCTGTAGCTAAGTCAATCCAAACTGATCATTATTGTGGCCACAATGAGTGGTTTTACTGCACCACTGGCATGATGCTTGGCTATAAAAAGACTTGCCCTTGAGTGAAAATATTTTTTGTATTTTCTGCTAGTATAGTCTCCCATTTCCAATGACATTAGGAAGTAAAACATCTTGCTTTTTTAATATAGCCATTTTCATTTATGATTTTTTATTGTCCTTTAAAAATAAAAAGCCATGCAAAATGATATAAAACTTCTGAAATGCAGATTTCCTGGGAATAAATGTAACCATGTGATTGATTACATATCTGTTGGTCAGACTATTCAAAATGACTCTTCATGTCATTTTGGAAATTAAAGTATGTTAACATTTAATATAGCTAAATGGATATAAACACATATAATGATTAATGTTTCATCTACCAAAGCATTTTTATCAAACATAAACACAGCAATTTTAAAAAATAGCTAAATCATGTAGGAGAAATGGAAAGATTAAAAAAAAATTTAAGGCTTATTTAAAAAATTATCNAACACATATAATGATTAATGTTTCATCTACCAAAGCATTTTTATCAAACATAAACACAGCAATTTTAAAAAATAGCTAAATCATGTAGGAGAAATGGAAAGATTAAAAAAAAATTTAAGGCTTATTTAAAAAATTATCATACTGAATGCATGGTACTGGTACAAAGACAAAAATATAGATCAATAAAGCAAAATACAAAGCCCAGAGATAAATCCACACACTTATGGACACCCTATCTTTGACAAAGGAGGCAAAAATATACAGAAAAGACAATCTCTTTAACATGTGATGCTGGAAATACTGATCAACCACCTTCAAAGGAATGAAACTAGAACACTTTCTAACACCATACACAAAAATAAACTCAAAATGGATTAAAAATCTACAGAAAAGACCAGAAACTATAAAACTCTTAGGAGGAAAACATAGGCAGAACACTCTCTGATATAAATCACAGCAAAATCCTCTAATAGAAATAGTAATAGAAATAAAGACAAAAATAAACAATGGGACCTAATTAAACTTAAAAGTTTTTTCACAATGAAGTAAACTATAAGCAAGGTGAAAGGCCACCTTCAGAATGGGAGGAAATAATAGCAAATGAAATAACTGACAAAGAATTAATCTCCAAAATATACAAGCAGCTCAATTCCAGAAAAATAAATGACCCAATCAAAAAATGGGCCAATCAAGAAATGTCTGTTCTCCAAAGAAAACATACAGATGGCTAACAAACACATGAAAAGATCCTCAGCATCACTCATTATCAGAGAAATGCAAACCAAAACCACAATGAGATACCACCTCAGGCCGGTCAAAATGATTGCCATCAAAATGTCTACAAACAATAAAAGCTGGAGAGGGTGTGGAGAAAAGGAAACTCTTTTACAGTGTTGATGGGAATGCGAACTAGTACAGCCACTATGGAGAGCAGTGTGGAGATTCCTTTAAAAACTAGAAATAGAACTGCCATACAACCCAGCAATCCCACTGCTGGGCGTACACACTGAGGAAACCAGAATTGAAAGAGACACTTGTGCCCCCAAAGCNCGAACTAGTACAGCCACTATGGAGAGCAGTGTGGAGATTCCTTTAAAAACTAGAAATAGAACTGCCATACAACCCAGCAATCCCACTGCTGGGCGTACACACTGAGGAAACCAGAATTGAAAGAGACACTTGTGCCCCCAAAGCTCATTGCAGCACTGTTTACAATAGCTAGGACATGGAAACAACCTAGATGTCCATCAGCAGATGAATGGATAAGAAAGCTGTGGTACACATACACAATGGAATAATACTCAGCTATCAAAAGGAACTTATTTGAGTCAGTTCTAATGAGGTGGATAAAATTCAAGCTTATTATACAGAGTGAAGTAAGTCAGAAAGAGAAACACCAATACAGTATATTAACACACATATATGGAATTTAGAAAGATGGGGAGATCAAACCAGTCCATTCTGAAGGAGATCAGCCCTGGGATTTCTTTGGAAGGAATGATGCTAAAGCTGAAACTCCAATACTTTGGCCACTTCATGAGAAGAAATGACTTATTGGAAAAGACTCTGATGCTGGGAGGGATTGGGGGCAGGAGGAGAAGAGGATGACAGAGGATGAGATGGCTGGATGGCATCACTGATACGGTGGATGTGAGTCTGAGTGAACTCTGGGAGTTGGTGATGGACAGGGAAGCCTGGTGTGCTGTGATTCATGGGGTCACAAAGAGTTGGACACGACTGAGCAACTGAACTCAACTGACTGAATGACAACCCTGCATGCAAGACAGCAAAAGAGACACAAATGTAAAGAACAGACTTTTGGACTGTGTAGGAGAAGGTGAGGATGTGATGATATGAGAGAATAGCATTGGAACATGTATATTGCCATATGTAAAATAGTTGACCAGTGTAAGTTTAATGCATGAAGCAGGGCACTCAAAGCCGGTGCTCTGGGACAATGCAGAAGGATGAGGTAGGGAGGGAGTTAGAAGAGGAGGGTCAGGATGGGGAACACATGTACACCTGTGACTGATTCATGTGTATGAATGACAAAACCACCACAGTGTTGTAAAGTAATTAGCCTCCAATTAAAATAAATTTAAAAAATTTTCATATTGGATGCAATCAAAGTTTTTAAGAGTAGATTCCTCTGAACATATGCATAATGCATTCGTAGACAGAGTTTGAGCTATATGTGTATATATCGTGTTTGTGTATAGTCTACAAGTAAAATTGAGCTGCTGCTTTGCATTATGGTAATTTATAGTGCTAGGTATTAATCTATTTTAAATGAAGTTTTCACAAGAGGAGTTATTTCCTTACTATTTTTTCCCCCTCTTTGTGCTGTGTGCTATCATTTCAGTCATCCCCAATTGTGTGCCACCCTATGACTGTAGCCCACCAGGCCTCTCTGTCCATGGGGTTCTCTAGGCAAGAATACTGGAGTGGGTTGCCATGCCTTCCTCCAGGAGTTCTTCCTGACCCAGGGATCAAACCTGTGTCTCTAATGTCTCCTGCATTGGCAAGCAGTTTCTTTACCACAAGAGCCACCTGGAAAGGAGTGAAATCCCTCTTTGGCATTCAATTAAAAAAAAAAAAAAAACCCTTAAAATCCTAAATAATCATGTAAAATAGGATATCAAAATATGAATTGATAGTGAATCATCTATATCTGTTTACTCAGGGTTATTTGAGAAAATTCAATATTTGCCTTAGTTATATATTTACACAGAATTTTTGTTTTTATTTCCCCTTTGGCATTCTAGGTTAAAACCTTGTCTGTTCTTGAACTGGTTTTCATTTTTGTTAACTAACCATTTTGTAATTTTGTTCAAAACATATTTATTGAGCAAACATTCTATGCCAAGAATTTGTAGAATAATAAGTCTCATCTCATAAAAATCACAATTCAGCATAGCCCTAGAAAGTGAAAGTGAAAAGTAAAAGTGAAATCGCTCAGTCATGTCCGACTCTGCAACCCCATGGACTGTAGCCTACCAAGCTCCTCCCTCCATGGGATTCTCCAGGTAAGAGTACTGGAGTGGGTTGTCATTTTCCTTCTCCAGGGGATCTTCCCAACACAGGGATCAAACCCAGGTCTCCCATATTCCAGGTAGATGCTTTAACCTCTGAGCCACCAGGGACTCCATAGCCCTAGAGCATGTTCATAACTAGTAAGTTAACAGAGCCACATGTACAACTTGTCAGCCACAGAGGAGGAAGGATCTAATGTTCTCATGAGAAGTAGAAATGTCAGGAAAAACTTTTCAGTAGCTAGGGGTACTTAAGTGTTAACGAAATTCAATTTCAAAATTAAGGCCCAATTTTAACAAATCATTTATATAAAAAATTCTATCTAAAATTGTTTTTTTCTCTGTTGTTATCAAATGCGTTTTAATGCTCCCATGTCCTTTCTGGGGAAAAGAAAATGAGCAGCAATACATATTAAACAATTCATACTGATATTAAAATATATATTAATATTGTTATTTAAAGATAAAATTTTATTCTCAATGCCCTTTCCCTTTCTCTCATCTTTCTTTCCTCTATGATCCCACTTTCTTCATTATGATAATGCACAAAAAAGTATTTGTCCGGTAAAATTTTGTGTTTAAGTTTTAATGGCCAAGTGGGCCTTGGATAAATATACAGCAGTGCCCTCTACTGGACCAAAGCCCACGGACACATTCACGTGGACAAATCTTTCTTCACAGGGGAAGAGGAAGGCTGAATATCTTGTTATAAGAAACTCAACGACCAGTTTGAACACAAAAATCAGAAGACTCTGCTAAAAATACTATTGTATAGCTTTAAACTTAACGTATTTACAACTACTTTGACCTGCTTTTAATGCCTGCTTAAACTTGGGTACTTAGCACAGCTTAGTCTCCAATATGATAGAAGATATAAGCAAACTTCCTGGTTTCTCTAGGAAATTATTTTCTTTTGGGATAGTGTCCATTTATAACCAAAATATTATGTTTGATTTTTTAAAAATTTGTATTTGTTTTTAAAATGTTCTCCTTCAGTGGAAGAACTACCATTCTACTTTGTAGGTAGCCAAATTTTGGTGATTTTAATTACAAATTTAAAGGTGTTCAATTGAGCAGATATTTATCATAGTGAATATTACATACACTGCAATATTTATACTTTTGAAAATTTTATACTCAAGAAATGTAAGTTTCATATAAGACAAGAGTATATTTTGAAGTTCAGCAAGTTCTTTAACACATTTACATATTACCCATGGATATTTGCAATTTTGTACATAATTAGAAGTGTTTTGCATCTTTCTCACAGAAATGACAGCCCTGTTCTCACACTTTCTTTACCTTTAACAAGAAAACAGCACTAAATGAATTGGTCTGACAGATAAATTATGAATTACAAACGCAAAAGTGAGGAAAGAAATTATTTCACCTACAAGGCCTCAGTTTCAAAACAGACATGTTTGAAATTTATAGTTTGCCATTGCACTTTACTAATAAACCACTTCTTAGAGATTCAATGGATTTTTTTGCAAGTTCTATCTAAAAGCATTTAATTCTCAAGAGAAAATACCCAAAAAAATTGTTCTTGACAATTTTGTCTATTAAAGTAATAAAAGTGGTTACTGAAGTCAAACTGGGAACTTCAAATGTCTCTTCTTTGAATGCTGAGGAACCTTCAAGTAGAGCACAGTTGATTTGTACTGCCAAAACATTTCAAACTGAGTAACAATAATAGTGCTAGTTATATCATCTCATTTATATGACATTTTATAGTTCACGGATCATTTTTGCATACATTTGTACATGTATACATAATCACTTCATACGCAGTTATTATACAGATTGCATATAATAGTATAAGTGAAAGCAGTTTGTTAACTGGCAGCACCATCAAACATAGAGAAGAAAGCAGTAACTGTTACATCTTGAGCAGCCCTAATAAATTACCCTTATATCTGCTCTGTCCTTAGTATCTTAAATTGTATAACCTTAGATGGCTTTTCGGGCTAACTCAGCTTGAGTTGAAATTGTTTCTTCCTTGCAAACCAAAGCATCTTCCCAAAAGCAGTTTTCAAATCCTGGGCAATGGTTGGATTAAACTAGCCTTCTATTAGAGTAATATTCTTTGGAAAACTATTGAAATCAAATGTGAGAATCTTCATCAGTTATGGATTCCTGAGAACAATTTTTGGGTAGGTCCTGAATGAATACACTGTACAGGCCTCTGGATTTGTTTAGATGAGTATATCAAATATTGAGAAATGTTTTTACCTTGAATAGTGAACAATGATTAGGCATATGTCTACGAACAATTCTAACATGAGTTAATTAAACTATTTTTTTTACTCTTCTGTATGCTTAAATAAATTCATACATTTGAGTGTTTAACAGAATCTTCCTATCCATTGTACTCTTAAAAAATACTAATATACATTGGAGTAGATGAATAAAACCTTGAATGCCACTGCTCTAGAAGTGGTTTGATCTTATTTTCCCTCATTAGATTGTGGAGATAAGTAACTTCTCTGTCGAATGCTATAAAAATAAATTAAACTCCGGTTCTTATCCGTAATTACTATGATTATGTTTCAAAAAGGGGCAGTCAAACTAAAGTTCACTGTATGTTAAAGTCCAACTTGAGAAAATCTGCTAACTGAGAACTTCTCCAGGGCAGGTAATAAATGAAAAAACAAATATATTACTGCATTAGAATTACTATTTTGATATGGAGTTGAAGAATGGCAAGTTCAAAAGCAACTCTATTGACATTTCAAAATTTTTTGAATTTTTTTGAAATTAATCTCAGTGTTTTTTAATTCCTTACTTGATAAATGCATAAAGAAGTTTGGAAATTAATTTTACACTTTGTTTGGTTCAGTCTCAAATAATTCTGGATAAGTAGATATATCATTTTTTTCAATATCTAGGTGCATAGAAGAGACTATGAAAGAAAACAAAATAAAACTACCATTTTAGGTCTCATGAGAAAAAAAAAAAAACTTATTACCTTTTAATCACTAAATTCAACTTTTTAAAGCATTTCTTTAATCTACAGTCATTTAATATTTAATTGCAAATGCTTAAAATCTATCAGTATATACAAATGCAGAAAGTTTTGTTTTTGTAAATTATGTCTGTATTATTTAATCTGCAGACTTTAGGGCAACAGAAAAATAAAATAATTGACTATACCACTCCGAGC
Source organism: Neotragus pygmaeus (assembly GCA_006410875.1). Taxonomy (NCBI): domain Eukaryota; kingdom Metazoa; phylum Chordata; class Mammalia; order Artiodactyla; family Bovidae; genus Neotragus; species Neotragus pygmaeus. Next base: position 13,470 of record SJYV01003811.1, on the reverse strand, counting down.
AAGGTATTTGTTAATTTTTTCTATAATTCAGGAAGAGTTTACATGTGAAAAAAGAATTTACATGAGAAAAAGAATTTTGGATCGATTTCAGTTACAGTAGTTGTAAACTCAACTGTCTCATGAATAGTTGTAAACTCAACTGTCTCATGAATGCAACTCTAGAGCTTCCAAATTCTCCTTCTTATGGAGCCAAATAAACTGGCAATCATTCTTCAGTCACATTTACTTAGAATGTGTGATTCAAGATCTAATTCAAGTTAATTTTGCAGTAGACTGGTAAATTCCCAGCATACTTTAGAATAGTAACAGTGAGGGCTGAGATTTATTGTGTGCTTCCTGTATGCCAAGCACTATTTCTGGTTCAAGTGATTTACATGTATTTTTTCTTTAAGTTCTCAAAGCAATTTTCTAATGAATAGGGTTATAATCCCTACCACACAGATGAAACCAAGGCATTAAAGGACAAGTTACTTATCAAAAAAATCTGACAATTAGTTGTAAACAGTTAATGATCAAAGGAAATTCTTATTGCCTCAATATGTGGCCAAGAACAAAATCTCTGAAGGTGGCAAAAACAAAAACCAAAATACTATGCAGAACTTGTAACATTGCTGAGGCCATGCAATGCATCACGTTATTTGATGCCTTGTTGACTGATGCAGCAGGTAGTTCAGCTGCAACCCTTTAATGGAGGATCATCACTACATCCTAGAACATGTTTTGTTGGTACATTGATCTTCCACTCCCCACATTCAAACTCCCCACTTTCTTGAAGTATATCTGTGGAGAGGGAGAGGGTGGTTGCTCAAGATAGAAAGAGTCTCGATATAGATATTTAGGAACTGCAATGAGCCTTTAAAGTGTTTTGCTAATACTGCTTTTTCTCTTAAATTGTGGATATATTATTCGTACTTTTTGTAACTGTTCTCTTCAAGTTCTCCTTCTTAATTTTGGTTTCTTTGAAGTATTAAGTATTCTTAAAGCATGCGATCTTCTTTTCTTTTGACAGAATATATTTTAGGACTTTACATTTTATAAAATATGTGAGTAAAGTTGTGATAATATGTATTATTTATCAATGCTGAGGCTGTTCATGGTAAGAAAAGAATATGGCTAATAATAACAGGTTTATTCAAGTCGGGATAAGTAGAGTTGAGCTTAGATGAGATGTTGACTTTAGGTAGGTGGAAAGGAGAGTGTTTTAAATCTATTTTAAGTTAGAAATGTGTGAATAAAGATTGGGTTGAACATGAGTTGCTGCACTGGATCTTAAGACTGAAACCCTTAACTTATTTAATAAAATATTCAAAAGGGCAGTTAATATTGAATCCACATAAAGAGCTCACTATGAGGATTAGCCATGAAATCTGAGTAATCATATAATTTCAGGAAAATTTTGTATTTCTCTTTTATCGTACATCTGATTTTATTATAATAGGAAAATAATATTTAATTAGTAAGCATTTCTGCTAAAATGTTTGAATATAATTGATACTCCCTGAATGTGGGTTTTATTCATTGCTTGTTTTTATGAAGTAGAGTCACACATTGTGCTTTGTTGTTTATAACTGATTTTAAAATTTTTAATTGTGGTGCTGAGGAAGACTTTTGAGAGTCCTTAGACAGCAAGGAGATCAAACCTGTCTGACTCTTTTTGACCATATGGACTGCCATACACTAGGCTTCCTTTTTATGCTTTACTTAATTTCCCTAAAAGTGAAAGTGAAGTCGCTCAGTTGTGTCCAACTCTTTGCAATGTCATGGAATGTAGCCTGTCAGGCTCCCCAGTCCATGGAATTTTCCAGGCAAGAGTACTGGAGTGGGTTGCCATTTCCTTCTTCACAGGATCTTCCCAACCCAGGGATCGAACCTGGATCTCCCACATTGCGGGCAGACACTTTACCATCTGAACCAACAATCTCCCTGCTGCTGCTGCTAAGTCGCTTCAGTCGTGTCTGACTCTGTGCGACCCCATAAACGGCAGCTCACCAGGCCCCTCAGTCCCTGGGATTCTCCAGGCAAGAACACTGGAGTGGGTTGCCATTTCCTTCTCCACCAATCTCCCTAAGTTTGCTCAAATTTCTGTCCACTGAGTTGATGATACGATCTAACAATCTCATTGTCTGCCACCCTCTTCTCCTCCTGCCCTCAATCTTTCCCAGCATCTGGGTCTTTCCCAATGAGTCCACTCTTTGCATCAGGTGGCTAAAGTATTGGAGTTTCAACTTCAGCATTACTCCTTCCAATGAATATTCAGGGCTGATTTCCTTTAAGATGGACTGGTTGGATCTCCTTGCAGTCCAAGGGACTCTTAAGAGTCTTCTCCAGTACCACAAGTTGAAAGCATCAGTTCATTGGTGCTCAGCTTTCTTTACAGTCCAACTCTCACATCAGTAGATGAGTACTGGAAAAAATCATGGTTTGGACTAGGCCTTTGTCGACAAAATGATGTCTTTGTTTTTTAATACACTGTCTAGGTATGTCATAACTTTCCTTCCAAGGAGTCAGTGTCTTTTAATTTCATGGCTGCAGTCACCATCCACAGTGATTTTAGAGCCTAAGAAAAGAAAATCTGTCACTGCTCCCACTTTTCCCCTTCTATTTATAATGAAGTGATGGGACCAGATGGCATGATCTTAGTTTTTTGATTGTTGATTTTTAAGCCAGGTTTTTCACTCTCTTCTTTCACCCTCATCAAGTGGCTCATTAGTTTTCTTTGCTTTCTGCCATTAGAGTGGTATCATATGCATATCTGAGGTTTTTTATATTTCTGCTGGCAATCTAATTCCAGTTTGTAGGTCATCTAATCCAGCATTCCTTATGATGTACTCTGAATATATGCTTCCCAAATGACTCAGCAATAAAGAATCCACCTGCAATGCAGGAAAAACAGGATATGCGGGTCTGATCCCTGGGTCAGGAAGATCCCCTGGAATAAGAAATAGCAACCCACTTCAGTTTTCTTGTCTGGAAAATCCCATGTACAGGGGAGCCTTGCAGGCTACGGACCATGGGGTTGCAAAGAATCAAATGCAACTGAGGAACCTAAGCCCTGACTCTGTATATAAGTTAAACAAACAGGGTGACAATATAGAGCCTTGTGGTACCCTTTTCCAATTTTGAACCAGGCAGTTTTCCATGTAAGGTTCTAGCTGTTGCATCTTGACCAGCATACGGGCTTCTCAAAAGCAAAATAGATATTCCCATCTCTTTAAGAATTTCCCACAGTTTATTGTGATCCACACAGTCAAAGGCTTTTGAGTCATCAATTAAGCAGAAGTAGATGTTTTTCTGGAATTCCCTTGCTTCCTCTTTGATCCAATGAATGTTGGCAATTTGATCTCTGGTTGTTCTGCCTTTTCTAAACACAGATTGTACATCTGGAAGTTCTTGGTTCACATACTATTGAAGCCTAGCTCTAAGGATTTTGAGCATAACCTTACTAGCATGGGAAATAAGCACACTTGTATGGTAGTTTGAACACTCCTTGGCATTGCCCTTCTTTACAATTGGAATGAAAACTGACCTTTACCGTTCCTGTGGCCACAGCTCAGTTTTCCAAATTTGCTGACACATTGAGTGCCACACTTTTAGGCCACAGTATCATCTTTTAGGATTTGAAATAGCTCAGCTGGAATTCCATCACTTCCATTAGCTTTGTTTGTAGCAATGCTTCCTAAGGCCCACTTGACTTCACACTCCAGGATGTTTGGTTCTAGGTGAGTAAGGCACACCATTGTGGTTATCCTGATCATTCGTTCAGTTCAGTTCAGTCTCTCAGTCATGCCCAACACTTTATGACACCATGGGCTGCAGTATGCCAGGCTCCCCTGTCTATCACCAAATCATTCATTAAGACCTTTTAATGCATTTTTCTTCTGTGTATTCCTGCCACCTCTTCCTAATCTCTTCTGCTTCTGTTATGTACTTACACTTTCTGTACTTTATTGTGCCCATCCTTGCAATGAAATGTTCCCTTGATATCTCTGATTTTCTAGAAGACTTCTATAGTCTTTTCCATTATATTGTTTTCCCGTACTTTGCATTGTTCAATGAAGAAGACCTTCTTATCTCTCCTTGCTATTCTCTGGAACTTCGCATTCTGTTAGGTATATCTTTTTCTTTCTCCCTTGCTTTTTCTTCTCTTCTTTCCTCAGTTACTTGTAAAGCCTCCTCAGACAACCATTTTGCTTCTTGCATTTATTTTTCTTTAGGATGGTTTTGGTTACTGAGTCCTGTACAGTGTTTTGATCCTATGTCCATAGTTCTCAGGCACACTATCTACCAGATCTAATCTCTTGAATCTATTTGTCACTTCCACTGTGTAATCATAAGGGATTTGATTTAGGTCATAACTGAATGGCCTGGTGGTTTTCTTACTTTCTTCAAGTTAAGCCTGAAATTTGCAATAAGGAGCTGATGATCTGAGCTACAGTCAGCTTCAGGTTTTGTTTTTGCTGACTGTAGAGAGAAGCTGTATACAGTGCTCTCATAGTTATATCTTTTTCATGAACACTTGCTTTGAGAATTACTCAATTACTAAGACAATATTACATGGCATTTAGTTTCTGTAAAGTAGCTAATAATTCACACAAATTTGACTCAGTGACACCATTTAAGATGCAGTTGTAATATCTATACCTTAATAAAATCTTTTTAAGATTGATAAATGACATAACAACCCTCCCATACCAAGGGACATATAGGTTATTCTCACTTGTTATGAGTATTTTCTTTAACCCCTTATCATTTGCCAGTCCTTTACTATATTAACTTTGTGCTATCCCTTATTATAGTAAATATATGCATGTGTTTATCTTCTCCGTCCTCATCTGCATCCTCTCTAGCCACGTTGTGCTGGAGCACTTAACAGATTTCCTGGCACCCAGGAATTACTCAGTAATGTTCTATATGCTTTCATTTGAATCGACATACTTTCAACATCTAAGAACTTTGCATATCTATTAAAAAAGTATCTGAAAATACTAACTACTTAACTTAGTATTTTTGTGTGTCCCAAGCTCCTGTAAAAATTTGATAAAAGGTATGCACCCTCATAGTCTCATCTTTCCTCAAGTGCTTGTATGCATAATATTTTACACATGATTTTAGGGGATTCAAAATCCTTCAAAATCATCAACTGATCCAATTGACTAAGAAATTTCATAGTTTATTTCAGAATCCTGGAAAATTTAGAAATGATCTGTGAACTAATCAATAGAGGAATACTTATGTAAATATCTTACTTCTCAGAGACATAGATAAAAAGTATATGAACCTGCTGATGTTGTGGTGATTGTCAAACATGTTCATATATATACTTTTTTTTAATTTCCATTTTGGTGATCTTATCAACCTGCTTATCAATTGTGCATTTTCAATGCTATAGAATGATAGTAGCTTTTCAATTGTTTCTAAGAAATCAATATAAATATTGATTTTAAGGATATGCTCATTGTAATCAAAGGAGAACTGAAGAAGGTAAGAAGAGTAAGGCACATAGTAAAAAAAAAAAGTGTGTAAATGCATTTTGAAAAAGCCAAGAATGTGTTTCATTGAATAAAAAGTGATCCATTTGTTTATTCCTTTAGAGAAACAATGACTATAATATTAGGATCAGTTCAAGATACCAGAAATAATCTTATTGCATTTATTTTCCATGTTAAAAATCTTTTCATTTTGTCATGTGGGATGGATCTTTTGAAAAATGTCACTTATACAGGATAGTGTTAAGCTTGTATTTTTAACAATGAGATTATATTTGAGGTTATGACCTCAGGTTTTAACCAAACAGAAAAGAAAAATGAGCAAGGAATGGTTTAATATTTCACTGTGTCACTTAGTTGACCTTTCTAGTTAAGGAATTGTAATTCTAGTAAGCTGAGGAACAAAAAAAGCAGAAATATTTTAAAATACTTTGCAATTCTATTTTCTTTCTGAGAAGAAAAACACATTACTGGGTGTAAGAATTAAGATGATCCAGATACACATGACTCTAGACCACTAATTTTGACCAGAACCAGTAGAAAAATAAATCAAATATACATTATACATGTAATTAAGACTTTAATGCATAACTCAAATTTTCACTCAGGATCTTACTCTAAGTATATGAGTTATCCCTAAAGAACTTATCCCCAACCTTTACCAAAATATGGAGCTAACTGACCATACACAGATCTGATTCTATTTGAATGTAGATTCTCTCATTATAATGCTGGGACAACTAGGGATGGTATCTAATTTCACAGCCTTTACTGAAATCTTAACATAACTGGATTAAACATCCTCTGTATTCTTGGCTCATTTTACTTCCATGGTCAAGAGAATGCAAAAAGTTCCAGAACTTAGCCTGGACTTATCTCCCAGGTCTTTCTTTCAATTCTTACCCTCTGGATCTATGTCTCTCTGATTTGGAAAGTTTGTACAGTTTCTCCTGATGGAACTTATTTTCAGATCTAATCTCAATATTTTTCACTGCAAATTTCTTTTTTAATGAATTCCATCTGACCATTAAGTTTCATTGCTTTTTATTATTGTAAATAAAGCTGTTTTTTTCTTTTTTTTTAATAATGTAAAACCCTAAATTCCTAAGTCCTTGGAGGCCATTTCAAAATAAGAGTTCAAAAATTGTTTTTGGCATTAAAAGTCAGTATCACTAAAAGAAGTTAGAACTTTAAAAGACAAAACTTTTGATATAGAAATTCTTATACAGCTGTAGGACTATCTCTTTAATTCATTATAGAGCTCATGAGCAAATTATCTTTTGTTATGTTATTTTTCTCTGAGAAATTATAGAAAAGCAATTATATTTTTGTTTTTAGGATTCTATTCAGCAACACTTCTTCTGAACTGACCACATACAAAGCACTGTGGTAGGCCCTTTTGAGGTTAATTCAACATTTTATGTTATTGCAACAGGAAAAAACTCTACTTTTTATGCAGATTCTGCTAAAGATTCCTGTGAGAAAACACATAATAACTATCATTGAAAAATGTAGTTATTAAAGTTTTTCTTTACCTGTTGGCCAGATTTGTTGTTGTTGTTTAGTCACTCAGTCAAGCCTGACTCTTTGCAACCACGTGGACTGCAGCACGCCAGGCTCCCCTGTTCTTCACCATCCCACTTAATTTGCTCAAACTCATGCCCATTGAGTCAGTGATGCATCCAACCATCTCATCCTCTATTATCCCCCTTCCCCTTCTGCCTTCAAACTTTCCCAGCATCCGGGTCTTTTCTAAAGAGTCAGCTCTTCACACCAGCTGGCCAAGGTCTTGGAGTTTCAGCTTCAGCATCAGTCCTTCCACTGAATATTCCAGACTGATTTCCTTTATTGACTGGTTGGATCTCCTTGCAGTCCAAGGGACTCTCAAGAGTCTTCTCCAACAACACAGTTCAAAACCATCAATTGTTTGGTGCTCAGCTATCTTTATAGTCCAAGTCTCATATCCATATATGACTCCTGGAAAACCCATAGCTTTGACTAGATGGACCTTTGTTGGCAAAGTATTGTCTCTGCTTTGTAATATGCTGCTGTCTAGGTTTGTCATAGCTTTTCTTCAAAGGAGCAAGCGCCTTTTAATTTCATGGCTTCAGTCATCATCTGCAGTGATTTTGGAGCCTCCCAAAATAAAGTCTGTCACTGTTTCCATTGTTTCCCCATCTATTTGCCATGAAGTTATAGGACCAGGTGCCATGATCTTAGTTTTTTGATGTTGAGTTTTAAACCAGCAGTTTCACTCTCCTCTTTCACTTTCATCAAGAGGCTCTTCAGTTCCTCCTCACTTTCTGCCATAAGGGTGGTCTCATCTGCATATCCGATGTTATTGATATTTCTCCTGACAATCTTGACTCCAGCTTGTGCCTCATCCAGTCCAGTGCTTCTCATGATGTACTCTGCATGTAAGTTAAATAGGCAGGGTGACAATATACAGCTTTGACATATTCCTTTCCCAATTTTGAACCAGTCTGTTGTTTCATGTCTGGTGCTACCTGTTGCTTCTTGACTTGCATGCAGATTTCTCAGGAAGCAGTAAGGTGGTCTGGCATTCCCATCTCTTTAAGAAGTTTCCACAGTTTCTTTTGATCCACGCAGCCAAGGCTTTGGTATAATCAATAAAGCATAAGTAGATGCTTTTCTGGAATTCTCTTGCTTTTTCTATGATACAACAGATGTTGATAATTTGATCTCCAGTTTTCTGCCTTTTCTATATCCAGCTTGAACACCTGGAAGTTCATGATTCACATGTTGTTGAAGTCTAACTTTGATAATTTTGAGCATTACTTTGCTAGCATGTGAGATGAGTGAAATTGTGTTTGATTCTTTGGCATTTCCTTTCTTTGGGATTGGAATGAAAACTGAACTTTTCAGTCCTATGGCCATTGCTGAGTTTTCAAAATTTACTGGCATATTGAGTGCAGCACTCTCACAGCATCATCCTTCAGGATTTGAAATAGCCCAACTGGAATTCCACCACCTCCACTAGCTTTGTTTGAATTGATGCTTCCTAAGGCCCACTTGGTTTCTCATTCCAGGATGTGTGGCTCCAGGATGGTGTGAGTGATCTGGGTCATGATGATCTTTTTTTTTATAGTTCTTTTGTGTTTTCTTGCCACCTCTCCTTAATATCTTCTGCTTCTATTAGGTCCATACCATTTCTGTCCTTTATTGTGCCCATTTTTGCATGAAATGTTCTCTAGGTATCTTTGATTTTCTTAAAGAGATCTTTAGTCTTTCCCATTCTATTTTTTCCTCTGTTTCTTTGCATTGATCACTGATGAAGGCTTTCTTATCTCTCCTTGCTATTCTTTTGAACTCTGCATTCAAATGGGTAATCTTTACTTTTCCCCTTTGCCTCTAGCTTCTTTTCTTTTCTCAGCCATTTTTAAGGCCTCTTCAGAATGCCATTTGCCTTTGCATTTCTTTTTCTTGGGAATGGTTTTTGAACACTGCCTCCTGTACAATGTTATGAACCTCCATCCATTGTTCCTTAGGCACTCTGTCTATCAGATCTAATTCCTTGACTCTATTTATAGTCACTTCCAATGTATAATCATAAGGGAATTGATTTAGGTCATACTTGAATGGTGAGGTGTTTTACCCTACTTTCTTCTAATTAAGTCTGGATTTTGCAATAAGGAATTCATGATCCGAGCCACAGTCAACTCCTGGTCTGTTTTTTCTGACTGTAGAGGACTTTTCCATCTTTGGTCTGCAAAGAATGTAGTCAGTCTGATTTTGTTGTTGACCATCTGGTAATGTGTAATGTCCATGTGTAGTGACTTCTCTTCTGTTGTTGGAAGAGGGTGTTTGCTATGACCAATGTGTTACACATTTACTGTAGAATTAATGGGAAATTAAATAATCATCACTTATTTCTAAAAAGTATATGATTTCTTCTAGACTTGATGACATTCTTATAATTTTACTATATGTTGTATTTTGGAAGATATTTTCTTCAGTGTTGAACTGTTACATATTTTAATCATTTTTTCTCTTAAATATATTGTCTTCCACCAATCAGGTCTCATCATGTTAGTACCTCAGTCATAAGGTAACATGTTTCCTCACTTGAGATCAGAAAGAGCTGGGGCTTTGAATTTTTTTTCCTTTATCTCTATCATGAAAATGTAATGGCAGCATCCTTTAGAAAATATTTGTGTGAAAAAATATTCTCAGAGTTCTACTTTTACCAAATGATTGTTAGTCTCTTTTCTACATACTTCACTTTATTAAATCAGAAGAGTAATTAACAGACTTAAATGTGGCTAAGAATTTGATATTGTTTATAATAGGGTAAATACATCCTAGGGAAATCATATTCAATAAATTGGGCAAAGAAAACTGAATTGACCAAATGTCTAATCTCCCTCACAAAATATCACTGATTCCATTGAAAATGTAAACTTGGCTCAGTAGTTTTACAAAGAAATAGTGTGATATTCGTTAATAGTTCAGCTCAGTCTTTCAGTCGTGTCCAAGTATTTGTGACCCCATGGACTATAGCACGCTAGGTATCCTTGCTATCACCAACTTCCAGAGGATTGTTCAAACTCAAGTCCATTGTGTTGGTGATGCCATCTAACTATCTCATCCCTTGTCACCCACTTCTTCTGCCTTCTGTCTTTCCCAGCATCAGGGTCTTTACCAATGAGTCAGTTCTTTGCATCAGGTAGCCAAAGTTTCAGCATCAGCATCAGTCCTTCCAATGAATATTCAAGACTGATTTCCTTTAGTGTTGACTGGTTGTATCTCCTTGCAGTCCAATAGACTCTCAAAAATCTTCCCCAACACCACCATTCAAATGCATCTATTCTTTGGGACTAGTGTAATTTACCAAAAAAAAGTTAAGTTGCTGCTGCTCTTCAAAAACACATTTAAAACTCTAAAATTATACCTCAGTTCAGTTCAGTTCAGTTCAGTCACTCAGTCGTGTTCAACTCTTTGCAACCCCATGAATCGCAGCACACCAGGCCTCCCTGTCCGTCACCAACTCCCAGAGTTCACTCAGACTCACGTCCATTGAGTCAGGGATGCTATCCAGCCATCTCATCCTCGGTTGTCCCCTTCTACTCCTGCCCCCAATCCCTCCCAGCATCAGAGTCTTTTCCAGTGAGTCAACTTTTTGCATGAGGTGGCCAAAGGACTGGAGTTTCAGCTTTAGCATCATTCCTTCCAAAGAAATGGCTAATCTCTTTCAGAATGGACTGGTTGGATCTCCTTGCAGTCCAAGGGACTCTCAAGAGTCTTCTCTAACATCACAGTTCAAAAGCATCAATTCTTTGGCGCTCAGCCTTCTTCACAGTCCAACTCTCACATCCATACATGACTACTGGAAAAACCATAGCCTTGACTAGATGGAATTATCCCAATTATCCCAATTCTATAGGTTCATCCAAACATTAGCATTATACTGACATGCTTTCTTTTTTTTTTTTTTTTTAGGTAAAAAGTCTTTGTAAAGTATTTGCTTTGATATTGTGATAGATTTAATTTTATATTTGTTACCTCATAACTACTTTCAAGGGCTTTCCTCATAGCTCAGTTGGTAAAGAATCTGCCTGCAATGCAGGAGACCCCTGTTTGATTTCTAGATCAGGAAGATCTGCTAAAGAAGGGATAGGCTATCCACTCCAGTATTCTTGGGCTTACCTTGTGGCTCATCTAGTAAAGAATGCAGTTGCAATGCAGGAGACTTGGTTTCAACCCCTGGGTTGGGAAGATCCCTTGGAGAAGGGAAAGGCTACCCACTCCAGTATTCTGGCCTGGAAAATTCCATGACTATACAGTCCATGGGGTCACACCGAGTCAGACATGACTGAGTAACTTTCACTTTCACTTTCAACTACTTACAAAGTATAGCTTCAAATGAAGAGATTGCTTTTCATAAACTCTACAATGTTTACTTCAGTTCAGTTGAGTCGCTCTATCATGTCCAACAGTACAGATAAAATCTCTTAATATGAGAGTCCTAAAATATTTTTTAATTTAATAAAAATTAAATGTATATATTACATGTGTTTGATTCTATCCTTGCATAGGAATTATATTTTATAAGCCAAGATAAAATGGTTCATAAATTTCTAGTTCTATAAATAACAGTGATTAGTTATATATAAACGGAACCTTCCTAAAATTATGTTTTATAACATTTTTGCTGCTTCATAATTAACGAGTAAAAGCATTAGAGAAATAGCAAGTACAAAGGCTGAAAAGGAGATATGGTCAGATTTATCTGAGAAACTGTCAGTAATTCATTAATAATTGATTAAAATTTCAGAGAAGGAAGACAGGAACAAGAAGATATGAATTCAGTCAAGTATGAAAGAAGTGCCTTGTCTCTCAGAAGAAAAGTTTGCTTTGCCTTTAAGGTTTAAAGATTTGCTTTGCCTTGGGCAGGCATGTAACATGATCAGATTTCTGCTTTAGAAACATGACTTTCATGAAACTGGAGCATGGAATGAAAGGATCCAGAGAGAAATTTGGAGAAAAGAGTTTACTAGAACAAGACTTTATCGGTATGGAAAAGGTAGAACTTGGAAAGTATGAAGGTAGAACTTGGAAAGTATGGAGATTGGGTAAGGTTGCAAATGTCTGTGGGACATTCAGTAGGATAATTCACCTGTGCAATTCGATACACAAATTTGAAAGGTGAAAGGAGATATCTGCACTATTCTGACAGAAAAACAAAACAATTGAGATCATGTCTGTGAATTGCTTACTTGTATAGAGAAAAGTGAATCAGAGCTACTGTTTGGAAGCATGAAGGCAAACCAACTTGTTAATTTAATGAATTTTTGCTTTTCAGGTAGTTATTTTGGCAGCTTGTAGACACAGCCTTGCAATCACTGCTCATTAGTATAGCTCCCCACTCCCAAGGGAAGCTGTGATTTTATAAACCATGGTAACTGAAGAATGCACATTTTCAATATGATATAATTAAACATTATGGGAAGGAATGGATTAGGGTTCTTTGTGACATTTGGCTAAACATGCTAGCTAGCAAAAATACACAAATGAAGGTCACATTTGCAATTATTATAAAAGGGTCTACATTTTAATTAGGTAGCTGATAAATGTCACTGAGCCTTAGCCACTGACCAACAGTCATTAAGAAAAAGAGAGAAAGAAAAATGTCACCCAAAAAGTTAGAATTTTTTGCATTGTCATGAAATTAAAACTTAGTCACAACTAAGTGTGTTCAGCGCTAAGTGGGCTTAGTGACAATATTGAAATTTAAAGAAGGTATGTTTTGATATCATGTAAGATACCAATAATAATGCAGATTTTTAAGCATTGCTTGTAAGGAAGATTTACCTTTAATGTAAAGCCACATGAGGCCACAATTATCTGGAAAATTCCATGGAGAGAAAACCTTGTCTGGCTACAGATGATGGGATCTCAAAGAGAAGGGCATGACTGAGTGCATGCACATGTGCATGAGTGCACACACATACACACACACACACGCGTGCGCACACACACATTGGCCTTAAAATGTTCTTCTTAGTGAAGTTTAAATAGAATTTTTTGCCCGGTGGGTTTGACTTAAGAGTTGGTGATGGACAGGGAGGCCTGGCGTGTTGCGGTTCATGGGGTCACAAAGAGTTGTACACGACTGAGCAACTGAACTGACTGATTTATTAATTTGGTTTAAATATTCACTGGCCTTCTCATTCCATGATGAATCACTCTTCATTTCAGGCAACTTTGTACCTGACATAAGAATAAGTGAAATTGATACCACCTCTTAGATATTCTAAAAATTTTGGAACTTTACAATAATATTAAAAAATTTTGTCCTATTCTTCTGAAAAAATAATAAAATTTGCATCATCTTAGGCTAATATGAAATTAAATTAGATTTGAAAATAGCAGAAAGAAAATTCAATATATGTGTTGCTTTTAAGGTCAATTGTACTAATATTTTTACAGCTAAATTCTTAAAATCATCCTAAGTTAAAAAAAA
>SJYV01003810.1:0-16167 GCA_006410875.1 Neotragus pygmaeus | reverse complement strand
GAAAGATTGAAGGCAGGAGGAGAAGGGGATGACAGAGGATGAGATGGTTGGATGGCATCACCAACTCAATGGACATGAGTTTGAGTAAGCTCCGGGAGTTGTTGATGGACAGGGAGGCCTGGCGTGCTGTGGTCCATGGGGTCGCAAAGAGTCAGACACACCCTAATGACTGAACTGAACTGAGCCCACCTCTCAAGTCTGGGGAAGTTATAAATATCACTTCGTGTCCACAGATGCAGAAGTAGGATTTGAACCAGACATGCTGGCTCATAATATTGTACCTTTTCCACTGCTGTTTGGAGTCTGCCCTGGCTCTTCTGGATGAATCTACGACTTCAACAAGTGATTTAAGTTCTGTGAACCTCAGAATCCTTTTTGAAGAGTGAAGTGGTAACATTTCCAAACTCACAGGATTTATATATGATTTCATTTCTTTTTTTTTTTGATTTTTACAACCTCTTTTATTGTCTCTCTTTCTGTTTTACCATTTAATTGCTTTTATTTGGAAATATTTGTCAATTTATCTGCTTCTACACCTTTTTAAAATTTTTTATTTTACTTTACAATACTCTATTGGCTTTGCCAATTATACACAAAGGATTTAAAACCAGAGCGAGCACATGGTAATTGTTCTACAAAGGCAAACCACTATTAAGATGAGCCCATGCAGACTCTGGGTTAACTTCAAGACTCTGCAGTTGATTATATTGCAAATGGAAAGAAACAGAGAAACCATCAAAGAAGTGAGTCCTTCCCTTTATGGGAAGCTGTAGAGAAGAAGACATAGGGACAAGACATGAACATCTTTGCTATTTATTTCAAAATATATTTGGAAAGCAACACACCTACAATTCCATTTTCACTGTTTCATTCAGTTTTACACTAGCAGTGTTCATTAGAACAAATTTTAAAATACATTAATCCTAATGTAACAGGATATAGAAATGGAAGTATCAATCTCAACTGCAGCTAAGATCCAGAGACAACACAGAGGGAAGAGGTTCTATCCTCCCAAGAAAGATGCCAGATGACTTATCAGGACTTTTAAAGAGTCACTAACAGCTGTTTGTTGTCTGCCTAGTATATATGATGAAAGTATAAAAAGCTTGATTTGGGTTTTTCTTAAAAATAACAAATCCCAGGACTTTCCTGCCAGTGCAGTGGTTGAAACTCCACGCTTCCAATTCAAGGAGTGGGGGGGCTTCTATCCTTGGTTGGGGAACTAAGTTTCCAAATGCCAAGTGGCATGGCCAAAAAAAAATTTTTTTTTTTATTCCTGAGGTTAACATATTCTGTTAAGACACTACTTCTCCAGTATAAATAAATTAGAGCAAGATTCTAGGTACCCAAGGGCCCTTTTAGTTGCAGTCTCATTTGTTCATTCAACAAATATCTACCGAGGGCTCACTATGTCCCAGGTACCATTCCAGTACTGAGGATACAGCAGTAATCAGAAGAGAAAAAAAAACTTCCTCCTCCAAAGCTTAAAGCTCGTGAAGGGGAAAGATAAAAAACAAGATGTATAAATAAAATATGATAAAAGATGTGGTAATGCCGAAGAGAAAAATGAAGCAGAGGAAAACAAATAGAAATTGTGTGTGTGTGTGTGTGTTGGAGGTGTGTGCCATTTTTGGCAACCAGAGAAGAAAAGCCACATTGCACTGGAGAGATTGAAAGGAAGTAAGCGGTCAAACTCTGAGAAAGACATCCAGAATATGGGAGACGGTGATTACAGAGTCCCCAAGTATTTGCTGAGGATCAGAGAGGAGGCCACTGTGACTGGGACAGAAAGTAAGGTGGAGAATGGTAGGATATGAGTCCCAAAGGTAACTGTGGGTGAGACAAGGGACTTCTCTGAAGATACAAATTTTTATATACATTTTTTTATAAAAGATAAAAATAAATTTTTTGGCCATGCCACATGGCATTTGAATCTTATAGTTTCTATGTGCAATAATCTATATACTCTAAGAGCTTCCCTGGTAGCTCAGACATTAAAGAATCTTCCTGCAATGCTGGAGATCCAGGTTCAATGCCTGGGTCAGGAAGATCCCCTGGAGAGAGGAATGGCACCTATCAAGTCCCCTACTTCACTATTCATAGTAAATTCCAGGGGGAAGATGAATATGTGTGTTTTCTAAACTGACATATAGTTGATTTACAGTTTCCCAGCGGCACAGTGGTCACAGAATATGCCTGCCAAAAAAGGGGTCTTTCAGGACACTCTGGTTCGATCTCTGAATTGAGAAGATCCTCTAGAGAAGGAAACGCCAACCCATTTCAGTGTTCTTGCCTGGAAAATTCCACAGACAGAGGAATCTGGTGGGCTATAGTCCATGGGGTCACAAAAAGTCAGACACAACTGAGCACACACATGTGCTTTGACTTATAAAGCTGTGTTAGTTTCAGGTGTGCAATAGTGATTTTACATTTTTCATAGGTTATAATCAAGTTAAAATTATTACAAAATACTGGCAGTATTCTATGTTCTTCACATTACAGCCTTGTGTCTATTTTATACGAGTAGTTTGTACCTCTTAATCCTCTTCTAAGTGTCCCCTCCCCCAACCCCTCTCCAGTGGTGACCACTGGTTTGGTTTTTATATGAGTTTGCTTCTATTATGCTATACTCACATGTTATTTTTAAGATTCCACGTGCAAGTGAAAACATACAGTATTTGTCGTTCTCTTATTTCACTAAAGACAATACCCTCCAGGTCTATCCATGTTCACAAATGGCAAAATGTCATTCTTTTTTAAGGCTGAGTAGTATTCCATTCTCTGTGTGTGTGTGTGTGTGTTAAGCTTCTCCTTTATCCATTCGTTTGTTGATGGACACTTCCATTGCTACCATATTTTGGCTATTATATATAATCCTACAGTGAACACTGGGGTGTGTGAATTTTTTGAATGGATATTTTCATTTTTGTCAGGCAGAAACCCAGGTTCTGAATTGCTAGGTAGTTCTGTTTTTAACTTTTTAAGGAACCTCCAACACTGTTTTCCACAGTAATTTTACCAATTTACATGAACACCACCAGTGTACTGTAGTTCCCGTTTCTCCACATCCTTGAAAACATTTATTTTATTCTGACAGGTGTGGATGATATATCACCGTGGCTCTGCTTTGCATTTCCCTGATGATTAGTCATGTTCAGCCTCTCCATGTGCCTGTTTTCTTATCTGTATATCTTCCCTGGAAAAATATCATATTTTCTGCCCATTTTGCAGTTGAACTAGCCTTTTTGATATTGAGATGCAAGAACTCTTTATATATTTTGAATATTAACTCCTTGTCAGACATATGATTTGCAAATCTGCTCTCCCATTTAGGAGTCTGTTTGTACATTTTGTTGACGGTTTCCTTTGCTGTGCTATGTTTATCTTCCTTTTTCTCTAGCTTTTGTGTATCTATTGCAGGTTTTTTAACTGTGACTATGATAGAGATTATATTTGTTGAGCTAAAACTATAAACCTGGTTTAAACTGACAAAAATTTAAACTTGTTGTGTGGTTTTTCTGTCTGGGGTTTCTGGGAAAAAAGTTGTCACTGTTCAATAATTACTTATGATCTTGGGGCAAAACTTCTTTTATGAAAAGTCATTTGGAGGTCATTATCTTTTTCTTTTATCAAACAACTATATGAAGTTATCCCTTTGGTAATTTCAATTTACTTACCATCTTGCCTCAATTGAATTCAGTCGCTCAGTCTTGTCCAAATCTTTGGATTCTGACTGCAGCACCCCAGGCTTCCCAGTCCATCACCAACTCTCGGAGCTTATGCAAGCTCATGTCCATTGAGTCGGTGATGCCATCCAATCATCTCATCATCCTCTGTCGTCCCCTTCTCCTTTCACCTTCGATCCTTCGCAGCATCAGGGTCTTTTCCAATGAGTCAGTTATTGGCATCAGGTGGCCAAAGTATTGGAGCTTCAGCCTCAGCATCATTCTGTCCAGTGAATATTCAGGACTGATTTCCTTTAGCATTGACTAGTTTGATCCCCTTGCAGTCTAAGAGACTCTCAAAGGTCTTCTCCAACACCACAGTTCATAAGCATCAATTCTTTGGCATTCAGCTGTCTTTATAGTCCAACTCTCACATACATGACTGCTGGAAAAACCATAGCTTTGACTAGATGGACCTTTGTTGGCAAAACAATGTCTCTGCTTTTTAATATGCTGTCTAGCTTGGTCAGAACTTTTCTTCCAAGGAGGAAGCATCTTTTAATTTCATGGCTGCAGTCACCATCTGCAGTGATTTTGGAGCCCACAATAATAAAGCCTGTCACTGTTTCTACTGTTTCTCCATCTATTTGCCATGAAGTGATGGGATCAGATGACATGATCTTAGTTTTCTGATGCTGAGTTTTAAGGGTACTTTTTCACTATCCTCTTTCACTTTCAACAAGAGGCTCTTTAGCTCTTCTTCACTGCCAGGAGCCAGCGTGAGGAATCCACCCATGACAAAGGTCATGCGGAGAGACCTGATGGGCAAGGTGCGTTAGGCCTCAGGGGCTCCCCCTGAGTTTTCCTGAGCATGTACCCTGAAAACCAGAGTCAGCCTGATTTTATTGTACTCTGCTTTTCCACTCTTCTGACATTCTCTGGAAAAAGTTACCTTAGGGCTTTAGTCTTCTACATTTGAAAGGAATGTTTCAGCTCAAATCCCCTCTGATGGCTCTCTAACTTGCCTAACAGGTTCTCCCAGACTTTTTACAATTTGTGATTGTTTACAGCCCCCCAACTGTGAGAGGCACAAAGCTTAAAGCATCTTAAAGATACAGAGCCTTTTCTAAAGAGCTAAAAATTATATTGGTGATGGGTTTTCACTGTTGAGTCAATGACTTCTGCCAGACCTCCATATTCTTTACCTTTTAGGCACCTGAAGGATATTAATCAATGTAATTAGGATATAGAAATAGGAATATAGTAGTTTTGATGTTAGCAACACTACACTTTTGAGTTAATTACTTTTCTTTGTTATATATCACTGTACTCCTCTTGTGTCCTTGATATGTAAGAATGTAACTTTATTTAGTGCTTTCTGAGAGTGGCACTAGACTTTGGGAAGAACAACATTCTAAGACAAACCCTTATCAGAAAAAGGGCTGTAAAATGTTAATTGGCCCTCTGGCCAGAAGATGATGTAAATCACCTAAGACTTGTGTATACAACTAGGTATGCAGAGAGAAAGCCTGGTCTTGATAAGAGTCAGGGCTGCTGATGCTGCATAATTTTATATTATCCATTGATCTCTATGTAAAAAAAAAAAAAAAAGGTATAAAAAGCCTTTACGACAATAGAGGTTGGGCCAGTCGCTGGACTGGTTTCCCTCATGTCTCCTCTTTACTCTAATTTCTGGCTGAATTCCCATCTGGGGTGTGGAAGCTCACCATGTCTACTTACTGGCCCCGGCTTTTAAGATCCATGTGAGGGGGAGCCCAAGGCAGGGCACCCCCCGCTATTCAAGAGGACTAACGTAGAAGGTGCAAACTTCCTGTCTTGAAGTTTTATTGGTTTTCCACATAAACCAAGTTATTCAGAATCTTTTCTCCACTTAATTTTCCTACTACTCTATTTCTACACTATTTCTTCCTAATCTAATCTTATATTAATAAATAAGTTTTCCTCACCTACACCGTTCACACTTCAAATTACCCTGGATCCACTGGGGCTGGACCCCGGCACTTCACTTTCTGCCATAAGGGTGGTGTTATCTGCATATCTGAGGTTATTGATATTTCTCCCAGGAATCTTGATTCCAGCTTGTGCTTCATCCAGCCTGGCATTCCTCATGATGTACTCTGCATATCAGTTAAATAGCAGGGTGACAAAATACAGCCTTGACATATTCCTGATCTGAGACCAGTCTGTTGTTCCATGTCCAGTACTAACTGTTGTTTCTTGACCTGCATACTGATTTCTCAGGAGATAGGCGAGGTGGTCTGGTATTTCCATCTCTTTCAGGATTTTCCAGTTTGTTGTGATCCACACAGTCAAAGGCTTTGGCATAGTCAATAAAGCAGACATAGATGTTTTTCAGGAACTCTCTTGCGTTTTTGATGATCCAGCAGATGTTGGCAGTTTGATCTCTGATTCCTCTTCCTTTTCTAAATCCAGCTTGAACATCTGGAAGTTCACAGTTCATGTATTGTTGAAGCCTGGCTTGGAGAATTTTGAGTATTACTTTACTAGCGTGTGAGATGAGTGCAATGTGTGGTAGTTTGAACATTATTTGGCTTTGCCTTTGTTTGGGACTGGAATGAAAACTGACCTTTTCCAGTCCTGGGTCACTGCTGAGTTTTCCAAATTTGCCTGCAAATCGAGGGCAGCACTTTAAAGCATCATCTTTTAGGATCTGAAATAGCTCAACTGAACTTCCATCACCCCCACTAGCTTTGTTCATAGTGATGCTTCCTAAGGCCCACTTGACTTCGCACTCCATGGTGTCTGGCTCTAGTCCAGGGATCACACCATCGTGGTTATCTGGGTCCTGAACACTTTTTGTGTGTGTGTGTGTATAGTTCTTCCATGTATTCTTGCCACCTCTTCTTAATACCCTCTGCTTCTGTTATGCCCATACCATTTCTGTCCTTTATTGAGCCCATCTTTGCATGAAAATTTCCCTTGGCATCTTTAATTTTCTTGAACAGATCTCTAGTCTTTCACATTCTGTTGTTTTCTTCTATTTATTTGCATTGATCACTGAGGAAGGCTTTCTTATCTCTCCTTTCTATTCTTTGGAACTCTGCATTCAAATGGGTATATCTTTCCTTTTCTCCTTTGCCTTTCAGTTCAATTCAGTCCAGTCACTCAGTTGTGTCTGACTCTTTACAACCCCATGAACCGCAGCACGCCAGGCCTCCCTGTCCATCACCAACTCCCAGAGTTTACCCAAACTCATGTCCATTGAGTTGGTGATGTCATCCAACCATCTCATCCTCTGTCGTCCCCTTCTCCTTCTGCCCTCAATCTTTCCCAGGATCAGCATCGTTTCAAATGAGTCAGCTCTTCACATTGGTGGCCGAAGTATTGGAATTTCAGCTTCAACATCAGTCCTTCCAATGGATACCTAGGACTGACCTCCTTTAGGATGGACTGGGAGAAGGCAATAGCATCCCACTCTAGTACTCTTGCCTGGAAACTCCCATGGATGGAGGAGCCTGGTGGGCTGCAGTCCATGGGGTCACTGAGTCAGACACGACTGAGCGACTTCCCTTTCACTTTTCACTTTCATGCATTGGAGAATGAAATGGCAACCCACTCCAGTGTTCTTGCCTGGAGAATCCCAGGGATGGCAGAGCCCAATGGGCTGCTGTCTGTGGGGTTGCACAGAGTTGGACACAACTGAAGCGATTTAGCAGCCGCAGCAGCAGCAGTAGGATGGACTGGTTTAGGTCATACCTGAATTGTGGTTTCCCCTTCTTTCTTCAGTTTAAGTCTGAATTTAGTAATAAGGAGTTTGTGATCTGAGCCACAGTCAGCTCCCAGTCTTGTTTTGCTGACTGTATAGAACTTCTCCATCTTTTGCTGTGAAGAATATAATCAATGTGATTTCAGTATTGACTATCTGGTGATGTCCATGTATCGAGTCTTCTCTTGTGTTGTTGGAAAAGGACGTTTGCTATGACCCGTGTGTTCTCTTGTCCTTTTTTATGACAAGAATCTTAGCAGATCAAACTAACAGGAAATGAAGGAATATATACCTACAACATGTAGTTCACAAACTACAACATGCATGAAGTGTTTGTGACATCTTAACTACCATGATACAGACTTTTCAGTATAAAAGAATACTTTCATTGCAAAAACTTGGGAAGGAAAGAATGCAGATAAGGATTTGATGACTTGAAACCAGCTTTGTGACTGACAAGACCTGGCATGGTCAAAATAGTCTGATTAGTAAGAACAAGTAGAAAATAAAGAACCAGGGTAACTGCATAGGGAACCCCTAACAGGGCAATGTTTTACAGGTATTTATTACAAACAGGAAGTAGATGTACATACACTAGAAGAAACACAGCAGATCGGCAGGAATCTCTGAGTGTTCGGAAACCAAAGACTAAAAAAGAACAAGGCCTAAAACAACATGAGGGCAATTTTGATTTGACAAAAAGACCTTAACTCCTTAAGTACTGCAACTCAGTATAGGTGAAGCTATGCGAAGAATGCATCTGCTTCCTTTGAGTATATGCAGACCTCCAAGCACAGAGGGACAATGAGCAGAATAACAAGAGCCTACAAATGTGATAAAAAAAAATCTTTCAATAATTATTTGGAAACTTACAATGAATTAGAGATATAACCGATCTCTAGACAAAAGAAAACATGGCCTCAATTAAAAAGAGTGCTGCCTGGTTCACTTATAATCTAAATTTATCTTTGTATTGCATTGTCGATTTTAAGCCATCTCTCTCACATTGTTCTCTGTTCCATAAGTCTGCTCTGCAATGGATGGACACATCCTCCTCAAAAGTTCTTATTACTAGTTGCAGAAAATGCTGTGTTTCCAAATACACCTGTATTTTTAAAAAACAGGAAAGTTACCTTCCATTTAAGAGCTTAATTTTATCTAACATTCTTAAATAGCTGCTTCCAGTAACTTCTCATCCCAGGGGCAATTTCTCTTTCAATATCTGCATCCAGCAGGCTTCTCTTCTATGCCCCCTCACTGCTCTCACTTGTTTTCCTCTTCTTGCTGAGAAGTTGTTGTTGTTCAATTGTTCAGTTATGTCCGACTTTTTGAGACCCTATGGAATGCAGCATTCCAGGCTTCCCTGTCCTTCCAGAGCTTGCTCAAACTCATGTTCATTGAGTCAATGAGGCCATCCAACCATCTTATCCTCTGTCATCCCCTTCTCCTCCTGTCCTCAATCTGTCCCAGCATCAGGGTCTTTTCCAATGAGTTGGCTCTTCAATCAGGTGGCCAAAGTAGGGGAGCTTCAGCTTCAGCATCGGTCCTTCCAAAGAATATTCAGGGTTGTTGAGAAGTAGGATGCTTCTTATTTCTCTTCTTTTTATTGGGGAGGGTAAATTCCAGCTTTGAGTCTAAAAGTAAAGTTGCTTGGTCATGTCTAAAACTTTGTGACCCCATGGACTGTAGACCAGGATCCTCCATGTATGGGATTCTCTAGGCAAGAATACTGGAGTGGGTTGCCATCTCCTTCTCCAGGGGATCTTCCCGATCCAGGGATTGAACCCGGGTCTCCTGCACTGCAGGCAGATGCTTTACCATCTGAGCCACCAGGGAATCCCATAAGCTCAATACAAATCCTCCAATGGGCAGTGCAGAGAGATTATTTCCTGTGTACCACCAATAAATTACCCTGCCCAAGAGGCCCATCCCTAGGGCATGAGAGGCTCTTGGCAAATAATTTTGTGGTATCCTTCTCTAAAATGGTTAACATTGGCGAATTTATTTCTAAGGTGTAAAACTTATGGGCTCAGTCATAATGATTTTTTGATGAAGAGATAGATAATGGGTGGAGTAGAGATGCATATTCATTTATTTTCTTAGTGCCCAGGTGTTAACTTTTCCTGTTCGGGTCCAGGAATCATCAATGTGTTTGTCTATCACTCAGTCGTGTCCAGCTCTTTGAGACTCCATGAACTGCTGCCTGCCAGGCTCCTCCATCCATGAGATTTTCCAGGCAAGAATACTGGAGTGAGTTGCCATTTCCTTCTCCAGGAGATCTTCCCGACCCGGGGCCTGAACCTGGGTCTCCCGCGTTGCAAGCAGAATCTTTACCCTGTGAGCCATAGGAAGAATCTCCAACACATGCTCTTTATTGTCCCACGCATCATTCCTGGCTAATTTCATATCACCCACTGGGAGAAAAAGGCAGCATGCTATTATTACTCACAGCACCATGGCTCTTCAGAACCTTTCATATTTTTTAAAATGCAGGGCTTCTTGCCTCCGAAGTTTCCTACTTTCACTTATTTAATGCTGGTTACTTCATTACTCCTGACACTATATCACCCATTGTGCTGCCCACGAATACTGGCTCCTGATGTCTCTCACAGAAATTTTTACAGTGCTTCGCTCATACTGTCCACAAAAAGAAGTCTTAGATAAAAGATGCAGAGAAATGCAAATGATAATTTGTTTTCTGGTCATGTAATCCTCGGCCTCCCGGGTAGCTCAGCTGGTAAAGAATCTGCCTGCAATATAGGAGACCCCAGTTCAATTCCTGGATCGGGAAGTTCCCCTGGAGAAGGGATAGGCTACCCACTCCAGTATTCATGGGCTTCCCTCATGGCTCAGATGTAAAGAATCCACCTGCAATGCAAGATACCTGGGTTTGATCACTGCGTAGGAAGGAGGGCATGGCAACCCATTCCAGTATTCTTGCCTGGAGAATTCCCACAGACAGAGGAGCCTGGTGGGCTGCAGTCCATGGGGTTGCAAACAGTCAGACACAACTGAATGACTAAGCATAACACAGCACATGTTAAATTTACTGTACATAACTGTATGATATAAACATAGAACAATGCATCCTCCAACCCCTTTTCTACTCTGAACTCTTTAAAACATCACCAGAGCTTTCCTAGAATGTACTGATCTCACCCTTGTCTTTTACACACTGTCACAAATGGGGAAGACAACAGAAGTATCTGCCTTAGGGTAAGGAAGGCATCTCCCTTGTCCAGCAACCTGGGAGAGCATGACATCATTATCCTGATCAGAGACGGGAGAGGATACCATATGGAAGGGTTCACTGGCACTACAGAGCAACAGCCTCAAAATGCCCAAGAGGATAAAGGCACGACTTCCCTCTAGGGCAAACCACTATGTAGTAGGGAGTCTATGGAGGGGTGGAGCAACTTTTCTGGGTGCCAGAAGGAAGGGGTCAGGGATAAAAAATATCTGCCTCCAAACCTGTGTACTCGGGTGCTAGAGACTGGAAGTGACCATTTAGCCATGACATGGACAAGCAAGAGCCAACACATGGGTCTAGATACATGACTCAAGCTCAAGAGATACAGGTGGCCTGAAGGTACTCCCAAGGCCTAAACTTGTCCTATGTCCAACATGCATGAAAGCTCTTCAAAATGATTTCTATGTGAGCTCCCTTCAGACAGCCCAATCTTGTGTGAGCTAACAAAAATATACTACACTGCACTGGCCAGCAGGAATAATCATCCCCCCAGGCTACCCTTCTGGATCAGGGCCCATCCATATGAGTCCTGCTAACATGAGGTCCTGAGATGATTCCACAAGTGCAATTCCACAGTGTCTCCGGGTATCTGGTCAACCCGTCACACTCCACCTGAGAGAAAATGAGACTGGGGCCCACTGACGTGCCAAACCAGGCTCAGGGTGCTCTGGCTAGGCAGCACTCAAAGCCCCCAGAACAGGGCCAAACATTTAAGGGGGGTTAGACAATTTCAAGGAAAGTACAGTCAGGGCGCAGGGGCCTGGGACAAGGATCTCACCTGCTCCAATGTAAGGACAGTATTGCCCCAGATGCACCAATTAATACTTTTAACTATTACACATCCAGAATGACACACTGTACACACACCTGTAACTTATATCTCCTAGTTGATATCAAACTAAATTTAATTCATATGTGTTTCTTGACACTCCACCAAACAGCAAGATGTTTCACAATCTAAACATGGAAAATAATTATCACTTAGTCTGTTTTACTTCATTACTGATGAAACCAAAGCCACTCACTTGCCATTTCACCTCCACTTCTTCACCCCAGCACTCACTCTATACCACTAATCAGGTTCCCAAAGTATAAGGTGGTGGTGGTGCTTGTTCAGGCTCTCAGTCTTGTCTGACTCTCTGTGACCCCTCCCTGGACTGCATTCTCAACTAGACCCTGTGAAATAGTCTTGATTTCCTCAGAACAGTGTAAGCTATCGCTTACCAGCAGTGCTCAGTCAATACTTTCCAGAGAAAAGATCAAATTCCTATAACATGGATATGACTCTGAGAGTTCACTTAGCTCAGGTTAACACTGCACAGTGGTGACGATACAGCAAAAGTTTATGATGTTATGAACATGGAAAACTACATCTCAAAACCTAAAGAACCCTGAAATAAGAGCCTCAGCATCGACCTCAGTGATGGGATAAACAAACAGGCAACTGTGATCACTTCAATATAATCCTATTAATCACAACAGCCCAGAATAAAAGAGAAGGAAACCACGAGGACTGCAGCAGGCACGCTAAATTACGTGCCCCCACCACTGTCAACGGGAGGAAATAATTCATCATATTGAAGCCTGAAGCTCATTTTCCACATGAAAAATGAACTTAAACATAATTTAGTGAAACCTCAGAACACAGGTTCATTTCCATAATATTTGGGTATTTTAAAACTCTACAATTCCCTGACTAAATGATGATCAAAGACCACAGTGCTATCCTAAATGAAGTTCATTTTAAAATAGCTACTTTTGACCTTTCCTGGCATGGAGTCCTTATATACTCTTTCTTGCATAAACAAACAGCTTTGCCACTGTGTACATGTTTTTGCTTTTGGGGACTTTCCATTTTCCAATGGAAATGGAAATTATGACAATTATCTGTAGCAGCTCAACGGTCCTCAAATCCGATACCAAACACCTCCACCTCTCCATCAGCATGGACACCTATCATTTTGCTTCATGTTGAAGCCTTTTTGGAGCTTTATAGATTTCAAGGACGATTTCTGCTATTCTCAAAAACTGGAGCAAATGTATGCTGTTCAGAAAGATTGGAGAGGAAAAGGGACCTCAATCCATACCAAGAGCTTTTTAGAATATGCCTATATTAAATTGAGCCTTGAGCAGAAGGGAGATATGACCTGACCGGTCATAGAGGAGGAAGAAGGGGGGATTACAATGTCCGAGGCACAGAAGTGGAAAATAGAGGGGACCTGAGGGATGGGAAGCCAGATGTTCTCATGGGAAAGTGAGAAGGACACCATTACCCAGAGCCTGGAAAAGCTGGTCCAGATTTTGCTTGACAGACCAAGTTCATACAGTAGGTATGGATGGATGACTTTGTTTCACATATCCACGTTTCCAGCATCATAAGTACGTGCATGTCAATTTGAGTGTTACTATGGGTATGTTAATGTGCTGCGAATGGCTGGGGAAGATGGAGGGTGGGGGATGAACTCCAAGGATCTCCCCACAGCATCCAGGCTCCTGGAAATCATGAGTTAATAGTTTGCTTTTTCACCAGGCTGGGGAAACCCTACGAAGCAAGCCCTGCCTTTGACAGCTCTCTAGCTCCACAACTGTACAACTGTGCCAGCCTGGCTCTGAGTGTTGAGCGGCTCTGTGCGTCACAGCGCAGGACCAGCCTCTCCCCCTCACGGCAGACATATCTGTTTGATCTGCTCCAGCCTCTGCCACTGACTAGCTTTGGACTTCAGGCAGGTCCCTTCACTGTCCCACCCCCCAGCTTCTTTCCTCAGCACTGAGGATGGTAACAGTGTAACAGCACCCATCTACAGAGGTGAAATGAGGGACCACACGGCAGACAAGGGGCAGAGTGCCTTGCCCAACAGGAGGCCTCAGTGAATGCTGACAATGTTGCTGTTTCCAGTTTTGGTTCCTGTGGGGCTTCCAAGGCAGAAAGCTTCCCTTCCTCTTCTCAGTGACATCTTTCAGTGTTCCCACTCCTTTCCTCCAGCCCCCAGGGGTTGTCTATCTTTTGGATGCCTGGGTCCACACAGGCTAACAGATAGTCCCACAGGTGCAGATGCTTCAGAGGTGTCCAGTCATCTCATAGGCAGGTTGTTGTCCCCTAAAGGCATGTTACTGCTATGGAAGAAACAGCGCTCCAAGCACTGGCGCTGGCTACTTCCAAGTGTCAGATGGTTGGGACACACCATATTTACTACAAGAAAAAGAAAAGTCTGAGGCATTCAGAGGGTTGCCAAAGCTGTTAGAGTGGATTAAGTTATGGGCTAAGATTCAGGATGCCCTGCGTAAGCCTTGTTCAAACTGCTCCTGAAACAGTCAGTGTTCACAGCCAGCACAAGTATGAAAGTGACCAGGTTAGAAAGGCACCAGTTGGGTCCTAGGCATGCAGCTCTACAGCTACTTTTAAGCAAGCTTTTCTAACATGCCCAAGTCATGTCCCAACCTCTCCTGTACAAATCAAGCCAGAAATTAAATTCCCCTCTTAGCAGTATGTGCTCATGCTTTATACCCCCACTGTTTCTCAGGCTGAATGCCTACCACTGTGAAGGTCACAGAGCCCTCCTAGTCCTCTTAGAAGGAGAGAAGGTAATAAGAGATTATTATTAAGCAAGAGCTGTCTGCCCCTCTCCTTACAGGACCTCATACTCATGAAAGCAGATGGCGATTTTATGATGAATCAAACCAACTGGCTAGTAACTATCCAGGAAAGCAAAAGATGAAGACATATCCTCATCTTTAAAATCCAAGAAAAATTCTTTAAGCAGCACAAGTAAATCAACAGTTGTTCAAAACCAAAGTCACCCACTGAAACAAAGCAGAACCCTGCGGGGCCCTCCCCAGAACCAAAGTTCCTGTGTGTGCCCTGCTTCTCTTATTTGTGGGAGGCTAAATAAATAAATAAATAAACCTTCAGCCTCCACAGCCTTCCCAGAGTTCCAAAGAGCAGACTCAAGCAGTTAATTATCAGGATAATAGAGTCCCAGGGCTTCTAGCTCCTTCCAAAGGACAGTACACAACAATCTGCTGTATACTTTGAAGTTGTTCTGCAGAAACTAAAACTCCCAAGCAGGTGGAGGATGGGGATGACATACTGACCACAAGCACACAGAACCCAGACTAGTCAGAACCAGAAGGTTGAGAGTCCAGAAACAACACACACCCTACCACTCTCTGCACTAATTTAGACTTTAATCCTTATCTAAAAGCTGTTGGACATTTGGGGTCTTCTGAGCACAAGCTGCCCATTCTCCTTGTTTGCCCTTTGCAATAAATCTTTCTGTACCCAAGACTCCGATGTTTTGGTTTGCTTGGCTTCACTGTGCATCCAGCACATGAACTCAGGGAAGGCCCAGGAGACTAAGGTCTTTTATTTCTACAAACAAAAAACGGGGGCTGTCGGTGACAAACTGGCATTTGCCAAGGACATTTGCCATCTGCCTCCGCAAGGATGAAGCCTGGGCTGCTGCAGCTGCTGACCTTCAATGTGCCCTGAAAGAAGTTCAGTGGGGAAAGAATGAGGCACTTTATGCTCCAAGAAAACTGGCAGAGCAGGTCTTTAGATAATTAGATGTTTTCAGGAACTGATTTTATGAGCCCAATCCTTGCACCTCCTCCATCTAGAAGAGCACTAAACGCCTTCATGGTGACATCAGCTCCTTGTGACTAGCAGAAAACCTTTTGTAAGATAAGTGTGTGACTGCATGAACTCCCCCATCACCACAACCCCTCAGCCTCTGTGGAGCAGTTTCTCAGAGCAATCTAAGCTGCTGTGTCCCAGGCTGCAGTCCTCATTTTGCCTCAACTAAATTTAAATCATAACACTCACATTGAGCATCTTTTTACGTTGAGTGGGGCTTTTGTACTCAGGAGAGACCTATAAGGTTTCAAACCCCCCTTTTCCCCTGATACTCCTCAGTCTTGATGGGAACAGGTACAGGTCAAGAAAAGGAAGAATGTTCTGGACAGAGATGTTAACCATAAACTCAGCAGAGGAACTCTGTTTTTAACAAGGACTCAGTTTCACTATAACTTGCCAGAGGGTGAAAACTGGATGAAGTCCATGTAGAAATTTACCAAATTCAAATAACTGGGGAGGAGGGGAATGCCAGTAAGTTTGATTTACTAAATGTCATTTTAAGTTTCAAAATGTAACAGAAAGACACATTGATATGTATTAGTTATATTTTTAGGAAGTAACATACCACTAAACTGCCCCCTAAAGTATTTACTCAAGCAGGTAAATACCAACTCTCTTCTGATATCATTTCTCAGTGAGCCTTTTCTTTACATACCATTTGAACCAAATTTCAACCTGATCCTGGTCAAATGATCATGAAAGTAACAGTGATAAGGAAAATGATTTGCCTTATTTTTTACATTTAAAAATTCTTAAAAAATAAAAATTTTACAATGATTCCTCTTATTATGTGTGTGTCGCTTTCATCAGAGAAGGCAATGGCACCCCACTCCAGTACTCTTGCCTGGAAAATCCCATGGATGGAGGAGCC
>SJYV01003808.1:0-13126 GCA_006410875.1 Neotragus pygmaeus | reverse complement strand
GGGAGGTGGGAGGGAGGGTCAGGAAGGAGGGGACAGATGTATACCATGGCTGATTCGTGTTGATGTACAGCAGACACCAAGACAATACTGTAAAGCAATTATCCTCCAACTAAAAAGTTAATTTTGAAAAAATTTTGAAAAGAAAATAAAGCACAGTGCTCAGGAGATGCGACTGTGCGTGACTCTCCTTCCTCTTGCCCAGGCCCTTTTTCTCCCTGCCTCCTTCTGCGCTTTGACGTGGAAACTTGATGAGAGAAAGCACCTCCTAAGGACTCCTGGAAGGTGGAGAGCGTATCCTGGGGTCTGCCCTCTGCAGCTAGGGAGGCATTCATTTGCTCATGCAGTCATTCAACAAACTTTGCAAGCTCTCCCTCTCCTGACCAGGCCCTGCACTAGGCCCTGGGTATAGATGGGTCATGACGTGTGGAATCTGCCCACATGGAGATGAGCCAGGCTTGGGAGGCGTAGAGCAAAGGGTCATAGGGTGTGGACACAGAAGGCCTGGGTTTGCGCCCCAGCTCGGCCTCCTCTGGGCAGGCCACTTCATGTTCCCAAACCTTCATTTTTTTCTTGCATGAAAGTGGGAAATTGACCAACCTAGACAGCACATTAAAAAGCAGAGACATTACTTTGCCAACAAAGGTCCGTCTAGTCAAAGCTATGGTTTTCCAGTAGTCATGTATAGATGTGAGAGTTGGACTATAAAGAAAGCCGAGCGCCAAAGAATTGATGCTTTTGAACTGTGGTGTTAGAGAAGANGGCAGCCCACCAGGCTCCCCCATCCCTGGGATTCTCCAGGCAAGAACACTGGAGTGGGTTGCCATTTCCTTCTCCAGTGCATGAAAGTGAAAAGTGAAAGTGAATTTGCTCAGTCGTGTCCGACTCCTAGCGACCCCATGGACTGCAGCCCACCAGGCTCCTCCATCCATGGGATTTTCCAGGCAAGAGTACTGGAGTGGGGTGCCGTTGCCTTCTCTGTTTGGTTATCTGCTCATGCCTCATAAACTAGCCCCAAACTTAGTGGCTTAAAACAATACATTCTTGATTTATGGACTGGGAATTCAAGTAGGCTTTAGTTGGGGGATTGTTGTGCTCTACTTTTATTGAATGAGGTCACTCAGAGTTCAGCTGGCAGCTGGTCTGATCCACAGGGTCCAAGATGGCTTTGTGGACATATCTGTTGCCTTATCGGAGATGACTGAAAGGCTGGGCTCAGCTGGGACTGTTGACAGAGATGCCTACACGAGGCATCTCTAGCACATCAGTCAGTTTTCCTATTTGGCTCCCACAGAGAGGGTTCTAAAGGGACTGAAGCAGAAGCTGCGAGATTTCTGTCTTAGGCATGGAAGTGACACAATGTCCCTTCTACCTCATTCTGTGATCGTAAAGAGAGCCTCAGTGCCACCTGAGATTCAGGAGGATGGGGTAACACACAGGTATGATTACCTGGAAGTGTGGCTTATGATGGAGCAACCTTCAGAGACGAATAAAACACATGTAGCTTTAGTTGACACATTTAGTCAACTTCTTTTTGATTGTGTGCATGCCAGTGTTGTTCCTACGGCTGGCTTGACCCACATTTATCTTCTCACCAGATTCCATTCCACCTCTCCTTTGGCTTACCTAAATCCTACTGATTTTCCTCATCTTGAGCATTTTGAATCTTTCTCTGAATACTCTTGTTCTCAAAAAATCTTCTCTATATTTAAAGTGCAGCAGTGTTTACGGTCTGGCAATAGGACTTGAGAGGAGGAGACTGAGTTGGAGATATTTGAGGAGAAGAGTAAACAGGGCTAGATACCTGTTTGAATATTGTAGGATAGTGATGGGAATCGGTCAGAGACGTCACAGATTCCAGCCTCCATAAGGGAGAGCATTGAGCTACAGTTTACAGAATCACAAAATGCCAGGTGAGCGGCGGGTTTCAGAGAAAAGATTAATTCCCTTTTGAACATGTTACATTGAAGGTGTAGTGGAAGAGCCAGATGAAGGAGTCTTATAAACAATAAAGGGAAAGGAGTAGAGAAAGCAAGAGAGGTCAGAAGGTGGGAGAGGCGGAGAGAGAGGGAGAGAGAGAAGGAGATCTGGGAACTGCCTGGTGAGGGGGTCCTGGTTGAAGCTGTGGGGTTGAATAAACTTGTCAGGGAAGAAGTTGTGGAGACGGAAAACAAAACAGCCAAGGACAGATGTGAGGGGGATTTTTGGCCATAGAAAGAATAATAAGGATCTAGAGAAAGAACAAAATTGGGAGGAGACCTGAGAAAGTGCAAAGCTCCTTAATCCAAAGGAAGAAGGCAAAGATGGCCAAGTGTTAAGGCTAAGCATGTGTTTTAGAGGCAGAGAATAAAGAAGGCCAGTGAACTTGATGATGAAGTCACTGGCCACTGATCTAAGTATCATTAGGAGTGCCTGGTGGAAGCGAGAGGCAGGGTTAGGAAGCAGGAGAGTGGTGAAGGCAGACCTGGCCGCTTTTCCAAGAAGTTTAGCAATAAAGGAAAAATAGGGTATCCTCTATAACAGAATTGTAATTAGCACTCTTAATGCTGACTGTTCTCTGATGCTAGTCATTATGTAGGAATTGTGTGTGTGTGTATGTGTGTGTACTCTATAGCAGTATTTTCCCAGCCAGGCTGTGTGTTAAAAATCACTGGAGGACCAATTAACTCTTTAAGACCCCAGACCAGATTTACTGAGAATTTTTATAGGCAGGTCCCAGGCATCTGCAGGTTAAAAAAAAAATAAAAAAATCTCACAGACACTGACTTGTGAGCTTGGGTATATCTTGGGACCTGGAGTTTACAAAAGGGTTGATGTCTTCATGGGGTAGGGCTAAAAGAGAATGAAGTTTTTAAAATGAAACATTGCAAAAGGAAATCTACAGTAAGACCTCAAGACCTGAGAAAGTCCACGTAGAAGACAAATATCTCTATATTGAAGACAAAGATTTTAGGAACAACAGAAGTCTTATACTTCGGATAGACTTTTTTTTTTTTTTTCGTCTCGGCAGGCAACGTGGACAGTTTTATGAAAGTCTATCATCAGAATTCCAGGCCATTTTTCTTTTCCGCCTTTAAAAAAAAAAAAAAAACTGAGCTAAGGGAGGAGGGTAAAAAAGAATGTGGTTTGTGAGGCCAGTTGAAGCTGAGGAATTGTTTCAAACCAAACATTTTTTCTAACTATTTGAAGTCTGCAAGTCTGGATACTGGGGGCAGGGGAGTGAGGAAAACTTTGTCTGTGGAACCATTTATCATTTCCTGGGAGGAGTCCGGCCCTTAACCCTTGAGGGAATCACATCTGAATGCACATACGTCTGGAATTTGATCAAGACTGCGTCCAACCCTAGCCATTTTCCTTCTTTGTTTCAGATTGGTGTATTCCTAACCCACACCTCAGGGGAAAAGAGTGGTTTCCCGTGAAAAAGAAGCAAATCACAGTACCTACTGGGGATGCCAACGTGATCAAGGCCATGGAATGCCTTTCACACTTGCGTGTGACAATCCAAAACACAAACAGTGTCACCTTTTATTAATCTTGCTTAGCTATAAATTTGATTATGTTGTTTATATGTTTCCAGAGAAAAAATCTTTTATCAAGACGGAGCATCTGGCTTTCGTTTTGAACCAGCAAGCCAGGAAAGGGTTAGGGAAGCCTGTCTCTTCTTGATGTATAACAGCTGGTAAGAAAGCACAGTCTCCCTTGCGCTCAGCTCAGCCATATAAGTAATTCAGGCCATCCCCACCCCCCACTGCCTTGCTTCACTTAGTGAAATGCCTTTTGTGAGTACAAATCCAGTGGTAAGCCAAGGAAGAAGCTTTGGTTCATTAGTTTAGGGAGGACTAAAGATGAGATTGTTGTCATTAAAAAGGTTTTAAATGCAACAACTGGTATGCCATCTCTGAGATGCCCAGTTGGAGTGTTATTCCTGAAAAGGAATAATTCAGGTTGAGGAATCATCTTGGCCTTCCTGAGAGCCTGAGCTAGCATTGGAAGCCCCAAACCAAAAATCACAATCAACTCTGAAAACTGGCATCTTCAATTACATGAACGCTACTTGGCAGCTTACAGTAGATAACAAACTTCCATTGTGCCTCTAATCAGTGTCTTACAGAACCGAGCTTGCTCGATACAAATAAATAGGGACACAAAGATGAAGCGTCCACAAAACGGCACACCCTTGGGTCAGCATAATAACCATTTAGGTTGTGGAGAAATCCGCATGATTCATGAGGTCCTTAACTAAACACATCAAGGAACTATATATTACATTTTCTCTGAGTTAGAATAAGTGCCTTAAATAGCAGTCAGGAAGGAGAGGGTAAAATGTTGGGCTTAGAATGGCCTCTCTTTCTCAGTGTCTCTCTGTCTCTCTGTTGCTCTCTCATGAAGATAAGGTGTCAGTGTGGAAGCCTCATCTTTTGAGTACAATGAAGCCCGAAGGAAATAAAAGCAGTTCGTTTTTCATTTAAATCCAAAGATAGCCTGGGTGGATCCCACATACCAAAAAGCACATGTGAAAGTTACAGGATTGATTTAAAAGACAGGAGTTAGGGAGAGAGAAAGAGACAGAAAAAAAAGAGAGAGAGAGAGAGAGATCAAGGTAGAGACAGAGAGAGGGCCCATGTGTTTTATAAGCATGTGGATTCCGCTACAGAAATGGACGGCTGGTTTCTGGGGTGGCGGCCGGGGGCAGTGCCCTCTGTGAGAGCATCTGTGGAGCCACGCTGGCCTCTTGCTGGAAGGAGGGGGCAGCGGGACCACAGCTGGGCTGGACTCCAGCCGGTCAGCTATGTGGCACTGCTGCTATTGTTGAACAAAATTCTTTCCTCATTACACATCTCGCTTCTCAGTTTAATAGAAAGTACAGTTCTTGGATTTTTTTTTTCTCTTCTCCTTGAACTTGAAGGAAATCAGAAAAGAGAAGCTTATTTTCTCATTGAACAGTTGACTATTTGCTGATTCGGCAGCTGGAAGTGCCTATCAAGTTAACTAAGAACATAGAGAAAAGCAACAGAAGTTTGATCAATCTTATAGGGTGAATATTCAAGCCAAATCTGTCATTTATCAGTGGAGAGATCTGTTAGGGCCAGTTGACTCTTTTCAAGCGGACTCGAATTCTGTGGCTCTTTGCCTTAAATTACTTGTGTGAATTCATGATAAGTCTCATGTTGTTCCTAATCATTTGCATTAAGGGAACTTCTGAAGCTGGAAGATTAATCTTTTTTGACAAATTATTAAAATCTTGGCAAGAACAGAAATGAGTTGGGGTAACATCCTCTTTCAGCCTCATTTCCTTTACCTGTAAACTGGGGATAATATTTTCCCAGCCTGCATACATAGAATGGTGGACTGAACCATTATTTGTGCATTTACCAATTACTCTGGAAAATCAGATGGAAAGGCTTTACATATTATAAATCAGTGATTCTCAACTGGAGTGGGAAAGCTGGAGGAGAAGTGGTAGACACCCAGGTTTTTTAACTTGAAGAAGTCTGAAGCCGGATTTGAGGACACCAATTCAGCATCTTTCCCCCTCAGTTTTAGGCTCCTAAGCTTCTAATCCCTGATTAATATGGCCTCAACTAGGATAGAATTTTGCATGATCAATTATCATTGAGTTGGCACTCTTGCATCTTCAACAGCTTGAATAATTCATGCCAAAATAAAATAAACAAAAACAAACCCTGTTTTTGCCAAAAACCATACCCACCCCCCCAAAAAATAAGAAAAGAAAAACAAAACCAGATTAAGAAGAACAAGACTCATAACCCAAACTCTCCAGAGCACTATGTCTGTGATTGTCTATTCCAGTGGATTCTACTGTGCGGATCCTAAGCTAGTAGAATCAGAATCATTTGGGAAATCTGTCAGAGATGGAAATTCTGTGGCCCTTCCGGAGACCTCCTGAAACAGAATCTCTAGGGGTGGGGCCCAGCAGTCTGTGTTTTAACAAGTCTCTTTAACAAGGGTGATGCTGGTCCACGCTCAGGTTTGAGAACCACTGCTCTAGTCTAATCCTGTTGACAATCTGGTTACATCACCTGTTTGAAAAATGACAATTGTTGCTGTCTCTAAGCCTCTACTTTTGTCTACTTCTAATGCCTCCTTCCCATGCCTCCTTCCCATGTCACTAATTATCATCCTAACGTGCCATTTTAATCATCTCATTCCCTCTCTCAAAATGGCTCCGGGGATCTTATTACCCAACACATACGTTTATGTGGAGGTTGTGGCTAAAAGGGGCATGCTACTGCGCTCAGTCATGTCCGCCTCTTTGCAACCCTTTGGCCTGCAGCCCACCAGGCTCCTCTGTGTGTGGGATTCTCCAGGTAAGAATACTGGAGTGGGTTGCTATTACTGTTTCCTCATCCAAGGGATCTTCCTGCCCTAGAGATTGACCTCGTGTCTCCTGCATCACCTACGTTTCCAGCAGACTCTTTACCCGCCAAGCTATCAGGGAAGCCCAGCTAAAATGGGTCCTCACTATCAAATCCAACCAACTAGTTTACAAAGGAGACTATTCTGGGGGAGACGAGTGGAGTGTGGAAGCCTGGACAAGTCAGGTGATCCATCCTGGACTTCGCATCAGCTTCTCATCTTTGATTAAAGTGTGTCTGGAGGCAGCTTTGAGGAGGGAGAGATATGGGAGATGCCAGGAAAGAGAAAGAGGCAAAACGAGGTGTGTGTTTAGAAGGGGCAAGAAATTTTGGATCCAAGCCTAATGCTTCTTGTTGTTTGGGATGGTCAGACCCCTTTTGAATTTTCATGGAACTAGCTCATGGGGTATTTTCATTTGCTAGTGCTGCCAAAACAAAGTACCACAAACTTGGTGGCTTACACAGCATAAATCTATTGTTTCCTCTTTCTGGAGGCTGGAAGTCTGAGTTCAAGGTGTCTGCAGGCTTGATTCCTCCTGAGGGCTGTGGGGGAAGGATCATTCCACACTTTTCTGCTTGGCTTATAGATGGCTATCTTTTCCCTTCAACTCACATCCTCTCTGTGTGTATCTACCCAAATCTCCCCTTTTTATAAAAACATGTCAGATTAGAGCCTACCTTAATGACCTCCTTTAACTTGCTTATCTCTTAAAAAAGTCTATCTTAAAATAAGGCCATATTCTGAGGTTCTGGGGGTTTGTATTCAACATACGTATTTGGGGGATTACTACCTTCTCCTCTGAGCTGGGGCTTCCCTGTTGGCTCAGATGGTAAAGAATCCACCTGCAATGCAAAAGACCTGGGTTCAATCCCTGGGTCGGGAAGATCCCCCTGGAGAAGGAAATGTCAACCCACTCCAATATTCTTGCCTGGAGAATCCCATGGATAGAGGAGCCTGGTGGGCTACAGTCCATGCGGTCGCAAAGAGTTGGACACAACAGAGAGACTAACACTTTCACTTTCTCTGTGCTGGGATAGTCAGTTCAATGATCCCAAAAGAAGTACCATGAAATGGAGTGGTGAGTGAAGGGACAGGTGTCATTCAAAACAATTAAATAACTAAATAAAGACTTCCACCTGGAAAATAACTCTGGTGTTAACTAATTCTTGAAATGAAGAATGCTAATGCTGGAGTTTCGTTTAGAAAACTTCTGGTCTGACGTCATCCTTCTGACACAAGAGTCTGCTGCTGGAAAGAGCTCTGCCCACAATCATAAGTCATACCAGGCTCTGGATTTCAACTCCTGTGCTTTTGAGTTGCTGCAAGCCTGTGAGGTGAGGTGACTGGCCCAAGGTCATGGCCGAACTGGGACCACCAGACTTTCCATCATGCCCTTAATGGCTACAGCCTCCTGCTGAGGGGGTCAGTACTTCTGAGTGCTACCCACCACATAGCACTTGTGGGCTTAACTTTCCAAAGCTGACCTGCCACCCGAGACAGTTGTATTACTGTGTACTACTTCTTCCCATAAAAGTGTATATCCCCACATTTTTACTGTACAAAAATATTTGCTTGACTTCATAGTATTTCCCTTAACTTGTTGTTTGCTAGAACTCTTGTAATAATTGGTACAGCTGGAAAGAGAGAAAAGACTTACCTGATGAATAGTTTCCATTTAGAAGTCACCCATTTCCTACAAATAGTCAGAGAAAAAGAAAATGCATTCAGACAGCCTTTTGTCTTTCAAGATACACAGCTGCATAAAAAGAAAGAGTTGCTGATCAGTTTCTGCCCTCGGAAAAAAGTAGGAAAAAGGCTCATTAATTTAGACTTAGTTGTGAGTTTGTGAATATATCAATACATGGAATAGTATTAATAAGATCATCAGGAGAGATTAATTAGAAGGAAAAAGTTTTCAAGTGTACAAGCAAGTGAAGTAGTAATTCTCTCTTGTTAACCATTCTGTCCTTAGCATCTACCATAGTTCCTTGGCAAATAATATGTACTCAATAATTTTGTGTGGAAAGAAAGAATGAATAAATGATTAAAATAATATACTCGTGGAGAAGGCAATGGCAACCTACTCCAGCACTCTTGCTTGGAAAATCCCATGGATGGAAGAGCCTGGTAGGCTACAGTTTATGGGGTCACAAAGAGTCAGACACGACTGAGTGACTTCACTCATTCACTCATGTACGAAAACCAACTTCAAGGTTAAAGTCTGATTTTGAAATCACAGATAAGAAAAAGCAACCAAAAGTAAACAAATATTTTAACATAAATCAGGCATGNGTATTTCACTCCCCCCACACGTACAGTCAACCATCAGTAAATATTCCTTTAATAGTTGAATGTGTGGTCATCCTTTCTGATCATCTTTATAAACTCCCAGCCACATTTCAACGTGGACAGGACAGTCACAAAGATTTGATGTGGAAGTGGGAGTTCAGAGAGGCCAGCGCAAGGTTGCAGAGCCAGCAAGGTGCAGTCAGGTGTCAGGAATTGGATGCTCTCTGAGAGAGAGCGGGGGATGGAGAAAGAGGAAGAAGTATCTCCTGTGGTTTACTCCCTGGAGTCCACCACCACCAGCTTCAGTTTTCACTTAGGAGCCTCTGAAGAATCAGAGCCACAGCGACAAGATTTTGGATCAGAAGCCTGAAACCACAGCAGTGGAAGCACTTCCCAGTGGTTGAGATTCCACACTCCCAATGCAGGGTGTCTGGGTTCCACCTCTGGTCAGGGAACTAGATCCCACATGCTGCAACTAAAGATTCTGCAAGCCACAGTGAAGACCAAAGATTCCAAGTGCCATAACAAGACCTGGCAGCAGCCAAAATAAAAAAATAAAATAAAATAAATATTTTTAAAAAACACAGCAGTGGAAGGATAAGAGTGCAGAATGAGAGTGATGCCACCACATCAGGTTATAGGTTCAAAAAACACTTCCGGGTTGGCAAATATTATGGAAGATGCTAAGATGAATGGGCTGGACCATTTGTCTGTGTTGGCATGGAATTCACAGGAGACAGAGGGATGATGACATGGGAGCAGGCTAGTAAAGCAGTCCTTTTGCAAAACCAGGTCTGGGTTTGGGCTGAGAGTGGGAGAGCGGTGGCTATGGCCAGAAAGGGCAGCCATCCTCTGTGTCTTCCAGGAGAACCTCTTAGGGAGTGTGTCATTGATGGATTCACACCAAAACCCCATTGCTGGGCTTTGGGGGTGTGTGTGAGAGTGTGTGTGTGTTTACCGTTCCTCTGATCTCCTTTTCCAAAAAATAAATGACACGCCACAGGACGAAAGCACTGACATTTACACTAATGATGTCAGTGACATTCTTGCTCCTTCAGTATCGTTTGTGTGCTGCTCTTGACTCATGCGACACTCATCCGTGAGGGAGCATAAGTGAAAAGTTCTTTCAAAAGCTTCTTAGTAAATGTCTGATGAATGGGAACCCAAATAAGTCTACAGTGCTTTTT
The DNA here is from genome assembly GCA_006410875.1 of Neotragus pygmaeus. NCBI lineage: Eukaryota > Metazoa > Chordata > Mammalia > Artiodactyla > Bovidae > Neotragus > Neotragus pygmaeus. The sequence goes on along the minus strand of SJYV01003808.1, from coordinate 3,275 downwards.
CTCTAACCTTGAAATGGCAAAGATTGGCAAAGAACTCTGAAACAGTACTCTCTCCCCTTGGGTGGGTTTTGGAAACTGAATTATCCTTTCTGTCATGATACTCCATCCACAAACCATATACCCTTGTCCCATAATAAGAAACTGAAAACCAAACTCAAAGGAACCTAGAAATAACTATAAGCAAGCCATATTAGAAATCAATGACATTCCCCACATTTTTTGGCTAAAGTAAATAGCATTCTCTGGCCAAGGACGCCAACTTTTGGCATGGTGGTTTGTAATTTGTCAGATTCATCCACTGAATAAATGCAGGTTGAACCTCTTTTCTGTGATCTGGCTAATGTCTGGGGATGCATTGGCTCCTTCCTCTTTTGACCTGGGAGACAAATAGTAAGACAGGCATTCATCTTCTGCAAAGTTTGACAGAACAGGGCAATTGCCTACCACGTTGTGTATTCTTTGATTAAATTAATCACCAATACCAGACTGTTGCGGGTTAAAATAGCATCTCCTTTTTTTCCCCCATTGAAATATGAAAGAGGAATTCATTAGGGGCCCATTTCTTGCGTGGAGATGGCTACTGGAGATGAGTGCTGGCTATTCTCTCTCTCTCTCTCGTATTTTTTGACCACATAGCTTGTGGGATCTTAGTTCCCTGACTATGAATCAAACCCACACCCCCTGCATTGGAAGCTCAGAGTCTTAACCACTAGACCACCAGTGAAGTCCCTCGCTGTTCTCTTTAGCTGAGGGTACACACAATAGTTTTCCTATTGACTGCTTCTTTCATTGAATTCACCTTTCCAACTAGTATTATATGGAAGAGTGTGACTTTGAAAAGAAAAAGTAATTGTACAAATAATTATTTCATTCCATCTGTAGTCCACGCTCCAAAGGGAAAATTAAAGAGCAGGTTGTATGTAATGCGGCAGAGGGCGGGGTCCGACCTCTTCTCAGTTTCCGATCACTGAGACTTCTCCAAATACAGTTTGCAGGACGGAGCCCAGGCAGGGCCGGGCAGGAAAGACTTCAGATCTACACTGAGCTTTAAGATTGAAGTCATTTCATACTCTGTTAAAGAGCTATTCATCATTGCTTGGTTATGTACATATGAATCTGGCTAAACACATCTGTTATCTGAGGCTGGTCTGCTTCAACAATTCTGTAGACAAGGTCCAGACAAGACATTGTTGTATTGTTAGGACTTTGAAGCTGTTGAAAGATAATCCTATGGCTAGGAAGGATGCAAACCCTCCTATTTTAATTGTAAGCAAGATGCTGGACTAGAATGGCATTCCATTCTCTGGCATTCTCTGAACGCTAGATGCTACAAGGTAACTGTGTCCAGATCTGACATTTTAATACATTTGACATTCAACCAATGACGTGATGTTTGTATAGAGTGACACCCATTGAAAGAGGCTGGGACTCATGCCATGCAGCCTGGCCCCTGCCTGCCCTTAGCACCTGCATTAATTCAACTATTCCAGATATAAAGGGGATGCATTGAAATGTTTCAGTCAGAGAAAACACCTGCAGCTTGCAAAAGATGTATACCTCAAGAGCAGCGTGAAGCACGGAAGGATAAATCTGCCTTTTCTTTTATTTCCTCTTCAATAGGCAAATTTTGGAACACTAATAGAATTACTGTATCTTCAATAAATTCCAGCCCATGGTGGCTTCACCGCCAGGTACTTCTTTTCTATTAAACTTCCTTTATAAAGCAAAGGAACAGCAAGAATGGGTCAGCTAGTCCTTACAAAGCCACGTGTGTGTCCCACATAAAAGCCTCTATCATGACCACAGTGTGTTGCTCAGCTTCAAGAATGAGGCTCAGGGAAGGGTCCTTTCCATAGCCCCTCACCAGAATCTGCAAAATATTAGCAGGTAATTGACAAAGCAACTACTGACTTGTCGCTCTTACTACCTATCAACTCATTACTTTTACTAACTTTACCAATGAGGTGACTGAGGCCACAAGAAGTGAAAGTGAAGTCGTGTCCGACTCTTTGCGACCCCATAGACTGTAGCCTACCAGGCTCTTCTGTCCTTGGGATTTTCCAGGCAATAGTACTGGAATGGATTGCCATTTCCTTCTCCAGGGGATCTTCCCAACCCAGGACTCGAACCCAGGTCTCCCACATTGTATATGGACGCTTTACCATCTGAACCACCAGTGAAATCCACAAGAAGTTAACGTGCCCCCAGATCAAATACTTCTATCTTTAGCGTTAGTAACGAAGCCTGAGTCAATGCAAGGGTCAACATCACCGCCATGTCTGTGCCACAGTGGGCACCCAGCCTGGTAGTAACTTCAGATGGTGGCAGCCTTAGCCACCATCAAATAGCAGCCATAGGACACCAATGCCTGAGAATCTGTAGGAAATTCCCAGACCCAAGACAGATAATTAATGATCATTTGAAACAGTTGTTTTCAGTAACCGGTTACAACTGGATACCGTTAATAATCCAGATTTACCAATGACAACTCTGAGGTTATGGAAAGTTCATTTGCCCCAAATTAAAGACATTTTGATGGAAGATGCAGGAAAAGTTTCAGGTCCTTCTGACCCAGTTGCAGTCATCCCCTGTGTTATACACTAGGACTTTGTTGTTTATCCATTCTAGGTACAATAGCTAATAGCTGTCAATCCCGACCTTCCATTCCGTCCCTCCCCCAATCCTTCTCCCCCTTGGCAACCACAAGTCAGTTCTCTATGTCTGTGAGTCTTTTCTGTTTCATAGATAAATGTGTCATGTTTTAGATTCTATATACAAGTGATACCATGTGGTATTTGTCTTTCTCTGACTTACTTCACTTAGTATGATACTCTCTGANCCACAAGTCAGTTCTCTATGTCTGTGAGTCTTTTCTGTTTCATAGATAAATGTGTCATGTTTTAGATTCTATATACAAGTGATACCATGTGGTATTTGTCTTTCTCTGACTTACTTCACTTAGTATGATACTCTCTGATTGCCTCCATGTTGCTGCAAGTGGCATATTTTGTCTTTTTCATGGCTGAATGGTATTGCAGTGTATATGTGGGCCATACCTTCTTTATCCAGTCATCCGTTGGTGGACATTTAGGTGGTTTCCACGCCTTAGCTATTGTGAAGAGTGCTGCTATGAACATAGGGGTGCATGCATCTTTTTGAGTTAGAATTTTGTTTGGATATATGCCCAGGAATGGGATTGTCAGCTCATATGATATGCAGAGTACATTATGAGAAACACTGGACTGGAAGAAACACAAGCTGGAATCAAGATTGCC
>SJYV01003807.1:0-10429 GCA_006410875.1 Neotragus pygmaeus | reverse complement strand
TTTTAGTTCGCTGATTCCTAAAATGTCAGTGTTCACTCTTGCCATCTCCTGTTTGACCATTTCCAATTTACCTTAATTCATGAACCTAACATTCCAGGTTTCTATGCAATATTGTTCTTTACAGCATTGGACTTTACTTCCCTCACTAGTCACATCCACAACTGGGTGTTGTTTTCATTCAGGCTCCGTTTCGTCATTCTTTCTGGAATTACTTCTCCACTGATCTCCAGTAGCATATTGGGCACCTACCGACCTGGAGAGTTCATCTTCCAGTGTCTTATCTTTTAGCCTTTTATACTGTTCATGGGGTTCTCAAGGCAAGAACACTGACGTGGTTTGCCATTCCCTTCTTCAATGGACCATGTTTTGTCAGAACTCTCCATTGAACTGATGGGATTTAATTATCTATTATTTTGTTAAAATTTTTTGCACTAACGTTCCTGAATACGGTTGGTCTGTATCTTCCTCTCTCTGTATTTATCATCTGCAGTGAGTTCTGATAGCAGTTGAGTTCGGTTCAGTAGCTCTGTCGTGTAANATGGGATTTAATTATCTATTATTTTGTTAAAATTTTTTGCACTAACGTTCCTGAATACGGTTGGTCTGTATCTTCCTCTCTCTGTATTTATCATCTGCAGTGAGTTCTGATAGCAGTTGAGTTCGGTTCAGTAGCTCTGTCGTGTAAGACTCTTTGTGACCCCATGGACTGCAGCACGCCAGGCTTCCCTGTCCATCACCAACTCTCAGAGCTTACTCAAACTCCTGTCCATTGAGTTGGTAATGCCATCCAAGCATCTCATCCTCTGTCATCCCCTTCTCCTCCTGCCTTCAATCTTTCCCAGCATCAGGGTCTTTTCTAATGAGTCAGCTCTTTGCATTAGGTGGCCAAAGTATTGGAGCTTCAGCTTCAGTCTCTTAAGAGTCTTCTCCAACACCACTGTTCAAAAGCATCAATATTAAAAGTTTTGATATCAGAGTAATTTTAACCCCATAAAACAAGTTAAGAAGTATTTTCTCCTACTCTATTCCCTGATTTCATTTTTTTTAAAGATTGGTATCACTAGACTGATTTCAGCCAAACTTGAGTAACAGGTTCTGGATTTACCCTTTTGCCTGAGCCAGCCATAAAAAATTCACACCAACTATGCAGAAATTATTTTCAAAACACTGGGACTAAACAAAGAAGGATTGTGATTGATGAGCAACAGATGACTGATCTCAGAAGCTAAGCAGGATCAGCCTGGTTAGTGTTTGGAGGGGAGACATGGAAAGCAATGGAGCTGAGGTCTGTGGTTGCTTCGGGTCTCCGCCTTGGATGTGTTTCTGAGTTGTGTCACAGGATCAGAACACCAGCCAAAACCTGCAAGACCCCTGGAGTTGAGGAGACGGGGTTGACAGTTTGGTGAAACTAAGGCAACCAGAGTGCACAGGACTCAGTGCTGGAGATGAGAATGACAACATCAGAGAGACTCCGGAGATCTGCAGGGGTCCTGCTTGACAGGACTCATGAGTGCATGTGTACTGGGCTAGGGAGGGAACCGTTCTAAAAGATACTAGAAAACAGTGGCTGGAATTCACACATCCCACCAGTCACACTGGAAGACGCATTACCCGTGGGACATTTGCTATGGTAGCAGGAATGTCTCGCATCAATAGAGGGAAATCATTATTCTTAGAATAAACTCTGCTCTAGACTCACTTAATGAATCAGAAAAGCAGGAGAAGAAAGGCTCAAACCGCTTGCAAGAAAATTAACTGCAACCCCAGGCAAGGCTCGAGAATATTTACAGGAATTAAAATATATGTAAATCTCCATAAGATTTGTCTGGTATTCAGTCAAAAATCACTAAGCCTGCGGAGAAGCAGAAAGACCTGATGTATGATGAACGACACTATTAATCCATTAAAACCAGCCCATAATGGACACAGATGGTAGAATTATTAGAGAAGGACATTGAAACAATTACTGTAATAAAATTCAAATATTCAGGAATCTAATAGGAAACATAAAATATAAAACAGACAAAATTCAAATTTTAAGAACTGGTAAATACAATGTCTGAAGTGAAAAATACACTACATTGGATTAATGGCAGATTATACATCAACAGTAAAAAGATAAAGAACTTGAAGACTTAAAAACAGAAAGTATTCCTCCCCCCTCCAAAAAAAGCGTGCGCACACACACAGAGAATAAAAGAATGATAGATCAAATGTAAAGAACATAAGTGAACTTTGAACAAAAGCACACTAACATAAATGTAGTTGGTGTCATCAAAAAAGAGGATGGCTTGGGGGTAGAAACAAATTTTAAGTTAATAATGTCAAAAAATTTCCAAATTTAGTGATAACTATACACCCACAGATCCAAGAAGCTCAACAAACCCCAAGCACAATGATACATGCAGAAAATTACACTGATAATCAAAACCACAATGACAATCGAATTTCTCAAGACCAGTTAAAAAGAGAGAGTCTTAATAGCTGACAAGGAATGTGTACAGAGGAGTGAATGGAAGGATGACAACAAATTTCTCATCAGAAACAGTATTTGAAAAAATGATGGCTGAAAATCTCCCACATCTGATGAGAACATTAATTTGATAAAGTAAATTTAACACATTGAAGAAGCTAAATAGATTTTATTAGAAAAAAGATTCCAAATAACCTAACAACTACATTAAGAGGCTTCCCTGACAGCTCAGTTGATAAAGAATCTGCCTGCAATGCAGGAGACCCTGTTTTGATTCCTGGGTCGGGAAGATCTGTTGGAGAAGGGATAGGCTACCCACAGCAGTGTTCTTGGGCTTCCTGGGTGGTTCAGATGGTAAAGAATCCACCTGTAATGTGGGAGACCTGGGTTTGATTCCTGGGTTGGGAAGACCCCTTGGAGAAAGGAAAGACTACCCAGTCTAGTATTCTGGCCTGGAGAATTTCATGGACTGTACAGTCCATGGGGTCGCAAAAAGTCAGACATGACTGAATGACTTTCACTTTCTACATTAAGAAACTAGAAATCTGAAAGCAAGCTTCAGGTAGGAAATAATAAAGATCAGAGTAACAAACTACCATGAGTTACCCCAGAAGAAATAGAAAGTCTGGATATATTAAACAAGAAAGGACAATATCAAGACCTTATTGTCAAAGGACAATAGCAAGAAAATAGAAGACAGCCACACAACGGGAGAAAATATTTGCGGCTCACTTATCTGATAAGGGTCTAGTGTCCAGAATATATGAGAAAAACTTTCAATTCAACAATGAAAATAAAGAGATCCAGTGAAAATAGGGCAAAGGGTTCTAAAGATATTTCTTCAAAAAAGATACACAAATGGCCAATAACCACATGAAAAGAAACTCACCATCTTTAGTCATTAAATGTACTTAAAAACAGCTATGAGATACTACTTACACCACTAGGAGGCCTATAATTAAAGAAGAAAAGTAACAAGTGTTGGCAAGGATGTGGAAAAATCAAAAGTCGTACATTGCTGATGGGAATGTAAAATGATGCAGCCACTTTCTAAAACAGCTGGACAGTTGCTCAGAAATTAAGCATAGATTTACCACCTGACCCACAGTTTCCCTCCTTGGTGTAATCCCAAGAGAACAGAAGACAAATGGACAAACCCAGGCCTTTCCGCCGAGCACAGCTTCTCGAGGACAGTGGTGATTCTCCGTAGCCTGGAGGGCAGCCGACCACTTCCGCGTCCGCAGCCGCTGGGGTGGGCTGTGGGGGCGGGGCCCTTCTCTCCGACTCCCCCATCCTGGGCACCGCTGCGCTTGGTGTGGGAAGGACAGTCCTGGGCCTCCCTTCCTGATTCCAGCCTCGATGTCAGGGTGACAGCGGAAGGGATGAGGGCAAGACCAGCTGAGCACAAGGGCACTGGCTGGGAGCCCCTTCAGCTCTAGCACCTGTGAGCTGCAGAAAGGCGGCCTGTAACACCTGAGCGACACAATGTTTATGTAAGTGCATATGTAACACACGCGCACACATACCAACAGCCGGTGTCGCAGGCAGCTGAGATGAAAGGTAATTTAAATGGTCTCCTCATATTTTTCTTGATGGAGTAATTCATAAGATCACTATGTATCTATTTCATGTTCAGAAGAAACAAACGATAAGATTCCTCTGTTGAGCTATGAGGGCTCCCAGAAGAGTCTCAGCACACGCACACCACCTGAGCGGGGCCTCGGGCTGGTCTCGGGACCAAGCTCGCTGGCTGACTCTGCCCCGTGGGAATGCAGGCGGCCTTAGCGCAGGTGCAGGGACCATGGGACCCAAGAGGCCAGCGGTCTGGGACAGGTAACGCAAGACGCCGGGGCGACAGGCCAGTGGCTGGACAGGCTGGAGACCCCCCGGGGAGGAAGGCTTCTGGGGAAAGTCCACTTGGTGGAGACCCACATGCGTCTCACAGGCCATCGTCCTGATCTTAAGGACCCTGACCTCACCAGAAGCACGGTTTACACAGATGACATGTCTGGGAAGTGCAGAGTCTGATGCTTTAAATAAATGCAGAGTTCCAACTGCATGCAGCTAGCCTCACTTTTGAAAAGCTCCCAGTTGCCAGAACACGGGGATGTCAGAATTTTTATTCCAGACTTCTCGAAGTGTTTCACAGGATTTAGCAGGATGTAGTGCGATTCACTAATGAGAAAACATTTTTTCAAGATGAAGGTCATTTCTCTCGATCATCAAAACTCAAGAGAAAATGTAGCAGCTATAGAGACCCATTTTAGGGGAATAATTAGCATTGAAGGAAGAAAATAGTCTTCTTTTCTTGCCACCACAAATCTCCTGCGATGGGTTAAACTTAAATCCCTTCACGAGAGACTGTCTTTCAGGGAAAGAGTGAAGTACCGTTTTGATAAGCTGCCACGCCCTTTCCTGGGCCGGTTAAAGCTGAAAGCCCAGCCGGGTGGTAGCAGTCAGAATGAGTCTCTGGCCCGGGGAGGCCACGCCAGGTCCGCGTGGGACTGGGGCCGCGTGGGGAAGCGAACTGGGAAGCATCCCTCTGTCCATGAGCTGTGTCTGGAGTGCTCCAGGGAGGAAGGGGCAGGGCCACGCCCTCCCTGACGCTCACACCAGGGCCACGCCCCCTGACGCCCACAGCAGGGCCACGCCCCCTGACGCTCACACCAGGGCCACGCCCCCTGATGCCCACGGCAGGGCCCGCCCCCTGACGCTCACACCAGGGCCACGCCCTCCCTGACGCTCACGGCAGGCCCACGCCCTCCCTGACGCCCACAGCGGGGCCTGGGGAACGGCCAGGGAGCCTTTCGCAGTTCTCGGACCTTCTCCATCACCCAGCTCTGTGCTCCAGGTCCAGAAGGATGCTGGAAACAACCAAGACATCTTGAGCATGACTATTAAACAAACTCTGGGCACAGAAATGAGGTTGAACTCGGCAGAAGTCGTCACGTGCTTGGCCTTGGATGAACGTCGGTGTTTTCGTTGTAGGTTTGGAAAGTGCTTCACACGTAACACACGCAGGGGCACACAAAGGCCAGGGATGGCCCGGAGGGGAGGGCGCAGCAGGACTCGGGCCGGAGGGGAGGGCGCAGCAGGGCTCGATCTGGTTTCGTGACTCAGAGCCGACCGCTTCCTTTTGCGTATGTTTTCACCATTTCGTCTCTCGTAATAGCCACCAAGACACCACTCATGGTCATTTCTGAAAACTTTTGATATTTTGTGTGTTTACACTTAAAATTACTTAATACTGTTTAATATTTAGTTTGAATAAACTACCCGATGTGAGTATTTGATCAAAGAAAATACTTTAATATACAACATTTTTCACACATGTTTTCCACACCCTTTGCTAAAACTGGGTACAAGAATTTGCAATATTAAGGGGAAATTTTTGTTTTTCTTTTGGATTTGAATCTACTTAAGACCATGTGGTTTCTAAGATGAAAATCAGATTCAGTCTTTTGTTACTGCTGTTGTTGGGGGTGGGGGCTGAGAGAAAAGGCTGAAAGGACTTCTTAGATGTCGAAGAGCCCTAGTGAAACAATCTGATGAGCGAAGTATAAATGCGTGGGAAACACATGGATTGCATTTTCTATACAATACACAGGGGCTCCCTCATCAGTGGGAAACACTCGGCCCGGGCCTGAGCACAAAACGTCTGAAGGGTCGGGAGACTTAATGGCGTGTGACTGGCCCAGGTTCGCTGAGCTGAGATGCAACACTAGGCCTCTCTCTGCAAGTACTTATGTCACTTCCTTGGGAAAGGGTCAGTTGTTGGAACAATGCAGAGTGATTACGTATAAGGAAAGCTTGAGCAAGTTTAGGACCTGACTTGTGAGAGAATGAGAAGAAGCATTAGTCGCTCAGTCGTGTCTGACTCAGATCCCGTGGACTGTAGCCCGTCAGGCTCCTCAGTCCACGGGATTCTCTGGGCGAGACTACTGGAGTGGGTCGCCATGCCCTCCTCCAGTAGACTCTTTGACATAAATTACAGAGAGAGAGAACCCCTTAATCAAAAATGGACAGTTATACCCTGAAGGACTGGTTCCCTCTGAGTTTTTGAAAGGGAAGAAATCTTTAAAATGTAGGCAGAGAAAAAGCACTTTATGGTGAAAGCTAGTTACCTCGACTTCATGAGTATTATGTATCCTTTCACCTGTTTTAGAAAGGATTTGAGTGCGGCCCTAGTATCACCAGAAATTCCACCCTTAGCAGGATCACCTTGCAGACAAGTGGTTAGCATGGGTTCTGAGAGCCTGTCCTAGGTGTTTCGATGGGCATAGCCAGGTTTAGTCAGATAAAGGTGACTCTGTAGGACCGTAATAGTTCTTTAAAGCCAGCTAGTCCCACATAGGACAGCAAAGGGACCTACCTCCACAGCGTTGAAAAGCATGGCAGAGTCGTCATCGGTTCTGAGGCTGAAGGAGGCGGTGCCAGCGGGAGAGGGAGGCGCCCTCCTGACCCTGGCATGAGCAGAACGCCCGCCTGCCCTCGGCTCTCCGTCTTAGCAGCGGCTGATCCCCGCTCCCTCTTGCTGGCTACGTGTGTCCTTGTGCTGCAGACCCACTAACTCGGTGAGTTCCTTCCCTCCACCCCAGGAGCTGCTCTCTGTCTGGCTTGTAGACTATCATTCTGATAACCCATCTTTATGGGAAAGACTGAATTTTCCTAACGACTTGGTGATCTGGAATGTTCCATTGTCTGATCAACAGTGAGTATGGGGCCTGCAATCCAAACAAGCTCTGGACTACTTCATGGGATTCTGGGCTTCAGACTTATCTCTTGCTGAAGCAAAAAGCACGAGTCATCTTCACACACGATGCTGCTGTGAAGACTGGGAGACAGGATATCTGGTGGGGTGTTTCACTCTGAGAGGTGTTTGGATCCTACGCCCAGAGGGAAAGGCAAACTGATCTTCAACATTCACATTTAGAGAAACAGCCGAGAAGAGGTCTGTGCCGTGTTTTCTTCTAATCTAGTTATTAAAGTTTCATTTCTGTAAGCTCAAGTCACCATGGTTGGCCATTTACTTTAAAATTCAGGCCTCTTGTTAGAATAGTGTGAAAATGAAAGAAATGCAATCTGACATTTCAAAATAGTTCTTAAATTAATAGGAATAATTATATATAGATTAGGTGCTATATTATTATAAATCAAATCTAAATTATACACTAAAGACGTGGCCTTATGAATATCTGGCAATGTTTTTAAAGCACTGATATTTGACCTCAGGTATCCCTGGTGGCTCAGACGGTTAAGCGTATTGTATTAGGAAAATACAATTCAGGAAACCCGGGTTCAGTCCCTGGATCGGGAAGATCCCCTGGAGAAGGAAATGGCAATCTACTCCAGTACTATTGCCTGGAAAATCCCATGGACAGAGGAGCCTGGTAGGCTACATGTAGTCCATGGGGTCGCAAAGAGTCAGACATGACTGAGCGACTTCACGTTCACTTTCATGATGTTTATACTTTCTTTTCATGTCAAATTTGGGATGAACATTAAAAAAAGACTTTGGCCCATATAAGCATTTCAAATACGGCTGTTATCCAAGTCTCCTCTGAAAATGCAGAGAATTAGAAATCTGGGATGTTTTATAAGAGTTCTAGCAGCTTCTGTTTCTAGTTAAGAAGTGAGTGGCAAGGGACTGGTCTCGTGATGTTCTCCTGCTTCAGGTTCACTCGCTGACGGGTCCAGTAGGGCAGGAAGGCTCACGGAGGCATTGAGAAGCTTAAAAGCCAGCTTCGCCCAGACCAGGAGACGCTCCTGTGCTGGTGGGTGGAGTGCGTGAGGCTCTCTGGGGCCGCGGCGCTGCCCAGCAGTGGGTGGTCTACCCTGCATCCTTTCTGTCCCCTTCCCTGTGTATCAGGATTCCTGCCCACTTCAGGCAAGCTTTTGGCCTCAGAGCAGCCACTGGGACTGACACACTTCTCCAGGTGGCCCCAGTCAATCCATTTGCGTGCCTCTTGCTTGGTGCCACAGCTGACCACAGCTGTTTTGCCTGGGGGCCAGCTTTCCCAGTGGCCCGTTAAGCGGCCTGATGACAGCGCCCCTCCCCCCCACAGCGGCGCGCAGGCTGCACAGCGGGAAGGTCCCCTCATCCTTCCGTTCAGGACTTCTGAGTGAGAGAAGGCAGCACAGAAGAGGCGTGCGGAAGACAATGAGCAGAAACCGTTCAGGGAGAGACCCAGAGGGAATCAGAAGCACAGGCTGACATCAGAGACAGCGGGGCAGAGAAGAACAGGGACAGAAAATGCATGACCGTCACTCGGTGCGACGCTCGACTGAGGCCAAAAGTGTCTGGTTCCCAGGCGCTGTCTACTGGAGTCCCTGTGCTTATTGAACGTCTACCACGTGCAAGATGCGGTGCAGGACCGTCCCCGGGGATACTGATCTGTGTGGGATGAGGCCCTGGGCGTGCGGATGCAGGAGCAGGGACAGTGAGGTGGAAGAGAGACCCAGGCCGCAGGAGAGGTTAGGGGGCACGGCTGCGTCTCCCGCCGTTCACACCCAGGCTCTGATCCGCAGCCCCCACGGGAATCGCGTAACCTCACTCACTTGAGCTAAGCTAGTCAGAGGATTCGTACGCACTTTTATACAGTTTATCTAGATGTAACTCACATGTCATCACAGTCGTCCAAGTACACAATCGTGCAATTACAGAGCAAGGCTCTTCATTACATTCAGAGTTGTGTGACTGTTAGTCAGCTTTAGACCATCGTCATCATTACCAGAAGAAGCCCCATATTCTGCAGCTACGGTCCTCCTCTCTACCCCCCTTTCTGCAGGCCAAAACAACCACGAAAATGTTTGCTTAATTGCCCAGCGAGACCCTCTAGCACGAAGCAGAAGCCTTGCAGCAGACATACCTCTCTCAGTCCTGGTCTTCAGGAGAAAGCGCCCAGACTTCGACCAGCAAGTAAACTGTTAGCTCTGAGGCTTGCACAGCCGCCCCTTATGAAGCTGAGGTTTTTTTTCACACGATTCCCTGTTTCTTGAGGGTTTGTTTTCTAAGTCATGACAGAGTGTTGGATTTTTGTCAAACGCTTTCTCTGTGTCTATTGCCATGATCATGTGGGATTTTTATTCTACTGATACGCTGTATTACATTAATGAACTTTCAGATGTTGAACTCACCTTGTATTCCTGGAGTTGATCCTACCTGGTTATTCTGTTGCTGCTGTAATTCAACTTTCCAGTACTTTTTGTGTGTATTTTTGCATCCATATTCATAAGGAATATTGACCAGTAGCTTTCTTTTGTGTGATGTTTTTGCCTGGTTTTGATTTCAGGGTAATACTGGCTTTAAGTAAAACCAGAGCACTGCTCTCTCCTCTTTATATGTTGGAGAAGTTTGTATCAATTCTTCTTTAAATGTTCAGTACAAGCCTGTGGTGAGGCCTCTGGGCTGAGCTTTTCTTTCTGGTTAGCTTTTATTACTATTAATTTAATCTCTTTGTTATAAGATTATTCAGATTTTCCATTTCCTCTTGAATAAGTTTCCTCAACTTTTGTCTCTATAGGTATGTGTCCATTTCATGTAAGTTATCTGATTTTTTATGTATCACACGTTCACAGTATCCCCTTGTTATTCCTTTTATTTCTGTACAATTGCAAAAAATGTTATCTCATTCATTCGTGATTTTAGTAATTAAGATTTCTTTCTTTTTTTCTTAGTGTAGCTATAGGTTTGTTGATTTTGTTAAATTTTTTAAACCTCAAACTTTTGGTTTTATGGATTTTTCTCTATTGTTTTTCTTTCTCTATCTCATTTATTTCCACCCTGATCTTTCTTATTTCTTCATTTTGTGTGTTTTAGGTTTAGTTCACTAAGTGAAGATCACGGCATCCGGTCCCATCACTTCACAGGAAATAGATGGGGAAACGGTGGAAACGGTGGCAGACTTTATTTTGGGGGGCTCCAAAATCACTGCAGATGGTGACTGCAGCCATGAA
>SJYV01003803.1:94808-182247 GCA_006410875.1 Neotragus pygmaeus | reverse complement strand
AAAAAAAAAAAAAAAAGAACACGTCGAAAGAATCCTAAGAGCTGCTTTGCCCTGTTTGTCTCTGAGCACTGCCTCAACTGTTGCTCTATGTTGAAAGCAGAAGAATTGCTTGTTTCAAGGTAGTATCACAAAAGCAGAATTTTGTATGCAATATTTTAATCATTGTGTACCTGCATGCTCAGTTGCTAAGTCGTGTCTGTCTCTCTGCAACCCCGTGGACTGTAGCCTGCCAGGTTCCTCTGTCCATGGGATTTCCCAGGCAAGAATAAAGGAGTAGATTGTCATGCCTTCCTCCAGGGGATCTTCCTGATCCAGGGATCAAACCTATGTCTCCTGCATTAGCAGGTGGATTCTTTACCACTGAGTCACCAGGGAAGCCCATTTAAATCATTATTATTATAAAAAGAAATTACACTTTACAGTATGGTTTGTTTGTAATTGGTTTTGATACTATGTATTACTTAGTTTGTAAATAAATGAAGATTTTCCCTCCGACTTAAGATACTTTAACCAATCTCTTTAAAAAAAAAAAAAAAAAGAAACTTCCAAGAAAATAAGGAACTTAGTATTTAGCAATATCACCTGAGATTTTTTAAGACTGGGCTTGAATTCTAAGGAAATTACTGGAAGTGCCATTGAAGAAATCAACACCTTCGAGAAGTGATTTATGACCAGTGAGCTTTCATGTTCACATGGGCATATTAAATCTGTGTGTTGATGAGAAGGGTCTAGAAGCTAGAAGCTGCTCATGATGCTTACAATTTATAACCAAGATATATTACAGAGATGTGCCTGTAATATCACGTGCAGATATTAGAGGGCTTGGAATTTAATAATCACTTCTCAGAAAGGTTTGCTTTCTATCTTTTACTGAAAACAAAAGAAAATGAATCCCAGCTCTTTCATAAACATGGTACTATTTCTAAAATAGCTTTAGAGATGATTTAAAAATTAAGATACATCTTGTTCACCAAATCTCACTGAATTAGTCTGACAAATAATTAGAGAAAACAGCTTGTGTACACCTGTGGTGGATTCATGTCGATGTATGGCAAACCCAATAGAGTATTGTAAAGTCAAATCAAAAAATAAATTAATTAATTAATTAAAAAAAAAACAATCTTTTGTTAAATGGAATTCATTCCTTTAGGAAAAGTTTACTGAGTGTCTGCTATGCATCCACCCCTGTTTGGACACTAAGGATCTAGCCATGGACAAAACAGATCAAAATTTACCCTTTCATGGGGCTTACTGCTACTGAGAGACAGATGCTAATACAAGAATGCTTTGGAAATGCAGTTTTCTGTCTAATTAACTATACCATTAGTTAATCAGAAAATGCTACTTAATTTAAGATCTTGTTAAGACCTTTCTAAATTATAACAACACCTTGTACTTTCAACAAATATTTAGAGCCCTCACCATGATACTCTACTAATTCCCCCAGTCAGGTGCCAATAAGCAGGAAATATTGATGATGATAACTCATCTTCCTCTTTCCTTGAACTGCAAACCTGATTGCTTTACCACTTGCTTTTCCTTGAGTATGTTATCTACTGATTTTTTCCCCCACCATTCCCCACTATTTGTGAAAGATTTTGGACCCTAGATTTTTATGCTGCTTTCCAGGCAGAGTTGCACCAGTAACTTGAGTGCTTTCAGTATTCACTTGAACGAGTAAAGCGTCTAACACACCAGCCATCCAGTCCTCTGAGATTCATTTATCCCAAGTCCATAGTTAACGTGAGCAATCCTCTCATCTGGACATCTTGAGGAATGTTTTTGTGAAAAGCTCTCCAACTCCCTATGCTTAATCTCCAGCCATCCAACCACCCCATCATCTGTCCTTGCTCACTCTCTGACTGACTACCTGGTGGCCTTGGGAATATCTTTTACAATGACCAATTCCTCTAGTCATTCTCTCAACACATGTCCATTGAGCATGCGATGTGAACAGACCATCATGAAAGGCACAGGTTGCAATAGTAAATGAGAAACACAGTCAATGGACTTGCAGTAAATAGGGCAAGGAAACAGTGGGTGAGTGGTTATGAGCACAATGAAGATCAGGGAATAGCATGTAGGGGCAGTGAGTTTACCTAGGCCAGGGGTCTAAGAAGGTTTCTCTGAGAAGCTTGTCTCTGAGATGCTTTCTACATTTCAGTAGAAATGGAAGAACCAGGAGAAGCTAGCCAGGGTATTCCCCCAGAGAGAAAAGGGTATTCCCCCAAAGAGATCAGCATGTTTAAAAACTCTGAGGTCTGAAATAGTTGCACTTTTAAGGTATGCAAAAGAACTGATAATACCCCAGCAAGTCTGGGATATAGAAGCTGTGCCAAAGAATAAAGGTTTCTAGAATACCAAAGGCAGGGACCAACTAGAGTGGGTTATTGGGTTATCGCTTAATGATTTGAATTCATCCTAACAGTAGTAAGGAGTGTTTGCCCAAACTAGACCTCCTAGTCAATCACACAAATTACTCTGACCAGTATCTATGACATCTTTGAATCCCGATCCTGAGTCAAGTGAAAATCTACCTCCTCTAATTTTTTTCCTTGGTAATTTCATACCAAAGAGGGAAACTGCGCAAACAAGATGATTGGCATCCTTGTAGTTTCTGCCTTCCCAACTCAACTGGAATTTTTTTGGTCATTTATTGCTGTCTTCTCATTTTCAGCTCTCTCCTTCTTCTCAATGCACAATCCAAATCTTGTCCATCCTTTGTAATCATCTGCTCCCCCAGTCCCTTCCCATACACAGATGGCTTTGTTTTCAGCACAAGCTGGACCATTGAGCAGGAACTACTCAATGTCGGATTCACACTTTGCCCCCATGATTATCTCGTTGCCTCTATTCACGGGTTGAGGGTCCTTTTCTCAACTTAGCACCTATTTCTCCACTTTCACGACTATTTGCTCATAGCTTGCTCTTTTACTGCTCTCTTCACTCTGCATCTTCAGCATGACTACCACTCATTTTATTTATTGATTGATTTTTTTCTGTAGGGTGCAGGCAATTTCTATCTCACATTTCACCATCAAGGAATAATCTGATTATTCGGTGGCCTTGCCTTGTGGACCATCGGTTCCTTGAGCGGGCGATCTTGTGTTCCACCTTCTTCTGTCCACAGGCATCATCTCTTTCTCAGAGCAGAACTTCCCTCCCTTTCCAGGCCTTTCTGAAGCAGAACATGAGGCGACAGTTTCCTCCTCACTCTACATCTTTGAGGTTTTATATGCACTAATAAAACACGATACAAAGAGGATCTGGTATATAAAATACTCCCCATGTTCAGCAGGGAAGATGTGTTTAAATAGCTAGGAATGTCTTTAGTACTTTAGAGGCATGCCTAAATTCAGGGAGTCCTCTAGTATTTTGTTATAGGTGGGAGGTTGGGCTGAGAAGCCTCTGGGAGGAAGGTAGAAATACTGGTAAGAAATGAGAAGAATGCTGAGATACTGCCTATAGGACTTGGCTACAAGTTCCAAAATCCTGTATTTCAAAAACTGAGGACTTCCCAGGCAGTCCAGTGGTTAAGACTCTGTGCTTTCAACACAGGGAGCATGGGTTCAATCCCTGATACGGAGACTAAGATCCCAGGGGCAGCGCGTAGCGCAGCCAAAACAAAACCAAAAACTGAGAATCTAGGGCCAAAAGAGAGGCCAGGGAGAATTGGAAACTTGCTTGGAATGTACGAGGACACTAACAAGCCATAGGTCTCTAGTGTCGGGAAGAAGGAAGAGGGGATCAGGGAGAAAGCCATCTTCCCCACTTGAAGGGGAGCCNAGAGGCCAGGGAGAATCGGAAACTTGCTTGGAATGTACGAGGACACTAACAAGCCATAGGTCTCTAGTGTCGGGAAGAAGGAAGAGGGGATCAGGGAGAAAGCCATCTTCCCCACTTGAAGGGGAGCCACTCATAACTAAAGACACACAGAGGTAAAGGATTTTCTAACTTCAATGATTTGGCTTTAATGGGATTTATTTGCTTATGTTTTGAACCTGGAGTATAGCGAAAATGTCTAATTTTGCTTAAAGGGAAGCCTCTGCGTGGGCTGGATGCCTGTCTACCATGCTGTCAGAGTTCCCTGCGCCCGCCTGCACCTCAGCCCTTGATGGGACTGCAGCCTACAATTGTGGCAGGCTGAGCCCCACAAGGAAGATACCTGCTCTGGGGACAAGTGCATCTATCCAAGGGCAGATCCTTTGCTAATTAATTCAAAGCTACCATGGAAGCCAGTAACAGCCCTGGACTCAGCACATCGTACATCCTCATAAGACTGTGAGGCTCACAAAGGCAGGGTCATGTCTTATCATTTTTCTGCCTCTGGTATATAATACTAATAGCCAACACTTGTTGAGGTACCATAATTATCCCCACTTTAGACATTAGAACTGAGTCACTGAAAGATCAGGAATCTTGCCCAAGGTTACACAGCTGGCATTCAACTAGGATTGCTCTACTGCATTAAAAAAAAAAAAACCATGCCTTTTATTTCTGATAGTACCAGGCATCTAGTGAGTTCTCTATATAGGGATGAATCATATGTAGACTGTGAACAGTTGAATGTAGGCAAAATTTCCTATGGTTCACCTTGATAAGTGCTTGGTGGTGGTCGTGGTGATGGTGGTAGTTTCACTTAATGAAGACATTATTGTTCATTAATTTTACACTTTAGACAAGAGAAGAAATGGAATGCTGATTGTGTCATAAACGTGGATTTTTCACATAGTCTGTAACTAGTTTTATAGGAGCTGCTTTTATCATGACAGAGTTTAGCTACATGGAGGGGGGCAAGTAAACTTTGGGGAGAAGGCAAGACAAATGGAAGGAGACTGTCTGAGCAGAGAACAGAATCCAGGACAAGAATAGAGAGACGGGTAGTGGCCCCCAAATCCTGTCTTTAGAACTGTGATCAGTGTTAGGCAGGAGGTAGGTGACTTGTTTTCAAAACAGTACTGTTTATGAAGCAAAGTTTTCATCTACTTTCATCCACTTCATGTCTTAATTGCTATGACTCAAAGTTTCAGCTTCTCGATGTTTTACCTAACAACCAATAGAGAGAAAAATTTCCAACTCGTGTGTACCCAAATAGTATAGTTCAGCCTCAAGACCCTTCGTATGCACACACAGGCTTTAGCAACACACACACACACACAANAAAAAAAAAAAAAAATTGAAGATACACACCAAACATCAGAACCAGACATGGTTCAGTTCAGTTCAGTTGCTCATTCATGTCTGACTTTTTGCTACCCCATGAAACCCAGCACGCCAGGCCTCCCTGTCCATCATCAACACCCAGAGACCACCCAAACCCATGTCCATTGAGTCAGTGTTGCCATCCAGCCATCTTATCCTCTGTTGGTCCCTTCTCTTCCTGCTCTCAATCTTTCCCAGCATCAGGGTCTTTTCAAACGAGTCAGCTCTTTGCATCAGGTGGCCAAAGTGCTGGAGTTTAGCGATGTCATAAGTGCTAGGCCAAGAATTTAGAACTGTGATTAATATAGGAAGGCCTCTAATGGACAACATACAAGAACAAATGGGCAATGTGAGCAGAGGGATGAAAAACCTAAGAAAGAGCCAAAAAGAAAAGCTAGAGATTAAAAAAAAAAAAACTGTTACCAAAATGGGCTGATTTGATGGGCTGATTTGTGGACTAGACACAGCTGAGAAAAAAACAAAAAACAAAAACCTGAGCTAGAGATATATCAGTCAAATTCTGATTCTCAAAATAAAAAACTTGGAAAACAAATGCTAAAACGAACAGAACAAAACATCCAAGGACTGTGGGGCAACTACAATAGGAATAACATATACATAATGGGAATACCAGAAGGAGAAGAAAGAGAAAAAAGAACAGAATATAGAAAATTATAGTGATGAAAATTTCCCCAAATTAATGTCAGACACTGAACTACAAATTTAGGAAGCTTGGGGAACACCAAGCAAGACAAATGTCTGAAAGTTACCACTAGACATATTATTTTCAAACTACAGAAAATCAAATATAAAAAGATCTGAAAGAAGCGAGAAGAAAAAACTATCTTACTTACAGAAGGACAAAGATTAGAATCATATTTGTCTTCTCCTCACAAACAGAAGATAGCCACNCAAATGTCTGAAAGTTACCACTAGACATATTATTTTCAAACTACAGAAAATCAAATATAAAAAGATCTGAAAGAAGCAAGAAGAAAAAACTATCTTACTTACAGAAGGACAAAGATTAGAATCATATTTGTCTTCTCCTCACAAACAGAAGATAGCCACTTCTGGAGAAGGAAATGGCAACCCACTCCAGTACTCTTGCCTGGAAAATCCCATGGACAGAGGAGCCTGGTAGGTTACAGTCCATGGGGTTCCAAAGAGTTGGGCATGACAGAGCGACTCCACTTTCACAAACAAAGCAGACAAGGAGAGAATGGAATGAAATGTGAAAAGTGGCTGAGAGAAAAAACAAAACAAACATAATCTAAAATTTTTTACCTTGCAAAATTGTCACCTCTGAAATGTGAAGTTCTTAAGTGTTTCTCTATATTTTCCCCCATTAGGTGGGACAGGATGGCTAGAGTGGGCTGAAGGTGAGTATTTCTCTTCTCCCAGGTCAGTTAGGTTCTGAGGATACTCCAGCAGGTTAGGCTCTGGTTAAATAATTTTCTGAGTATAGGCCTTGATAAGAGCAGAGGGCTTTGATGTACTTTGTACTTGTCCCCTCCCCTTGCTGAAAGCATGAGGGGAATTTTTTTCTCTGATATTTACTGTGAGAAACTGGTCGAGCTCCTGGAGATAAATATTACAATGTTGTGGGGTCCATCCTACAGGTGGATTCTTTTGGGGTTTTTAAACTGTCAGAATTGTGCATATTGGATTTTCAACAATTCATCATTGGTTCATGTGGTAGGTTTCTGCCAAGAGTCTCTGCTCTGGTAAGTCATGACACCCTGTATTTGGCATTCTGTCTCTAGGATCTTGGGTACCACAGTTCACTCTGTGTTTTCCCCTCTCTTTCAAATCTAGGTTGACTTTTCAGTCTGTTCAGATTTTCACTTGTTGGGATGGACCAGCAACTTCTAAGCTTGGAACCAGAAACTGGAAGTTGCTGAAACAATTTTAAAAATGAAGAACAAGGGCTTCACTGGTGGCTCAGTGATAAAGAAAACACCTGCCAATGCAGTATACACAGTTTCAATCCCTGGCCCTGGAATATCCCACATGCCACAAAGCAACCAAGTCTGTGCATCACAACTATTGAGCCTGTGTTCTACAGCCCATGTGCCTCAACTACTAAAGCCCACATGCCCTAGAGCCCGTGCACTGCAACAAGAGAAGCCACCACAATGAGAAGCCCTCACACTACAGCTAGAGAATAAACCCTGCTTGCTGCAACTAGAGAAAAAGCCTGCACAGCAAAAAGACCCAGAAGAGCCCAAAATAAATAAAATTACATATATATAACATTTATAATTTAAAATTTATTTAAATTATAAATTAATTTATAATATAAAATTATATATATATATATATATATAAAGAACAAAGTTTAAAGACTTTTTCTACTGGTTTCAAGATTTACCAGAAAGGTACAGTAATCAAGACAGAGTCACAAAGATGAAAGAAAGACAGATTCCTCAATGGTATGAAATAGAGAGCCCAGAAACAGACCCACACATATCTGTTCAACTGAAATGTGACATGGGTACCAACACAGTACAGGAAGCAGGAAAGTCTTCAGCAAAAGGTACTGGAACTACTCAACATCCATATGGAAGAAATGAAGAGCAACCTTTACTTCACACCATATACAAAAATTAACTGGAAATGGATGCTAAATGCATATTTTAAAAAGCTAAAACTATAAAATGTACTAATAGGTTAGAGGGTGGGATGATTTGGGAGAATGGCATTGAAGCATGTATACTATCATGTAAGAAACAAGGCGTCGGTCTATGTTTGATGCAGGATGCAGGATGCTTGGGGCTGGTGCACGGGGATGATCCAGAGAGATGTTGTGGGGTGGGAGGTGGGAGGGGGATTCAGGATTAAGAGCTCGTGTACACCTGTGGTGGATTCATGTCGATGTAATGCAAAGCCAATAGAGTATTGTAAAGTAAAATAAAGTTAAAAAAATAAATTAAAAAAAAAANCTAAGAGCAGAGGGCTTTGATGTACTTTGTACTTGTCCCCTCCCCTTGCTGAAAGCATGAGGGGAATTTTTTTCTCTGATATTTACTGTGAGAAACTGGTCGAGCTCCTGGAGATAAATATTACAATGTTGTGGGGTCCATCCTACAGGTGGATTCTTTTGGGGTTTTTAAACTGTCAGAATTGTGCATATTGGATTTTCAACAATTCATCATTGGTTCATGTGGTAGGTTTCTGCCAAGAGTCTCTGCTCTGGTAAGTCATGACACCCTGTATTTGGCATTCTGTCTCTAGGATCTTGGGTACCACAGTTCACTCTGTGTTTTCCCCTCTCTTTCAAATCTAGGTTGACTTTTCAGTCTGTTCAGATTTTCACTTGTTGGGATGGACCAGCAACTTCTAAGCTTGGAACCAGAAACTGGAAGTTGCTGAAACAATTTTAAAAATGAAGAACAAGGGCTTCACTGGTGGCTCAGTGATAAAGAAAACACCTGCCAATGCAGTATACACAGTTTCAATCCCTGGCCCTGGAATATCCCACATGCCACAAAGCAACCAAGTCTGTGCATCACAACTATTGAGCCTGTGTTCTACAGCCCATGTGCCTCAACTACTAAAGCCCACATGCCCTAGAGCCCATGCTCTGCAACAAGAGAAGCCACCACAATGAGAAGCCCTCACACTACAGCTAGAGAATAAACCCTGCTTGCTGCAACTAGAGAAAAAGCCTGCACAGCAAAAAGACCCAGAAGAGCCAAAAATAAATAAAATTACATATATATAATATAACATTTATAATTTAAAATTTATTTAAATTATAAATTAATTTATAATATAAAATTATATATATGTATATATAAAGAACAAAGTTTAAAGACTTTTTCTACTGGTTTCAAGATTTACCAGAAAGGTACAGTAATCAAGACAGAGTCACAAAGATGAAAGAAAGACAGATTCCTCAATGGTATGAAATAGAGAGCCCAGAAACAGACCCACACATATCTGTTCAACTGAAATGTGACATGGGTACCAACACAGTACAGGAAGCAGGAAAGTCTTCAGCAAAAGGTACTGGAACTACTCAACATCCATATGGAAGAAATGAAGAGCAACCTTTACTTCACACCATATACAAAAATTAACTGGAAATGGATGCTAAATGCATATTTTAAAAAGCTAAAACTATAAAATGTACTAATAGGTTAGAGGGTGGGATGATTTGGGAGAATGGCATTGAAGCATGTATACTATCATGTAAGAAACAAGGCGTCGGTCTATGTTTGATGCAGGATGCAGGATGCTTGGGGCTGGTGCACGGGGATGATCCAGAGAGATGTTGTGGGGTGGGAGGTGGGAGGGGGATTCAGGATTAAGAGCTCGTGTACACCTGTGGTGGATTCATGTCGATGTAATGCAAAGCCAATAGAGTATTGTAAAGTAAAATAAAGTTAAAAAAATAAATTAAAAAAAAAAGCTAAAACTATAAAATGGAAAACTAACCAAACTGATCACTTGGATCACAGCCTTGTCTAACTGAATGAAACTATGAGCCATGCTGTATAGGGCCACCCAAGATAGACAGGTAATGGTGGAGAGTTCTGACAAAACGTGCCCACTGGAAAAGAGAATGGCAAACCACTTTAGTATTCTTGCCTTGAGAACCCCAGGAACAGCATGAAAAGGCAAAAAGATAGGACACTGGAAGATGAACTCCCCAGGTTGGTAGGTGCCCAATATTCTGCTGGAAAAAAGTGAAAAAATAGTTGCAGAAAGAAAGAAGAGGCTGAGCAAAAGCAGAAACAATGCCCAGCTGTGGATGTGACTGGTGATGGAAGTAAAGTCCAATGCTTTAAAGAACAGTATTGCAGAGTAACCTGGAATGTCAGGTCCATGAATCAAGACAAACTAGAAGAGGTCAAACAGGAGATGATGAGTGAACATTGACATTTTAGGAATCAGTGAATTAAAATGGACCAGAATGGACAAATTTAACTCAGATGACCATTATATCTACTACTGTGGGCAAGAATTCCTTGGAAGAAATGGTATAGCCCTTAGAGTCAACCAAAAAGTCCAAAATGCAGTACTTGGGTGCAATCTCAAAAATGACACAATGATTTTTGTTCATTTCCAAGGCAAACCATTCAAAATCATAGTAATCCAGGTCTATGTCCCAACTAATGACAAAAGAAGCTGATGTTGAATGGCTCTATGATGACCTACAAGACCTGCTAGAACTAACAACCCAAAAGATGTCCTTTTCGTCATAGGAGACTGGAATACAAACGTAGGAAGTCAAGAGATACCTGGAATAACAGGCAAGTTTGACCATGGAGTACAAAATGAAGCAGGGCAAAGGCTAATAGAGTTTTGCCGAGAGAACACACTGGTCATATCAAGCACTCTCTTCCAACAGCACAAGAGAATATTCTACATATGGACATCACCAGATGGTCAATACTGAAATCAGATTTATTAAATTCTTTGAAGCCAAAGATGGATAATCTCTATACAGTCAGCAAAAATAAGACTGGGAGCTGACTGTGGCTTAGATCATGATCTCCTTATTGCCAAATTCAGACTTAAATTGAAGAAAGTAGGGAAAACCACTAGATCATTCAGTTATGAACTAAATCAAATCCATTATGATTATAGAGTAGTGGTGACAGATAGATTCAAGGGATTAGATCTGATAGTGCCCGAAGAACTATGGATGGATGTTTGTAACACTGTATAGGAGGCAGTGACCAAAACCATCCCCATGAAAAAGAAATGCAAAAAGGCAAAATGGTTGTCTGAGGAGGCCTTACAAATAGCTGAGAAAAGAAGAGAAGTGAGAGGCAAAGGAGAAAAGGAAAGATATACCCATCTGAACGCAGAGTTCCAAAGAATACAAGGAGAGATAAGAAAGCCTTCCTTAGTGATCAGTGCAAATAAATAGAAGAAATCAATAGAATGGGCAAGACTAGAGATCTCTTCAAGAAAATTAGAGATACCAAGGGAACATATCATGCAAAGATGGACATAATAAAGGACAGAAATGGTATGGACCTAACAGAAGCAGAAGGTATTAAGAAGAGGTGGCAAGGATACACNCTGTGGTGTTGGAGAAGACTCTTGAGAGTCCCTTGGACTGCAAGGAAATCAAACCAGTCCATCCTAAAGGAGATCAGTCCTGAGTGTTCATTGGACGGACTGATGCTGAAGCTGAAACTCCAATACTTTGGCCACCTGATGTGAAGAGCTGACTCATTAGAAAAGACCCAGATGCTAGGAAAGATTGAGGGCAGGAGGAGAAGGGGATGACAGAGGACGAGATGGTTGGATGACATCATTGACTCAGTGGACATGAGTTTGGGTAAACTCCAAGAGTTGATGATGGTCAGGGAGGCCTGGCATGCTGCAGTCCGTGGGGTTGCAAAGAGTTGGACATGATTGAGTGACTGAAGTGAACTGAATCAAGGTTACAGATACATACCTGCAACTGAGTGAACTGAACTGAACTGAAAGCCATTATTCTATCATGTGTGTGCATGCTAAGTCTCTTCAGTTGTGTCCAACTCTTTGCGACCCTATGGACCACAGCCGGCCATGGGATTCTCCTCTGTCCATGGGATTCTCTAGGCAAGAATACTGGAGTGGGTTGCCAAACCCTCTTCCGGGGATCTTCCTAATCCAGGGTTCAAACCCACATCTATTATGTCTCCTGCATTGGCAGGCACCACCTGGGAAGTCCCATGATGTGCTATGCTCTGCCAAATTTGCACCAATAGAAATACTGCAAAACACATAATTTAACTTTTAAATGGAACTTTTTAACGGAAGCTACAATAGTTCATCTTCAAAGATTAACCTTCTTAAAGCATTACTTTATTATATGAATTTGATGAAAAGATCCAGTCATAAATTAAGTTTTCTACATGAAGCGTGAGATTAAATTTTACACAATGGCATTGTTTAAATGTTTACAGATTTTTTTTGGCAATAAAATGAACATATTACAATTATCACTTCATTTTCCATCAGTGTTTTGGAAATCAGTTTAGAAGGAAAGTTATTTGATCTCAGTGAAAAGTCATGTTTCGGAGTAACCTGTAAACACACTTTCTGCAGATGCCCCTGTGAAGCTGATATATTTTGACACCATTTTCTAAAAGTAATCAATTAAATATGTGCTGCTATCTTCAGAGCATTTGTTTCTTCCAGTTTTTATGTGATTAGTGATATCTCTAAAGCCTCTGTGAAGTCAAAACTATTGTGTGCAGTTTCCATATTTGCCATCAACTCTCTTGAGAAATGGAAATTTAGTATCTAATTATACAGTAAGCATGCATTAGCATATTGGTGTTAAAAAGACTTATTACAAAAGAAAAGTGTTTACTGAATATGCCAGCTTTCACAAAATTGTATTTTCAGCTTCAAATCCACCTTTCTAGATTCTGCTATGTGATACCGAAGATGAAATTTGTAAATTCAAATTTTGAGGGGTACTTGCTAAGCTCTGATAAGAAGGGTAGTAAGAGGAAGAATACTGATTTGAAAGATAAGGAAGGGAGCTGCCCTTTTCTATTTATTTCTGGTGGGATTCCTGTGTAACTTGGGGAGAGTGCTTTACTGAGTTGGGGTGTCCCAGGTGGGGCATCCCAGGTGGGGCTTCCCAGGTTGCGCTAGTGGTGAAGAACCCACCTGCCAATACAGGAGACCCAGGAGATGCAGATTCAATCCTTGGGTCAGGAAGATCCCCTGGAGGAGGCAATAGCAACCCATTCCAGTATTCTTGCCTGGAGAATCCCATGGACAGAGGAGGCTGGCAGGCCAAAGTAGGGTCTCAAAGAGTTGGACACAACTGAAGCAACTTAGCACACACACACTTTATTGAGATATAATTGACCTGCAAAATTTAAGATATTTGAAGTGTGTATCATGGCGATTTAATATACATATATATTGTGAAGGGGTTTCCCCCATCTGGCTAATTAGCACATCCATCACCTCATATATTAAAATATTTATTCTGTGAGAGCATTTAAGTTCTACTGTCTTAGAAAATTTCTTTTACGTAACACAGTAACTTATCAACTATAAGCCCCTTATTTTACATTAACTTCTAACTTATTCATCTTACAGCTGCCAGTTTGTACCGGTATGCTTTTCCAAAAATGTATTTACTTATGTATTTATTTTTGGCTGTTCTGGGTCTTCGCTGCTTTGTTCTGGCTTTCTCCAGCGGCGGTGAGTGGGGGCTGCTCTCTAACCCTGTGGGGGAGCTTCTCCTTGCGGCAGCTTCTCTTGCGGAGCACAGGCCTAGGGCACGCACTCAGCCCTTGTGGTCATGGGCTTAGCTGCCAGGTGGTATGTGGGATCTTCCTGGGCCAGGGTTTGAACCCGAGTTCCCTGCATTGGAAACTGAATTCTTAACCACTGGACCACCAGAGAAGTCCAACCTGTATGCTTTTGATTTCTGAGTACGTTTCTGCACCAAGGCATCTTCACCCCATGTAGAGCAGGGCCTTCCCACAGCCACAGGTGAAAGGTTTTCCAACATTTTTCAGAACCATATTCATTTCTCAGCCCTAAAGGTAGCAGCTGCTTCTTTTTGGTGCTATTTACATGATTCTTAAGAGTTTCTGTTGGCTATTTAGTTACCTTAGGGTTCTCTTCCTACCTAGTCAATGACTCACTTAATATCCTTCTGGCTAGTTACAGACTCTTTATGTTAAATTCTCTGTTCAAAAGATTGATGTGATTTTTGTCTCTTTACTGCACCCTGGCTGATATAACAGTTACTAGGAAAAGTAGACTCTGGAAACAGGCCCTTGAAATTGGGATTTGCTAAATGGTCTGGCTGTGTTTTGAGACTTGAATGAAGTCTTGAGCCCTTGCCAATGTGAAATGAGATGATATGAATTCATTACATGCAGTGGCATCGTAATTAATCAAATTAATTGACTTGTGGTTAGTTATAATAATATTCTTTCTCAAGTAAGTATTTAGGGGGAAAATGACTACTTTACTTGACCATTATGGCAATTAATGATGACTCTAAGTTCTTTGGCTTACAATGGATCTTCTGATTACAGAGAAGTACTCATAAAAAGAGCTCAGGTCTTTAAGCCCTCACCTCAAAATTTAAAAATAGAAGAGTTTCTGAAATCCTAAAATCTCTATTCTATTGCAAATCTCTTTCTTTTTTTTCATAGCAACCTCACCAACCTATCTGGAAAAGTAGGTCCAACATTTAGTTGTGTGCATTGCAGAATTACAATGTCAGTTGAATCCACAGCTTTCCCCAATGCACCATGAGAAAGTTAAGGAATTGGTTCGGCAGAAGTGGGACCCTGAAACTGGGAATAAAAACTACTGATTGGACTGAGACAAAGCTGAGAAACTGGGGTCCCTGAGTCACATCGTCTTTCTTGTCAATGGAAACAGCTTGTCTCTCGTGTCTGAGGATAATATCTTTCTCTCTGTTTGAAGAGACTGTAAGGACTTCATTTGTCATACAAGGAGAAGTTTAATCTCCTTAAGACCCATCCAAACATCCTTTGGCCTCTATGGTCACGTTTACAGTCAGATCTCACTGTGCTCCTGGAAAGAAATTACACATTTTGACCTAAGAGGAAACAGCTTATATTCCAAAAGAACTGGAAGATTTATATTGGCAGAATCCTAGGGAATATAGTCTGCCCTCCATATCTGCAGGATTTTCATTCATGTTTTCTACCATCCGCAGATTGAAAATATTTGAAAAAGTATTCCAGAAAGTTCCAAAAACAAAACTTGAATGTACCACATGCTAACAACTATTTACATAAAATTTACATTGTTTGGGTATCATAAGTAATCTAGAGATGATTTAAATTACACAGAAGAATGTGTGTAGGTTATGTGCAAACACTGTCATTTTACATAAAGGACTTGAGCACCCATGGATTTTGGTATCTGGGAACTAATCCTCAACAAATACCGAAGGTTGACTATATTTATGGGGATAAATTCTCAAGGTGCTAGACCAAGCAGGACAGAATATGACACTACATCAGGCCAAATTTACTGATACAGGTTTACCTACCAATGATTCCAGACTAAACGCACTATCACTTTTTGGAAGAATTATATACAATATTAACTAAGCTAGAGCAACATTTATCAGAATTCCTTTCCTTGAATAGATCTAGGTTAGTGTGGGCCACAAAAGAAGTGTTACCCGAGCTTTGTAAAGTGGATGTGGAGTAGCGGCTGTGTTTTCTTTGTGCTGGGAAGCTTGTACAGACCCCTGGGTGTTATGGAAGCCCCTTCATACTGTTCCTGATCTGTTGGGTCCTTCTGCTGGCATTGGGAACAGCAGTTTGGCCACAGCTCTTCTCTTTTCTTCTTTTCCCTTGGCTCCTCTAAATTCTGGGCCAGGTGCTGTTACAAAGGACGTCCACTTTTTCTGCAGACCACATGATCACAGTTGGAAGCTTGGAAGTGATGAGAGGTTGTATTATTTTTGTACTGTTGCATTCACAAATTGCCACAAACAAGTGACTTAAAATGACACAGATGTGCAATCTTACAGTTCTGTAAACTCAGATATCCAAAGTAGCATTGGCTGGATCACAGTCCTTTCTGAAGGCTCTCGAGAGACTCCATTTGCTTACTCATTCAGGCTATTGGCATAGTTCATTCCTGGCTATTGTAACAAGGAGGTCATCATTTTTTTGCAACTGCCAGTGGAGGGCCATTCCCAGCTTCCAAAAGCTTTCCTCATTCCTCAACTCTTTCCTCAGCCCCCACCCTCCGTCTTCAAAGCTAAACATGGTGGATCAAGTTGCTCTCACTCCTTGTCCCTCCTGCCTTTCTCCCATTCCACCTCCCTATCTTCCTATCAGCTTAACTAATAACATGAATTCCATCCACAAACGCTATTCTCTTTTGTCGTGTAATGTCACATAGTTACAGGTTCTGGGTGTCAGGATGTGCGTGTCTTTGTGGTGCCATTTTTATGCCTACAGTGAAAACCAACACGAGTTTTTGCTCATTCTTACAGCTTCCAATTTTTTCTACACTTCCTTGCTTCAGCATTAACCTTTGCTTTCTACTTCCTGCCCTACTGACCTCAGGCCCAGCACCAGATGCAGAAGCTTCATTCACATATAAACTGTTTAATTAGCTCCCACAAGTGCATGAGGTCAAGGTTCTATAATAAATCTCATAGTCTATATCATCTGTAGTGTTTCTGTTTCTCTTACTGAAGCCTGACTGTTACACTAATGCATATGGAAATGACTTTAGCCATTTATCTGGCAAGTTGACAAAACAATAGAAGCAAAAGTGGCTGATGCCAGAACTTCCCTGGCATAACATTGAGAAAAGAATTCAAAGGCTTAGGAAGATAAACATTTTTGAGTGGATTCATTATGTGCCATCCGTACTCCCTCTCCTCAATTCCACCCTAAGAGAAGGCCCACAGGCTGCCTCTTTCCCTAAAACTTGGAGAAAGAAGTTAGGGAGGAGGACATCTGCACCTTTGAAAATATCTCTGGTGTCAGTCCTCTGATGGGTAAATGTGATAGTGGAGGATGCTGCCATTGAGAATGGCACTCTGATTTCAATCCCAGGGTAGGCAAGGTCAGGAGCTCTTATACATAGAGGACAATGAAGGACAGCAGGGATAAAGTATAATCAAATCTTTTGACCTACAAGCATCTTTGGGAGGAACTTATCTGTCATCATTTCCCTGGGAATGATATGGATGAGTAGCTTTCTAAAATCTTTCTTCATGCATATACCAAGGAAGAAGCTCCATATTTAGCCTTTAAAATCTGACTTGAGTCACTGCAATGGAGAGCTGTGGTCTCTTACCCACTTTCTAGACTTAAACCAGCTGAAAGACACAGAGCTTTGTCTTTGATGGGGAAGATCCTTACTCTTGAGGAAGGAACTTTCAACATTGCCACAACCGTATGCTATCATCCTCTTCCAAGGAAACTGCAGCTGTTCACTAGAAAGAGTGAAGTCGCTCAGTCGTGTCCGACTCTTTGTGACCCCATGGACTGCAGCCTATCGGGCTCCTCCGTCCATGGGATTTTCCAGGCAAGAGTGCTGGAGTGGATTGCCATTTCCTTTTCCAGTAAAAGCAAAAGGGTATATTTAAATCTATTCTCATGTCTTTATGTATCTTATTGATTACTATATCTATATTAGTCACTTAGTCATGTCTAACTCTTTGCATCCCCATGGACTGCAGCCCGTTAAGCCCCTCTATCCATGGAATTCTTCAGGCAAGAATACTGTCATGGGTTGCCATGCCCTCCTCCAGCCCACTAGAAGCTGTTTACTAGGATGACTATAAAAGAAAATGTGTGTATATAAACCTGTTTTCCCATTTTTATTTATCTTTTTGATTACTATATATGCCAACTCTGAAATAATGATAATTTTCTTAAAACTCCACACAGTATTCTGGTCCATTAGTTTCAATGGGGGTTTGTGGTGGTCAAGTAACTAAATGAAGTTTTAGACTAGATGTGCATCATATTAGTCTCAGTAGGTCCTCAAAACCACTTTGTGGTTATTTCACCAGTTTCTGGATTTGTAATTGGAACCAAATTTCCCTATTAGCTCTCGGACCTACAAAGGACCAAATGAACCCTTGAACTTCCCCTGCCTACCAGGATAGTAAATAAGAAATGATACCGCATCCCTTGGGGGTGTGTAAAGATTAGTATCACCATCTAAGACTCCAAAGATGCAGTGTGACGTTGTCCATAATAACCTTTTTGCTTGCTTATCCCTTTTAGGAAGAGGACAGGTGAAGCTTGGATAATGTCTGTGGATTGTTGTAAACCTATTTAGGTGGTAAACTCAGATGCAGTTATGCTGCCGAGCTACTGTCTTTACTGGAGCAAATCAGTACAGTCTCTGGAGACTGCTATGAAGCTATTTCTTAGAAAACACCTTTTTCTTTCATAATGGTATGCAAGAACCTCAAGAAGCAGTTGTTGTTGTTGTTGTTTTTTAATGGCATGACTAACAGTATTCCTTCCCATTATTACCCCTCAGGGCTATATCAATTCTATCATAATGTAGTCTACAGGGATCTTGACCACCTTTGCCATCCACATGGGCCCAGCACAGTGATGACATTCTTCTGATTGCCTCTGATGAGAAGGAAGTGAAAAGCACTCTCTGTGCCTTTGTGGGACAGAAATAATACCGAGCATGGGAAGCAACTTTGAGAAAATTACACAGCTGTCCACCTCAGAGCAATCTGTGGGAGTCTGGGAGTCTGACAAAGTGGAGACCAAGCGACACAGAATATAGCCCTAGAGCACTGCAGACCAGTGATTACAGACTGAACACACTAGCTCTTTCGGGAAGATTTACACGATATTAACTAAGCTGGGGCAACACTTCTCAGAACTCCTTTCATCATGAATGAATGCATNAAAAAAAAAAAAAAAAAAAAGAGTTTAGACCTGAGAACAAAGGCCTAGGAAATTAAGGTTTAAATCACTTAATATTGAGTACCAGAGTGGTGGGAGTAAAGTGGGAAATAATAATGTCAGAAACTTTAATGGGAGACTGAGACTTAGGACTTCCCAACTGTTTATCCTGAAGGTCCTTTCAAAGTGACTGTCTCTCACAGTTCACTGCCAAGGAAACTCCCAATTGGTTAACACCAGATACATAGAAGAGCATGTTCTGGGCCACGTATTTTCCCCCCGACCAGTCTAGATTCTGAAAGAAAGTCCTGCTGTGAGAAGCTTACTCAAATGGGTCAGAAATGACTGAATGAATGGTAGGACTCGCTTTTCCAGGAATCAGGGGTTATATCGAGAGAGGTGGCCACGGGCATTGTTATGGGTTGAATTTTGTGCTTCCCCACAAATTCATACATTGAAGTTCTAACTCCCTCAGAATGTGACCTTACTTGGAAATCAAGTCATTGCCAATATAGTTAGTTATGATAAGGTCATCCTAGAGGAGGCCCCCATCCTATATGATGGGTGGCCTTATAAGATAGGGTAATTTAGATGTAGACCCTATCTTAAGATGAATGCAGACATCAAGGTTATGCTTCTAAAAGGCCAGGAACATGAAAGATTGCAAGAAAACCACCAGAAGGTTAGGGGAGAGGTGTGGAATGGATTCTGTCTCACAGCCCTCACAAGGAACTGACTCTGTGGATACCTTGATCTCAGACTTTTAGCCTTTAGATCAGTGAGACAATAAACCTGCTGTTTAAACCAGTCTTCATATGGCCACCCTCGCAGATTAGTAAGAGGTGTTGGAGTTGACAAACACAGAGAGACAGCAGGCTGCAGGATCTGTCAGGCACCCAACATCATGTGCAAGCAGAAGCTGTGAAAAAGAAGAGGTGGTAAGGTGGTTGCCTGGAAACCGAAGGAGCTGTAAAAGCAGAACCGAATCTCTACCAGCCGAGCATGATGGTAAAAGTCCACAGATTTTGGCCACTGAAGGGAGCAATGAGAAGACTTAGTAAATTAGTGGTGGGTTAAGCCCTGAGTCACGGTCTGACCCCTAAACTGTGCTCTGATCTGAGACTCTTAAGATACATCACTTTTCATGTTAAAGGGCCTCATAGTTTAGTTTTTAACTCTGAGGTCTGGTTACACAATCAAGAGTCTTGCCTTCTTCATGTCTAGGTATATCCTCTTTATGACCTACCTGTATTAGTCACCTACTGCTGTGTAACAAATCACCCTCAAAATGAATGACTTAAAGTGGCAAACATTTACTATCTCACAGTTTGTGTGGGTTAAGAATCTGATTGCAGCTTAGCTGGGTGCACCTGTCTTAAGTTTTCTCGCAAGGCAACAACTCAGGTATATTCAGGGCTGTGATTTCATTTCAAGGCTCAAGTGATGGAGGCTCTAATTCCAAAGTCACTTCTGCTTGCCGGCAGGATTCAGTTCCTCCACAGTGTTGCACTGTGAAATCTCAATTCCTTTCTGTTGACCAAAGGGCTCCATCAACTGCTTGGCAAATGGGCTTCTCTATAGAGTGCCTCTCATGACAGCTGGCTGCATGAGAGCAAGTGAGCAAGAAGACAAAAGAGTATAGCAAGATGGAAGTCACTATCTGCTTTAACTGCTTTTAGAACCAGCATCCCATCACTTTGTAGATGTCCGTTCATCAAAAACAAGTCACTAGGTTCAGCACACACTCAAGGAGAGGGTATATCATGTGATGTTAATACAAAGAGGTGGGGATCACTGGGAGCCATGTGAGAAGCTGCCTAATGTATCTCATTGCTATTAATAGAAGGAAAATGAGGGAAGTAATCTCACTGCAAACCAGAGTCCAATTAATAGAAAACCCAGATGAGGAGAAGTTTCCTGCCAAATGCTTCTCAAAAGTCAAGTAAGAAAAGGGCCAAAAAGTGATCACTGAGTTTGGCAACATGAACATTATCGGTCACCAGTAAAGACAGTGCTAAGAACACAAGAGCCAGGAATGCAGGTGGAGGTGGAATGAGAGTGACTGTGATTGATAGGGCAGATGCAGAAAGTGTCTTTTACATTCAAGATGGTTGGTGTGTTAATTTCCTGTTGATGCTGTAAAAGCCACCACAAACTTAAATTAAGACACAAATTTTATCTTCAGTTCTAGAAGTCAGAGATCCTAAAAGCCAGTTGTTGGTAGGGTGCATCCTCCTAGAGGTTCTAAGGTACAGTCTGTTTCCTTGTCTGCTCCATATTCTAGAGGTTGCCCACGTTCCTTGGCTCACAGCCCCTTCCTCCATCTTCAAGGCCAACAGTGTTGCACCTTCAAATGTGTTTCTCTCTGATCTCTACTTCTGTCATTACATCTCCTCTGACTCTAAACTTTTTGCTTTTATAAAGCCATTGTGATAGATTGAGTTCACCTGGATCATCCAGAATAATCTCTCCATCTCAAATTCCTTAACTTAATCACACTGCAACGTCCCCTTTGCCATGTAGGACAGCAAATTTCCAGTTTCTGGAAGTTACGCTGTAGACATCTTTGTTTTTTGTTTAGTCACTCAGTCATGTCCAACTTTTTGTGACCCCATTGACTCTAACCAGTCAGGCTCCTCTGTCCATGGGATTCCCAGGCAAGAATACTGGAGAAGGTTGCCATTTCTTTCTCCAGGAGATCTTCCTGTTCCAGGGATCAAACCCACATCTACTGCATTACAGGTGGATTCTTTATGGCTGAGCCACCAGGGAATTGTAGACCTTGGGAGATCTTTATTCTGCCTATCATAGTTGGCTTGAGTGGGAAGAAAAAAAATAGTATCTCAGAGCTTGGAGTTCAGGAAAATTATTTTGCAAACTGAGTGAATTTNACAATTAAAATGGAATGAGAGAAAGTATGGTCTAGACAAGTAGAAAATCCTTTATAAATGCTTTAGGATATTTGACACTAATATAAATAACCACTTTAGTGGACAAACCTATAAAAATAATCCTGTAAGAAATTAACAGAACATAAAAGTAAATAAACTTTAATTAAAAAATTATTCTCTAATTGCCAGAATAAATAATACATTTCAAATGAAGGTTTCAGCCACAGATATGAGCCCTAGTCATTGAATACTATTTTTTTGTTTGTTTTTAACAAACTTCAGGAAAAAGGAGATGAAATTTTAAGTTTAAGAAAGGTAGGGATCTAGAGTTAAGTCTTCTGTACAAATCAAAATAGATCAGACTGTGAAAAGGGAAATACAAAGTTTTTTCACTTCCCAGGAATAAAGTCAACTATGTAGGATAATGCATAAGAAAAAAAAACAAAAAACAAAAAAAACCCAGTACCTGTAAGAAATCAAATGCAGCAACGCTTTGGGGTTTGGGATAATTCTGCTCTAATTGTGAGCACTTTAGATAAGAAATCAATACAGATATGTTTTAAAAGAAATAACATAAAATCCAACATATGAGAAATTAAGATAAAATATGAAATCATCAGGTTCCAGGTAAAAGAAAACTTGAAACCAATCTCTAGGGTTATTCATGCTACCCAAAGTGTAGGACTTCTTACAGATTTATGAAGGAGAAAAACAGAGAGAGAAAGAGCTCATTACAAACATATTTAAAACTGAAGAAAGACATTAATTACTGAGGGATAATAAGCATATTCAATAGAAAAGAAGGTCAGTTCCCCAAGAACTAGAGGTAATAGAATAATCTGAAAAGAATGATAAAATAATAGTTTAATGACAATCAAAGTAAAATATAAATAGAACTCATGATAAAATAACAAGTCTTTATTAAAAATGAATAGGCAGATTTGAAATAATTACAAATGGAGCATTTGAAAAAAATTTTTAAGTACATAGTCATTAAAATTAAAAATTTATCATGTGAATTAAGTAAATGAAACATAGCCAAAAAGAGAATTAATGAACTAGAAAATAGCTCATAGGAAATTACACAGACTAATAGCCCAAGGAAACAAAAAGAAAGTATGAGAAGCTAATAAACATAAAGAAAAGAATTATAAAATCCAATATATGTTTAAGAAAAATTTTAATTTATTTTTTTACCTTGATCATCATTAAAATTATTTTATTTATTTATTGTTTTCTTTTCAGATTTTCTGTTACCTTTAGCTCTTGAGAATACAGAGAACTGGAGAAAACAATATTCAAAAAGATAATGGATAAGCATGCTGCTGCTGCTAAGTTGCTTCAGTCGTGTCCAACTTTGTGCAACCCAATAGACAGCAGCCCACCAGGCTCCCCCGTCCCTGGGATTCTCCAGGCAAGAATACTGGAGTGGGTTGCCATTTCCTTCTCCAGTGCATGCATGCATGCTAAGTGGCTTCAGTTGTGTCCGACTCTGTGCGACCCCATGGACAGCAGCCCACCAGGTTCCTTTGTTCATGGGATTCTCCAGGCAAGAATACTGGAGTGGGTTGGGATAAGCATGATACAGAGTTGGAAAAGAAATCAAAGAGAAAAGGTAAATTACCCGCAAAGGAATTGTCCTTTTGGTTGATGGCAGGCTTCATGTTAAAGAATACAATGTAATCATATCTTCTGAGAGAAAATAATTTCCAATTAAGGGTTTAACTTCAAAAAATTATGACTCCATGATGAGGGTGAAATAAAGGCATTTTTAGATAAGCACTAAGAATATTTATCACTCCTAGACAGCTTCTCACTAAGGCAACAACAAACAAACACTAAGAAATATATTTCAGAACAAGAAAGATGGATCTCAGAAAATTAGAATGGAATGCAAATGTAATAAACTTATGTCAAGTGTGCATGCTAAAAATTTGATAGTAACCATTTAAAAAATAGATGTCAAATGTTTAACTTCTCAAATGCTCCTGTAAACATTTCTAGGGGCAGGATGGAATGTGTAAAATGGCAGAAATATATCTGGGCTGAATTACTAGTTAGAAGACTTTTAAGTATTCAATTACTTTTTCTGCAAAATGAGAAGATGTATAATTAGCTGTCCTAAAGCCTTGTGATTTTATTATCTATGATATCTGATTATTAGCTTAGGATTTATGTTTGTGGAAAAAAAAGAATACTTTAGAATCACAGATACTCAGAATTGTAAAGAATCTTAAAAGGTCATGTAGTCTAAACTATGGTTAATATTTTAATCCCTTTTTTTTTCAGTAGAAAACTATTCACCTTGAATAACTTACTTGCCATAGCCCATATTTTAATCTAACTTTTTAACATACTTATGATTGTTAGTTCTTAAAGGAGTGGTGGGCAGGAGGAATCACTTGAGACTTTTCCCCAAATGAAAGAAGTAGATTTACCTCCAAAGGTTAAACAAGGAAATCTGCAAGTGAATGAGGCTATAGGTAGGCAAATTCACTGTAAGTATGCGACAAATAGCTCTCACATCTGTAATATTTTGTTGTAATAAAATTGAATTGAATTTATTGTTTATTAAAAAAAAGGATGATTGTGATGGAAGAAGACACCCACTCTCAAAAGCCCAGGGAAAGGAAGATCCCAAAGGCATACACTGTTGTCTAAGCTCTAGAGCATTCTGACAAAATCCACAGACTTCCAGAAATATTAGTGCTGTAATATGAGAGCTAAAACCTTGATTCTGTAAGACCCTGAGAGAGGAAGATCCAGGGCAGGTGAGTTTTAATAGTGACAAGGAATTTACAAAAGACTAGGCATAAGGGCGAAGAAGGCAATGACACCTCACTCCAGTACTCTTGCCTAGAAAATCCCATGGACAGAGGAGCCTGGTGGGCTGCAGTCCATGGGGTCACTAAGAGTCGGACATGACTGAGAGACTTCCCTTTCACTTTTCACTTTCATGCATTGGAGAAGGAAATGGCAACCCACTCCAGTGTTCTTGCCTTGAGAATCCCAGGGATGGGGGAGCCTGGTGGGCTGCTGTCTATGGGGTCGCACAGAGTCGGACACGACTGATGCGACTTAGCAGTAGCAGCAACAGACATAAGGGAGAAGGCAATGGCAGCCCACTCCAATGCTCTTGCCTGGAGAATCCCAGGGATGGGGAGCCTGGGGGGCCGCCGTCTATGGGGTCGCACAGAGTCTGAGACATGATTGAAGCGACTTAGCAGCAGCAGCAGCAGCAGCAGCAGGTATAAGGGAGACTAGACGGGAGCCATGGTGGGAAAGAAAACAACAGCAAAGGCTTTGCACAAAGACTCTGCTCCAGAATCAGCTGTCTTACTCGTGGGAATGGCTCTACCCGAGCTTTAAGACACTAGGGATTCTCCCCTGGTGGTCCAGTGGATAAGACTCCAAGCTCCCAGGGCAGGGGCCCAGGGTTTGATCTCTGGTCAAGGAACTAGATACCCCATGCTGCAACTAAAGATCCAATGTGTCGCAACTAAGACCCAGTGCAGCCAAATAAATACAAACTATTTTTAAAATAGTTTTTTAAAGAGAAAAAAAAAAGCAATGCAGGGAGTTATTAATAACAAGTAACAGTTTGCAAAGGTTGTGTAGAATGAAGAATAAGGATTAGAAGCAGAATGCTTTTCTGGAGTGATTACAAATGGTGGAAATTTTGATTCAACTAGCAAATATCTTGCGTGAATGGATGGATATAATGAGAATTAAAAGACAATGCTAAGATCTGAAACAAGTAGGTATATTTGAAAGAAAGCACTTTGAATATGTAAAAATATTTATACTCAGAGAATTACTTCGTATTTTTACTGAAGTGATCTAGATTTTTCTCTAACTCTTCTTAAAGACTAGAAGAAGCATTAATCATTGTAATAAAACTTTTACCTTCTCCTGTGATCTCACAGAGCCACTCGATCAGACTTTTGTTATCATTGCCCCCAAATAGGAAACTCAGTTATCTGTGTTTGAGGACACAGTTGGGCTTCCCTGGTGGCTCAGACAGTAAAAAATCTGCCAGCAATGTGGGAGACCAAGGACAGAATCGGGTTTAAATCTATTATTTGCCACTCATAATGAAATTATTCTTTTTAACTCTTTCATCTGTCTTGAACTGAATTGATTCACACAGCTTTGATTGTAAAAAAAATTAGGAATCTTCTAACAGCCAGGAAAATGGCAGCATATATACTATAAAAGGAATTTATTCAAAGACAGATAGAGTCATTTAGGAGAAACTTCCAGTAAAGAAATCAATAATAGACACACACACACACACACACACACACACACACACACAAGGAAACACTGATCTATTTTCCCCAAATTATTCTATGAAAAGACCTATGAACTGGTTTAAATCTAGACTTGGTTTGCTATAGAATTACAAATTTTAACTTGTTCTTTACTGAATCAATGATATAAATGTCTAAATGAAAGGCTTTTGTGTATTTTCAAAAGATATCAGCCCTGAAAATTTGTTGTGAACTTGGCAAAATCCTGGTGGCTTGGTTGTGAACTTTTAATCTGAGGGACCACAGGTTGCCTAAAATAGCATAGCCTATTGTTTTCTGATCCAGGGTGTTTTTTTTTTTTTAATGTATTTATTTTTTAATTGAAGGATAATTGCTTTACAGAATTTCATTGTTTTCTGTCAAACCTCCACATGAATCAACCATAGTACATATATCCCTTCCCTTTTGAACCTCCCTCCCATCTCTCTCCCATCTCCCTCCACATCCCACCCCTGTAGGTTGATACAGCACCCCTGTTTGAGTTTCCTGAGACATACAGCAAATTCCCATCGGCCATCTATTTTACTCACGGTAATGTAAGTTTCCATGTTACTGTCTCCATGCACTTCACCCTCTCCTCCCCTCTCCCCATGTCCATAAGTCTGTTCTCTATGTCTATTTCTTCATTGCTGCCCTGTAAGTAAATTCTTCAGAGCCATTTTTCTAGATTCTGTATATATGTGTCAGAATATATTTATCTTTCTCTTTCTGACTTACTTCACTCTGTATAATAAGCTCTAGGTTTATCTTCCTCATTAGAACTGACTCAAACACATTCCTTTTTATGGCTGAGTAATATTCCATTGTGTATATGTACCACAACTTCTTTATGCAGTCATCTATCGATGGACATCTAGGTTGCTTCCATGTTCTAGCTATTATAAATAATGCTTCCATGAACAATGGGATATATGTGTCTCTTTCAATTTTGGTTTCCTCAGGGTATACGCCTAGGAGTGGGATTGCTGGGTCATATAGCGGTCTTATGCCTAGTTTTTTAAGGAATTTCCATACCGTCTTCCACAGTGGCTGTATCAATTTACATTCCCACCAAGAGTGCAAGAGTGTTCGCTTTTCTCCACACCCTCTCCAGCATTTATTGTTTGTAGATTTTTCGATGAGGGCCATTCTGACTGGTATGAGGTGATATCTCATTGTAGTTTTGATTTGCATTTCTCTAATAATGAGTGATGTTGAGCATCTTTAGTCATCTGTATGTCTTCTTTGGAGAATTGCCTGTTTAGGCCTTTTCCCCACTTTTTGATGGAGTTGTTTGGTTTCTGGTATTGAGTTGTATGAGCTGCTTGTATATTTTGGAAATTAATCCTTTGTCAGTTGTTTCATTTGCTATTGTTCTCTCTCATTCCGAAGGTTGTCTTTTCACCTTGCTTATAGTTTCCTTTGCTGTGCAAAATCTTTAAAGTTTAATCAGGTCTCACTTTTTACTTTTGTTTTTATTTCCATGGGACTCTAGGAGGTGGGTCATAGGGGATCTTGCTTTGATTTATGTCATTGAGTGTTCTGCCTATGTTAAGAGTTTTATAGTTTCTGGTCTTACATCTAGGTCTTTAATCCAGTTTGACTTTCTCTTTGTATATGGTGTTAGGAAGTGTTCTAATTTCATTCTTTACATTTAGCTGTCCAGTTTTCCCAGCACCATTTACTGAAGAGGCTGTCTTTGCCCCATTGTATATT
This sequence comes from Neotragus pygmaeus, assembly GCA_006410875.1. Taxonomy (NCBI): domain Eukaryota; kingdom Metazoa; phylum Chordata; class Mammalia; order Artiodactyla; family Bovidae; genus Neotragus; species Neotragus pygmaeus. The sequence goes on along the minus strand of SJYV01003803.1, from coordinate 154,773 downwards.
CTTGCCTCCTTTGTCAAAAATAAGATACCCATACGTGCATGGGTTTATTTCTAGGCTTTTAATTTTGTTCCATTGGTCTATATTCCTGTTTTTGTGCCAGTACCATACTGTCTTGATGACTGTGGCTTTGTAGTATAATCTGAAGTCAGGAAGGTTGATTCCTCCAACTCCAATCTTCTTTCTCAAGGCTGCTTTGGCTATTCAGGGTCTTTTCTGTTTCCATATGAATGGTGAAATTTTTTGTTCTAGTTCCGAGAAAAATGCTGTTGGTAATTTGATAGCAATTGCATTGAAACTGTTATTGCATTTGGTAGTATAATCATTTTCACAGTATTGATTCTTCCAACCCAGGAACATGGGTAAGCCATGTAAACCATGTGAAACATAAACCCATCTGTTTAATGTCATCTTTGATTTCTTTCATCAGTGTCTTATAATTTTCTATGTATAATTTTCTTAGATAGGTTTATTCCTAGATATTTTATTCTTTTTATTGCAATGGTGAATCAGTTTTCATACTTAAGAATACTGGTGGTTTGGAATTTCAAAGCTCTTTTACCTTCCTTTGTCTGCCTATGAACAATGAAAAGTGTCTATGAGTACTTTGAGATTGTGTTTCATTGGTTTTTTTTTCCCCAATGTTTTTCTTAGGTTTGCCAAAATTAAGTTGGACACATCTATTCAATTCTCCAGAGTGAGCTGGCTAACCTGCATCTCACTGCAATAACCATGTTCCTGCTTAGTCATTCAGTCGTGTCTGACTCTTTGCAACCCTATGGACTATAGCCTGCCAGGCTCCCCGTCCATGGGATTTTTTTCCAGACAAGAATACTGGGGTTGGTTGTCATTTCCTCCAGGAAATCTTTCCAACCCAGTGATTGAACCCAAGTATCCTGCATCTCCTGCACTGCAGGTAGATTCTTTATCACTGAGTCTGCTAGATAATACTTGCCCTCAGATGTAGCTTGGCCCCTGGTTAATTTACAATTGAAAAAGAATTTACATCCCAGGAAAGGCTTTCTTTTAATTTCCTTCTCTCCTAGTATATTATAATAAATGGACTCAACTTACAGAGACAAGAGAAGTATTACCACTTGAGATTCACTCATTGTAACCATAAGAAATACTTAACATCAACCAACTGAAATTCAGGATCATTGTCAATGTTACTAAAATGATTATAAGTTTGTAGCTGACGGAATAGATAGCATATAAGAACAGATGTCTTTTCGGTCCTCACACACTCACATAGTATTGGAAAAGATTGGTGACATAAACATTTTGGAGCCATTTCATGTTGGGAGGAATTCTCTTCAGAACTTTTGAAACTGTGATCAAAATTGACAGGCACTTTAAGTATCATTATTTGCAGCATTTCACATAAAAATGTCACTAATTTGGGAAAGATACATGACAAATGCACTTTAATCTTTTTCCCCCCTTCGACCTGCTTTCTCCTTAAATCTTAGTCTCTTATGAGAGGAAAAATGAGAGCCCTTTAGTCACAGCATCATTTTTCAACCATCAGATAAAGTGATATCCAGTCAAGAGTTTGGGGGGTGGATTCTTTTTCCTAAGACATGATATAAAAATGTATGGAGAATGATATCGAGTTTATTTTTGCAGGTGGAGGGAGTTTTTTTTCTTCCCCATCAGTTGAAAAATGATGCCATGACTAATATAACATCATTTGCTCCTCCACAAAGTCAGCTTTTCTACCAATGTAGGAGAGGGCCACTGTGCGAGAAGCAAACATCTTTCTAACCATTCCTAGGAAGCATATTTTTGTCCATGAACAGTATCTACAGTGAAGAGGGTTGGGAAAGGATGTGGTCCAGCAATATCTTAGGACCACACGTCATGGTAACAGCTGAGAACTTCATAAATGGAGGGCTTCCCTGGTGGCTCAGCAGAAGGAATACGTCTACAATGAAAGAGATGCATGAGATGTGGGTTTGATCCATGGGTTGGGAAGATCTCCTGCAGGAGGGCATGGCAACCCACTCCAATTTTTTTTTGCCTGAAGAATCCCATGGACAGAGGAACCTGGCGGGCTATAGTACATAAAGCTACAAAAAGCCATACATGACTGAAGCAACTGAACATGCACATGTGCTATAAATTGAACATGAAGGCCAAGAACTGATTTGATTTTGAGCATTTGTGCACGAGTACCAACAGCTGGCTGGAGAATCTGGTGGTAGTCACTTCACATCAGCTCGGGGAAACACCAAAGCCAATGGGATGACATTCTTCCAAGGGTCTCAGTTCAGACACTGTTAATCATGCTCAGCTTTTCTTCCCTGACTCTTAAATTTCTATACCTTTCACTCCTTTTCTACCATCCACACTAGTTGTAGCTAAAGAAGGAATTTAACTGTGACTTAGAAGCAGGGAAAGGATACTTCTGCCCATAAGCAAATGGTTGGACCCAACCCGCCCTGAGAATCCTTTAAGGGCTAGATAAGGATGCGTACTTAAACCATGACTTGAAGTGATGCTTCTGGCAGGCCCAGCTCCCTCTACTTTCCTTTATCATTGCTTTCCCCAGGAAGCTGGGAATCTGTTTACTTTGTGGAATACTTCCACGTTTCTTTCTGTTAATTTACTGTAGTCTTTGAACCCGAGTGAAGGCCTCTATCCCAGGTCAGTTAGCACCCTTCCTGAAGGTAGACTGGGGACTTAGGCTTCAGCCTGGCCACTTAGCAAGCTCTGGTGGGGAAGAAGGATGAAATTAATGACTAAGACAAGGCTTGAGAATTCACAAAGGACATCCATTAGCCATGCTCCTGCAGCCCCAGTCACTGTGGGTAAGCGACAGTTGACCTGAGTCACACCGCTCCCTGGGGTCTGAGGAGGACCAGAGCAGTCAGGGGTCAGAGGGGCTGTGTAAGTGCGTTCTCACGCCTATCAAATTACCCTAACGATCCATTTCCGCCCCCTCGGTATTTCAGGGCAGGAATGTCTTCATAAGCATATTTTCTGGAAGAGGTGTGAGGGCTAAAATTCACCATTCTCTTCCCAGGAAGGTTCGCCTAGTCTTGGGGTAGGTCTGGTCCTGCTGTTTCTTCCTGAGCAGCAGAAAGTTTGTGATTCCCTCTTAAAGAATTTCTGTCGCTAGATTTGTGCCTAGGAGGAGGAGGCTGGGTCTAGCAGGATAATAACTGAGTTGGAGCTGAAAACCACCACTGAGGCAGGCTCTGCATAGGTGGGGTCAGGGCTGTGTGCCCAGAAGGATCAAGGATGTGGAGGAGAAGATCAGGGGTGCTGGGTGACCTGGTGAATGATCCAGGCGGGCAGTATGGCTTGGGGCAGTCCTGCTATGAGCATGGCAGCATCGTTCTCTCTGAACGGCTCTGGCATTGTCAGTGCAAATGGCCCTTAAACATTTTAAACTGATTTGCACTAGTTAGGTTAATGCCAACATGGGTCGACCCCAAAAGTCATTTAAGCAGATCATGTCAATTCTCTTGCCAGCAAGACTAGTCTGTGGTGGTCACTGCCCAGCCAGAGAATGAGGCTGGGCCGGGGCCGTGACAGCCCCAGATCCTAGCCGCTAGACCAGTGGTCACCGACAAGGGACCTGACCCTTCAGCTTTGCAGAAAAGAATTCCCATGAAAAGATGCAAAGGAGTGAAAACAACGAAGTACTTATTAGGAGGAAAAGAGCACGGTACATGTTGATAGACACAGGGGAAGACTCAGAGGGAGAGTTCCTAAGTTTTGCCCTCATGAAAGTTGGACTTACTTTTATGGGGCATTTCTTCAGGGTTTCCTTTGGCCAATCATTTTGATTTGTCTGGTTCAGAGTCCATATTTGATATATCTCAGGATTTTCCCATGCATCTCTCAGCCAAGACGGATTCTACTGCAAAAGCCTATAAGTAGAACATTGCTTGACAACACTACCCATTTGACCTCCCAGGAGCCTTTCTGCGCAGTGTGTGGTCGGGGAGATATACTGATTTTGAGAATGAGAAATATGTGGACTGAGAAGGGCCCAGCCTCCTTCCTTAATTGTCCTGCTATTCTCATCTTGGAATTTCAGTCCACAGGGGATGAATCTCCAACTGCTTCCCCATGGCTGGGGGGTGGGAGGGCATCTATCACCTTCCTCAAGACCACCATGCCAAATGAAGTTTCCAAAGGCCACAGAGAGACCTTGATGCTCAGACCCCCTTGGGGCTGACTGCCTCTGGAGTCTCAGAGCAGTGGAGTGACACCTTGTAGTCAGAGGATTTTGCCTGCAAACTTGGTGCTTGCGTGTGGCATTCAGATAGCAACTGTAGGGTGAGACTGTCACCACAGCCAGAATACTCAGAGGTAGGAAGGAAGTNGGCCCTTATTTTATTACTTTAAAATTTGTTTCTTAACTGAGAAAGTTTTCTAAGAACCAGATGAAACTTATCATCATTGACAACCAACTTTTCTTGTATTCCCCCTGTGAATGAGGCATGGCTAGGTGCTACAGATGGCAATATGTCAGGTAGTCCGACCCTCAAGAGAGTCACAATCAGGGATTTCCCTGGTCATCCAGTGGTTAAGAGTCTGTGCTTTCAATGCAGGGTGTGTGGGGTCCATCCCTGGTTAGGGAGCTAAGATCACACATACCTTGGTGCCAAAAACACAAACCATTAAACAAAAGCAATATTGTAACAAATTCAAGAAAGATTTTCAAAATGGTCCACATCAAAGACTCTGTTTAAAAAGTCACAATCAAATAGAAGAAAAGATATATTTATATAACATATATATATGTATGTTTGATATATATAAATAATATATATGTAAAGGCAGTATATACATATCCATATATGAATATATATATATATGTTTATATATATATAGGCTTTCCAGGTGGCACTAGTGATAAACAACTTGCCTGCCAATGAAGGTAGACATAAGACACCTGTGCTCCGTCCCTGGGTTAGAAAAATCTCCTGAAGAAGGAAATGGCAACCCACTCCAGTTTTCTTGCCTGGAGAATCCCATGGACAGAGGAGCCTGGCTGGCTGCAGCCCATAGGGTCACATAGAGTTGGACACGACTGAAAAGACTTTGCACTCATATATGTATATATATTTGGGCTTCTGTGGTGGCTCAGATGGTTAAGAATTTGCCTGCAATGCAGGAGATGAAGGTTTGATTTCTTGGGAAGATCCCCTGGAGAAGGGAATGGCTACCCACTTCAGTATTCTTGCCTGGAGAATTCCATGGATGGAGAAGCATGGGGTTGTAAAGCGTCGGACATGATTGAGCAACTAACACACACACACACACACACACACATATGTACTACCACTGTGTCAATCTTCTGTATGAACTGATACGCCTTTGCTTGTGGCTAAGAACATTGGCTTAGACCATTCCCTAAAGTCTCATTTTCCAATTATTTTTAAAAGGTTTCTAATTATCATAGTAGATATTCCCTGCCTTAACTCCTAAAGCTAGTCACTCAAATGTGACTATTTAATATGGTTGACCTTTGCTGTGGTGGCTAATTGTTAATCTTGTCCTTTTCCCTTGGAATCGAAGCTTTCTATCTTTCTGAGCCTTCCTCCATCCAAGACTCAAACATAGGCTCCCTTTTCTCTGTATGTCAAAACTGCAGGCCAGTGCTATATTCTTCAACGTCTAGACCCCAGGTGTGGAAAAGCAGAGCCTCAGATCCTCTTGAGTTCAGAGGGAGGCAGGGAGGCTCATTGTGAAAGCCACTCAGACTCTAGGCTTCAGTTAATCATTTGTATAAAAGAGGAAACAGGTAAATCATCTAAGGTCCCTTTCAACTATAAACTATTGGAATTCTGTGGGAGAAATATGATAATGGTCAAATCAGTGGTTAAAAAAAAAAAGAATGTACTAAAGAAAATTGTGAGGGATGAATTTCATAGGATGAAATCACTTGGGGAGCAGGTTCCATGGAAGATGGTGAAACTTGAGCTTGATTTTAAACAATGTCTAGACTGAAGCCAGTGGGGGAGAATTGAGGAAGGGGATGCTACACAGGCAAACATTGTGAGCAAAAGTAAACATGAGGCCAAGTGTTAGGGAGGATCAAGAAACTAATGCATTTAATTCCCTTAAGACAGTAATTGATAAGGAAGGAGCTTGAGGTGGGCTTTGCATGTCAAACATGAGTTTTCAGATAGTCTCTTGGGCCTGGCATTGGAGAGTGGGTGTAAAGTCAGCTGTGATTTGTTATGAGTGGTAGACAAGGATGATGCCTAGATTGCATAACGTATTTCCTTTTTGGTGATACGTAGTCTCTCTAGCGGAGAAGGTAATGGCACCCCACTCCAGTACCCTTGCCTGGAAAATCCCATGGATGGAGGAGCCTGGTGGGCTGCAGTCCATGGGGTCGCTAAGAGTCAGACACAACTGAGCGACTTCACTTTCATTTTTCACTTTCATGCACTGGAGAAAGAAATGGCAACCCACTCCAGTATTCTTGTCTGGAGAATCTCAGGGACGGGGGAGCCTGGCGGGCTGCCATCTATGGAGTTGCACAGAGTCAGACACAGCTGAAGCGACTTAGCAGCAGCAGCAGCAGCAGCAGTCTCTCTAGATAACTGTATTCCTGGAAAAAGTAACCACCACTCCTCAAGAAGAATCACTCTCCCCACCAACAGAGCCAACAGAGGTAGGATTAGCATCTCAGAACAATTATATCATCCTGTAGGAAGCAGGACTGTCTCGGGGTGTAATAATCGTGGTAGACAATAGACAAGATGCATGCTAAGTATGGCCCAACAGCTGTTGTCTATCGGCAGCAGGTCAGAAAGGAAGACAGATGTCTCAAGGGTGACCTTTTTGAATGAGTGTGTTTGGGAATTTAGGAATTCCCTTGAGGGTTAATGACATGCCATTGCTTGGCAACCACAATGAAAAGTGTAGCATTACAGACGGTAGGTGCAAACAAACCATAAAACTCTGACAGGAGGGCTGGGGAAACCAGAGCGGGAAGGTTGAGGAGGGTGATGAATAGAAATTGATTTTAGGGAAAAAAAAAAATAGTGAAATGGTGAGAAATGGAGAAGGAAAGCAGAAGGCTAAAATTACCTTAGGAAGTGTAATTAAACTCAGAATTCTGCAGGTTGAGATAGAACAGAAATAAGAGAGGGGAAAAGCAGAATGCAAAACAGGAAGACTAATCTGTGTAGAGAAGCCTGAGACAGTTTGTGAAGTTTCCATCTGAAGTTACGATTATCACTAGAATGAGAGAGATCAACTCACGAGGGAGCTATTGGCAGCCTGTATCTATTGTATGTAAAAAGCCATTCCACGGGCCATGTGAAGAAGTCCCATGCCAGATCTTGACCTTAACCTTGGCCAGAGGCTAGGAGAGCATCCATTTATCATGTGTCATGTCCAAAGGCATTGATGACCACAAAGAAAAGGGATACTGAATCTCCTGATCACCTAAAGATGCTAAGGCTTCTAGAAACTACTCCACTGATGCACATACTTCTTGATTTTACTATACATTTAAACCAATGTGTGTATTTGTTTTAGTCCCTAAGTTGCGTCTGACTTTTGTGGCCCCATGGACTATAGCCCACCAGGCTCCCCTGTCCGTGGGATTTCCCAGGAAAGAATGTTGGAGTGGGTTGCCATTTCTTTCTCCCAGAGGATATTCCAGATGCAGGGATTGAGACTGCATCTCCTGCATTGACAGGTGGATTCTTTACTACTGAGCCACCTGGGAAGCCCAATATATGCTTTTATTTATACACACACACACACACACACACACAAATTAAGAAGTTAATTCACATTGCAGAAAGGATTTGTCACTTAACAAAAAGGATTATTAATACTCTATCAAGTGTTTAAATACCCTACTTGTACTTAACTTTTCAGGAGCACATCTATTATGAAAATAATGTAAACTTGACTTTCTCTGTTTCCTTTAAGTAAAAACTATTTTGCAAAACATACCACTTATATGCAAAATTTTCAAAAGTAATATGTATTTACTATTCCCATAATGATAGGAGTATCTTTCATTTTGAAAGTATTTATCTACTTTTTAATTCTTCTTTTCAGAAGTGCTGATTTCACTGTGAATCAGAAACGACATATAATTAGCACTTTGAATATTCCATTACACATCAATTTCAATTTCTTCCCACCTATTTTCAAATAATATTGATACAACCTTATACACTATCCATTTAACAAAAGTGAGGTGGCACTTCCCTGGTGGCCCAGTGGTTAAGAATCTGCCTGCCGATGCAGGGAGCACACATTTGATCCCTGGCCCAGGAGGATGACACATGCCGCCGCACAACTAAGCTCGTGAGCCACTACTACTGAGCCTGTGCTCCAGAGCCTGTTCTCTGCATCAAGAGAAGCTGCCGCAATGGGAAACCCATGAGCTGCAACTAGAGCTTCGCCCCTGCTCGCCACAACTAGAAAAAGCCCCTGCTCAGCAATAGAGACCCACCACAACCCAAAATTCAATAAATAAAAAAATTTTAAAGTGAGGTGAACTGATACTTAACACTTTAAAGGACCCCCTATTTTTTTAGTTGGAATTGAAAAGGATCGATGATGAAAGAAAATAAGAGGTTTAACAGCAAGTACCTACAGAATGCTTAATAAGAATTTAATATTTATAAGTGTTTTCCTAATAGTGACCCATTTAACTTTTTACTACAACTCTGTGAAGTGCTTACAATGTTCACTCCTTTTATAGAAGAGGCTACAGAGGCTGAGGGAAGTTAATTTCCTCACCCAAGTTCACAGAGGCAGTAGCAAGGGGCAGATCTGAAAATTATACCCAGGGAGTCTTGTGCTGGCATCCGTGCTCTTAGCCACTTCATTCTTCTCCCTCTAGTAGTTAGGTTTGTTTTGCGTGATCTTTTTTTTTTTTTAAGGTAACTAGATATTTATTAAACAGTCACATGACTCGAGATCTGTTCCTTATGGGAGCAAGGGTCATTATCTTGTCCTTTAAATAGAGAATGACTCTCTAGTTTGCTCACTGTTTTTTGTTATTGAACCGGTATGTTTCTTTCATAGTACTCCCAGTTCTATGACATCTTCTAGCATCTTTATCCTCTGTCTGTATCACACTATTAAGTAAAATGGGGCTTCCCTGGTGGCACAGTGGTAAAGAATCCACCTGCCAACGCGAGAGACACAAGAGGTGTGGGTTTGATCTCTGGGTCAGGAAGATCCCCCGGAGGAGGGCACGGAAACTTCACTCCAGTCTTCTCGCCTGGAAAAATGCCATGGAGTTGCAGGGCGGGCTATAGTCCACGAAGCTGCAAAGCGTTAGACAGGACTGAGCACGCACACACACACCTCAAATAAAATGACTAGAAATTCAGGCAGGACTGAAACAAACGAAGTCTAGTTCCTTATCTTTTCTATAGTGGTCGCTCCCAATGTTTCCTGTATTCAAACAGATTCGATTTGAGAGAAGTATATAGGCATTGCTTCTGTGGCCTGTCCTTTAGCTTGATTTTTGAATAAGTCTCCTCCGTCCCATAGGCAGAATTCCACATGGCTGATCAGGAGGAGAACTCAATGTCTGCGGCAGGGAGAGGAGCCGCTGTGCTGTGCTCTGCTGCGCTTAATCACTCAGGCCTGTCTGACTCTTTGCTACCCAAGGACTGTAGCCCGGCAGGCTCTTCTGTCCATGGGTGTGCTCCAGGCAAGAATACTGGAGTGGGTTGCTATGCCCTTTTCCAGGGGATCTTCCCAACCCAGGAATCAAACCAGAGTCTCCTACATTGCAGGTGGATTCTTTACCAGCTGAGTTATCAGGGAAACCCAGAGGAACCTCTGCTGTCTGTCAGCTAAGCGAGCACATGCAGGTCCTATTTGCGCTGTCAAGAGTTTTCTTTGCATTCCTTCCTGAGCACGACACGAGCATTGCATAAAGGTTGCTAATGTTCCGTGAGTCCTCCTTCCCAGGACACTGGTTACCATTGACTGCATGTAGAATTTTGTCAACAATTCTTTCCTTTCCCCTGCTCTTTAATTTAGCCCACTGCCAAGGGAATAATAAAGAGAGATTGTGTGGCAGGAGAATCAACTTCAAGGATGTTGTTTGTGACAGTACTATCAGTACTGATATAGCCCTTACCCTAATCCCTTCCCTGGTAACTAATTTTTTGCCGTGTTTCTTATCCATCTTCTTTCCTAACTCGGCAAAAAATGGGAAGCTATCAGCTGTGACTTTCAATTATCTTCTTACTCTGTCAGTTCAAATTCAAATTTAGTTCTCATGATTTACAAGGCTTTGCTTCCCGTGATCCATTAGTTAATTTAATCTGTACCTTGCTTGCCTTTTTTAAAATTGAACTAGATTGGATAGATAGAGTGCCTGATGAACTATGGAATGAGGTTCATGACATGGTACAGGAGACAGGGATCAAGACCATCCCCATGGCAAAGAAATGCAAAAAAGCAAAATGGCTGTCTGGAGAGGCCTTACAAATAGCTGTGAAAAGAAGAGAGATGAAAAGCAAAGGAGAAAAGGAAAGACATAAGCATCTGAATGCAGAGTTCCAAAGAATAATAGCAAGAAGAGATAAGAAAGCCTTCTTTAGTGATCAATGCAAAGAAATAGAGGAAAAGAACAGAATGGGAAAAACTAGAGATCTCTTCAAGAAAATTAGAGATACCCAGGGAACATTTCATGCAAAGATGGGCTCGATAAAGGACAGAAATGGTANATGGGAAATAGATGGGGAAACAGTAGAAACAGTGTCAGACTTTATTTTTTGGGCTCCAAAATCACTGTAGATGGTGACTGCAGCCATGAAATTAAAAGACGCTTAGTCCTTGGAAGAAAAGTTATGACCAACCTAGATAGTATATTCAAAAGCAGAGATATTCCTTTGCCGACTAAGGTCCGTCTAGTCAAGGCTATGGTTTTTCCAGTGGTCGAGTATGGATGTGAGAGTTGGACTGTGAAGAAGGCTGAGCACCGAAGAATTGATGCTTTTGAACTGTGGTGTTGGAGAAGACTCTTGAGAGTCTCTTGGACTGCAAGGAGATCCAACCAGTCCATTCTGAAGGAGATTAACCCTGGGATTTCTTTGGAAGGACTGAGGCTAAAGCTGAAACTCCAGTACTTTGGCCACCTCATGCGAAGAGTTGACTCATTGGAAAAGATTCTGATGTTGGGGACAGGAGGAGAAGGGGACGACCGAGGATGAGATGGCTGGATGGCATCACAGACTCGATGGACGTGAGTCTGAGTGAACTCCGGGAGTTGGTGATAGACAGGAAGGCCTGGCGTGCTGCGATTCTTGGAGTCGCAACGAGTCAGACACGACTGAGCGACTGAACTGAACTATTTCTCTTAGAAGATAAAAATGACATGGGATTGTGTATATAAGTAGAATATGTTCCCTTATCATGCATGCCTACTGACAAAAATAAGAGTAGGAAACTTGCAAGGATAGACAGTGGAACAGAATTGAGACTCTTGAAATAAACTGTTATATCTATAATCAGCTGATTTTCAACAAAAGTGCCAAAGCAATAGTAACAAGAAAGGATTAATCTTTTCAACAAATGGCACTAGGGCGTTGGATAGTCACATGTAAAAGGATGAACTTAGATTCTTATCCCACACCATATACAGAAATTAACTCAAAGTGAATTCAATTTAGACATAAGCCCATACATTTACAGTCAATTAATTTGAGGTGAGATAAGACAATTTAAAAGAGAAAGAACAGTCTTTTCAGTAAATAAAAATAAACAGCTGATTTTGTGGTTGTCCAGTCACCAAGTCATGTCCAAGTCTTTGTAACCGCATGGACTGCAGCACACCAGGCTCCTCTGTCCACTGCTGTCTCCCAGAGTTTGCTCAGATTCATGTCCATTGAGCCAGTGATGCCATCTAAGCCCCCTTCTCCTTTTCCTTCAATCTTTCCCAGTATCTGGGTCTTCTCCAAATATCCACATGCAAAAAAATGAGGTCGGACCCCAGTCTCACACAAAATATAAAAAATAACTCAAAATGGATCAAACACCTGGATGTAATAGTTAAAATCATAACACTTCGAGAGGAAATATGTGAGTAAATCTTTGTGATCTTGGATTCAGCACTGGTTTCTTAGACACGATGCCTAAAAAATAGATAAATTAGGCTTTTTCAAAATTAAAAGTGTCCTTCAAAGAACATTATCAAGAAAATTAAAAGATGGCCCATACAATGTGAGGAAATATCTCCAAATCAGGACTTCCCTGGTGGTACAGTGGCTGAGAATCCACCTGTCAATGCAGGGAACACAGTTCAATCCCTGGCCTGGGAATAGTCCAGCTGCCACAGAGCAACGAAGACCACAGCTACCAAGCCCACCCTCGAGAGCCCACGCTCTGCAGCAGGAGAAGCCCCCACACAGAGAAGCCTGTGCACTGCAGCAGAGCGCAGCCCCTGCTCACTGCAACCGGAGAAATCCCACTCAACAGCAAAGACCCATGCAACCGAAACTAGAGTTAAATAATGGAACACATGGGAGAGACATATATATGCACACATATATATATAACATTTCTAAATAATATATCTGATAAGGATCTAGTATATAGAATATATAAATAACCCTTACATCTCAATAACAGAAAGGCTCATTTGCATCTTTTTAGATGGGCAAAGGATTTGAATAGACATTTCTCCAAAGATGTACAAATGACCACTAAGTGCATGATAAGATGCTCAACACCATCGCCATTAGTGAAATGAAAGTCAAAACCAGAATGACAGACTACTTCACACTTACTGGGATAGTTATAATTTTTCATAAGGGACAATAGCAGGTGTTGGTGAGAAGGTCGAGAAATTGCAACACTTATCCACTGCTGGTGGAGATGTAAAGTGGTGCAACCATTCTAGAAAATAAGGGAGCATTTTCTAAAAAAAGCTAAAAACTGATTTATGATATGACGCAGCAATTCTACACATAGGTACTTTTCAGTAGGAGAACCGAGATTATATACTTATACAAGACCTTGTACATGAATTTTCACAGCTGCATTATTCATAATAGCCAAAGAGTGAAAACAGTCCAAATGTCCACCAACTGATGAATGATTGAACAAAAGGTGGTATATCCACACAGTGGAATATTATTCACCCATGAGAAGGATGAAGTACTGATGCGTGATACAATATGGATTACACTGGAAACGTTATTCAACATAAAAGAAGCCAGACATACAAGGCCCTATATGGCATAGTTACATTTACATGAAATGTCCAGAATAAGCAACTTAATTTTAGAGAGAGAAAGTAAAGTAAGGTTTGCTGGGGCTCATGGGGAGCAGTGATTAGGATGTGGCTAAATTCTGTCACTTATAGAATTTTGCTTGTGTCTCAAAAAATCCTCCCAAATAAGAGCTTGTATTATGAACATCCATTAAATGCTTTATGTGGATTGCTTCATTTAACCTAACAAAATTACTATGAAATGGGCATCCTTTTTAACCATCTCCATTTTTTTCAGTTTCATTTTTTAGTTTCCTCCCTAAAGAAAGGGAGATTGAATAATTTACCACACACCACTCATTTCACAAGCAGCAATCGAATACAAGGCAATCTTATTTCCGAACCACCCTCTTAACCTTTCTAAAATGAGACAGTTTCATGGTTTTTCAGAAAACCTTGCCTTGAATTTATCAGGAAAACATAGTGCATGGCTTAGACAATTATATGATGATGGACTCACCAAGCATTTCCATGAGGAGATTACATTTCAGGGGAATTGGACTGTTGTCTAAACCATTAAAAGATAATCATAAAAATTATTTTGAAAAAAATAAATACTGTGTACAACAGAACCATTAGCTTAGCAGAAAGTAAGTTAGGCAGAACAAAGCATAATGTTTAAATTTGTGCTTTCCATTCTGACCTGCTCACGATCTTTCTCTATTTCACATTGCATGTTTCAGACAGACTGCCCTGGCTTCAACTGTGTCTGTGTCTCTGGCTAGGTTCTAAACAGCACCGTACAGCCTAAGTTCAGACTACATCCATGGTCCTCATTCTACTTCATGTTTAGCTTTGGGCCAAAGACTGCATTCAAAACAGGCAGGTAACAAATATATCCATAGTGACCTCTAAATGACTAAAGTGGTAAAAAGGGCGCAGAGGGTCCAAGGCTCCTGATGACCCTCCCCAGACACTCAACCACAGGCCCCTGGGCTCCAAGAAGGGATCTGAGAGAAGAGAGAAAAGTCACAGAGATTCTTTGAACTTGTTAATTCATATGCAAGGTAGAGATGATAATAACTTTCTCCAATATAACAGTTTTTTTGAGCATCAAAATGGATACCCAATGAGACAGCCTTTGAAAGCTATAAAGCACTATAACAACCAAGTTATACTTATGAATGTGTCATGCATTTTGTGAATCTAATTTGATCTTGCTCTGGACTCCTACTAAACACAGATTTCCCTTTTAAGATAAGCTTACATTCTCCCACCATCTTGTGTGTGTGTTCAGTCCCTCAGTCATGTCTGACTCTTTGAAACTCCATGGACTGTTGCCTGCCAGGCTCTTCTGTCCATGGAATTTTCCAGGCGAGAATACTAGAGTGGGTTGCCATTCCCTGCTCCAGGGGAACTTCCTGACCCAGAGATGGAACCCATGTTTCCTGTGTCTCCTGCATTGGCAGGTGAATCCTTTAACACTGTGCCACATGGGAAGCCCTCCCATCATTTTACTGAACGTCACTTTTATAAAATCAGACTTGGCCCAAAATGTGGCAATCAATGCTGAATGACTTACAGCAAAGGAAAAAGTGAACACTAGGGTGCTTCCCTGGTGGTTCAGTGGTAAAGAATTTGCCTGCTGGCGCAAGAGACGTGGATTTGCTCCCTGGTCCAGGAATATCCTACATGCTGAGGAGTAACTAAGCTCCTGAGCCACAGGTAATAGGCCTGTGCCCTAGAGCCCACATGCCACAGCTGCTGAAGCCCGAGTGCCCTCGGGGTCATGCTCTGAAACAAGAGAAGCCAGTGCAACGAGAAGCCCACGTACTGCAGAGAGAGGGAGTGGGCCCCGCTTGCCACAGCTAGAGAAAACCTGTGCAGCAACAGAGACTCAGGACAGTCAAAAAAATTTTTTGAATCACTGAATTAATAATTTTTTTTTAATGTGAACACTAGACCGCCCATCAAAGTTATAGCATTTGTCCACCCAACAAAGGATATAATTACTTACAAATCAGTTCAGTTCAGTTCAGTCGCTCAGTTGTGTAATGAGTACCTCTTAACCTGGTATTCATTTTTCTTTAAATGTAAAGAAAATAATATTCCCATATCAAAAGGAAAACTGAATGTCCCTTAAATCCTAACAGCTCAGATAAGCTTTTTGTTGATTTTCTTTGTCTTTTTAGGATGTACCTCTGTTTTTAGTGGCCAAGTTTTGTGAGGCTTTTATTAGTAAGATTAAGATGACTTTATTTGTCTTTTGTTTCTGGATTAAAAAAAATACAGAGTTCATATGCTAGTATCTGGAGAATTTCAGACCTCATTCTTTGATTTTTCTTTTTCTTTTTCTTCCCTACAGACCAATCTATCTCCCTGTGCCTTCTTAACCGCCTTTCCGAGGAATCCCTATGTGAGCTCACAAGTGTTAGAACTTGTGTGGCTGCCCCTACTTCAGATTATTTAGTGCACATTGCAGAACCAACGAGTGTATTTTTCTTGACCATGGGTCATTTCCTTGCCACATACCTAAACAGCTGGAAAGAACTGACACTCAGTGTGGGGAATTCACTCTACGTGATGTTTGCATTTGTGTCTTTTTTCGTAATGCAAAGGCTGGTTTGGGGGTGAAAGTCAATTTTCTAAACTTATCTTCAGCTAAATTTAATTTGATTTATCTGCTGCTTAGTATATTTGGCTTATCTTTACTTTTCCAGCACTCATTACAAAGAAATATTCTTGTTAAAATAAATATAGCTTACTATGCATGTTTTAACTGAGAAATTCTAAGAACCTTGTAGTAAGTGATAGATCAGAGGACAAAGTTACATATAAGGGGAAAAGGTCAATTTCTATTAAATAAATAAATAGTTTTGATACTGTGTATTGATGTTTATGGACAGTAGAGCAGTCCATCTCTTCAGCAAGTTTAGGAGCAAAGAGAAAAGCACATTTAATTAAATTTTGAGCAAGATTTTAAGATGAAGTCTATTTATGCAAAGCAAAATAAAGCAGGAATAAAACAACAAGCTTTCCACTGAATGAGCCCTTTCTTAGCATGTAATGGTGTAATCACCATCAGCATTTTATTTTTTGTTACAACTGATGGATCATCCTTTGGTTTGACCTCTAGGCAATGTCCCTAAGGGTAAGCCATTGATCGAGCATCAAGTAAACCATCATCCCAGCGGCTCTCTGGCTCTGTCTCCCTAGCCAACGCTTGGGGTCCTCTTTGACTAAGCAAAGGTCAATTCAATTAAATTATTTAACTTATTCTTCCCTAAACTGGTGAGCTTACATTTCTTTCTTTTCTTGAAAGACAGCTGCCTCATTCAACTAAATTGACCCAATGGCTCACACAGCCTAGAGCACAACTCATAACACTGAAATGTTTTTGGAGGGAGCTGCTCATGGGGATTAAGTCTAAGTGACATGTTGCCTCTTCAGAAAACAGCTCTGAGTTTCTGGTCCTCCCCGTGTCTGTTCTAACTGCAGTTCCAGTTTCTGGGAGGCACAGATTCTAGATGACCTTATTTGGCTAATGTCACCCTATTATTAGATGGGGCAAGCATGATTTCACTTGTACACAAATCGAGTTTTTCAACTTTAACCTCAATTAGAATATCTCCTGTTTAAAGTTTCAAATCAGCCTAAAATGTCTAGCTGAATTATTTACCAACCTCACACACATTTTCTTCAGCAAGTTGTCTTTGATTCTTTGGGTTGCAACATTATGCTGTGCCAAATCTGAGAAGCATTCTGGAAAGTTTATTCACAGGCCAAGCAATCAAAGCTGTGCCTTTTTAGTTCTGAGTGGGTTTTTTTTTTTTTTTTTGGAACTGCCACAATTTTATCATAAAAACAATTTCAAGCAGAGTTGTCTTCCACACTCAAATCGACTGTTTTGCCCACATACATGTACAGGTAATTACCAGGGTTAACCGGTAATGTTACTTAAGTAATCGTTTTTATATTGCATAATTATATAATTGTGATTACATGTGGTGTATTATTATAGAGGTTTCCAAAAGCACATGGCTTTTTAGTATAGATAGATAAATTCAAGCATAGCAAAGTAATTGGAATCATCCGAATTCATGTGACCTAGACTCTCAGAGAACTTATATTCTCTTTTCTTTCCTTTATTTTCTCATGTTCCTACAACTCAGAGTAAACACGTCTGCATAATGTACCCTTAACTCAAAAAGAGAAGAAAGATTCTGGTTCTTGTGTGTTTTCAATGACATATAACATAAAAACTAGCAGGAATATATATATGATCTGAAAAATGCTTCTAGACACTTTTCTTTTCCATGTTACAAACTTAGAAACAAAACCTTAGACAACATCAGCAATGGCAGAATAGATAATGAAGGTTGAAGTGAGACATAATCATAGATGCTTAAGCTAAACTGTACACCTCCTGTATTTATCCTCCATGTCTTTAGCCAGGAGGGTGATTATCACTCCCATCCTTAAAAAGTTCCTATCCTAGCAATACTTTCTGTCATCCTGGGTATTTTCACACTAGATTTATGTTTCTTCTGCTCTAAGATGCAATGAGAAAAATTCCCTCTAAGTCCTTTAAAAAAAAATAGAGAATTCTACTAAACATATAAGTTTCCTTGACACATGGATGAAGCATTTGAAAAGGATAGATTTGAAAAATGGTGACACATCCTTTAGTTAATTTTTTCCTATAAATATTTCTATTTTATTATATATTTTCAGAGAAAACATAGTCTTTGAAAGTTTTTTTAGGAATGTGCTGAAAATAGCACCTCATGCTGGTGTTTAAGTTAATTTATCAGTTTCAAGCACTAATTTTTCACTAAACAATAAACATTTCCAGTTTTAATAAATGTACTATAACACACAAATTTCTAATCATTGCAACACCTTAGATTCTTTGAATTCCTATAGTGTGGTTTTCATAAACTTGCAGGCTCTTTTCCAAACTTTTGCTCCTGCATAATTTTATTGTATCAACTTAAAAAAAATTAACTCTTCCAAAACAGAAACTTCAGGATCTAGAAAGTGGATTAACGAAGCCTCTTGATTTCTTTCACTCTGAAGCTAGCTTTGCATGTATTTTGCCTATGAAAATATAACACACACACTATAGCCTAAGAATTCAGGTCTGTGTTTTAAGTCTTAACCTAAATTCTTGCCAGTCTTGGCCAAAACTTCAACATCTCTTGCCTTCCATTTCTTCCCAGCATATGGGCATACTTGTTCATCCCTGCTTTTCCTATGTGCTGGAGGATTAAATGCCAAAGGGTAGAAAGTGGTCAACACTGTACCTTAAAGGTTGTTGTTTTTCTGTAGCTCAGTCGTGTCTGACTCTTTGTGACCCAAGGACTGCAGCATGCCAGACTTCCCTGTCTTTCACCATCTCCCCGAGTTTGCTGAAACCCATGTCTATTGAGTTGGTGAGGCCATTCAATCATTTCATCCTCTGTTGTCCCCTTCTCCTGCGTTCAAATCTTTCCCAGCTTCAGGGTCTTTTCTAATGAGTCACCTCTTCGCATCAGGGGGCCAAAGTATTGGCACTTCAGTTTCAGCATCAGTCCCTCTAATGAATATTCAGGATTGATTTCCTTTAGGATTGATTGGTTTGATCTCCTTGCAGTCCAAGGGACTCTCTAGAGTCTTCTCCAGCACCACAGTTCAAAAGCATCATTTTTTTGAGGCTCAGCCTTCTCTATAGTCCAACTCTCACATCCTTACATGACTACTGGAAAAACCATAGCTTTGCTAGATGGACTTTTGTTGGCCAAGTAATGTCTCTGCTTTTTAATATGCTGTGTAGGTTTGTCATAGCTTTTCTACCAAGGAGCAAGCTTCTTTTAATTTCATGGCTACAGTCACCATCTGCCATGATTATGGAGCCCAAGAAAATAAAGTCTGTCACTGTTTCCATTGTTTCCCCATCTATTTGTCGTGAAGTGATGGGATTAGATGCCATCATCTTCATTTTTTGACCTTAAGGGTAGTCATTTTTTAATACATGTCTGTATGGTGAAAGCTATTTATATTTTTTTCCAGTGGTTATGTATGGATGGGAGTGTTGGACCGTGAAGAAGGCCGAGTGCTGAAGAACTGATGTTTTCAAATTGCAGCGCTGGAGAAGGTTCTTGAGAGTTCCTTGGACTACAAGGAGATCAAACCAGTTAATCCAACAAGATATTGACCTTGAATATTCATCGGAAGGACTGTTACTGAAGCCCCAATACTTTGGCCACATGCTGCAAAGAGCTGACTCATTGGAAGAGACCTGATGCGGAGAAAGATCAAAGACAAAAGGAGAAGGGAGCAGCAGAGGAAGAGGTAGTTAGATAGCATCACCAACTCAACAGATAGGAGTTTGAATCAACTCTGGGAGACAGTGGAGGATAGAGAAGCCTGGCATGCTTCAGTGTGTAGGCTCACAAAGAGCTGGACACAACTTAGCGACTGAAGAGCTAACAACAACCAAAAGCTTTAAAATAATGACATTTTAACAAGGTGATCTTTTTCTTGTTTAATTCTTGACCCATACTTAAAGTCTAGGTCATGGATTTTATGCCAGGGCACCAATCAACAAATGCCTCGTGATTTGGCCATTCATTTCTCCCCACCCTCCTTCAGAGTATCATTGTGTGCACGGCCTTTTTTACTCCAAGTCTATACCCTTCCCAGAAGTACTGGCCCCTGTCTTTCTCCAAACTTGCTTTACCCTTTTATATTTGCAAAGATGATTTCTTTCTTAGCTGCTCTGTGAAGTCTTTCCAATAGGTAAAAGTTAGTTTCTACCTAATTCTTGTTTATCTGTTTTAGGTATAATGAGGTGTATATGTTAATCCCAAATTCCAAACCACAGTTTTAGAAATTCTATGATGGTTCGGTGTCCTCGTATATTCTGTTTACTTTTTTTCCCCCTTATTTCACAGCTGTTTCTTTCTAGCTTCTGCTTCTTTTTAGCTTCAAAAACCATCATGGTTCCAATCTGTCTCCTGAATTTTTCCCATGCATCAACATCAGTGGCCTCGATGTAGTGACTCCATTATCTCCGTATTTTCTAGCACAAATTCTGAGAGTCCTAGACAGGGGTAGCTCATCCTTTGCAGAACTATTTGCATCCCTGTTGCTGTTACAATTGCTAGGCTGTGAGTTCAGGACATCTCTCTAGTACACTGGGGGATGGACAGGGACATAGTTATTTGCTATTGAACAGTGATGCCTGGGCAACGAGGCCTGGAGATTCTTTGAAAGGCTGTTGGTCTCACTTGTACATTGATTGGATTGGCTTGGACAGTGTTTTCCACAACCTTGAGGGTTTTGGTTCTATCCCCCTAAATTCTACATAAGTTTGGGGGAGGGTCAGATTTTGAGAATTTTATTTTTTAATGGTATCCTAGGAAAACTTAATATTCACTTTGGCTTGAATACCACTGGATTAAGAAATTATTGACCTTTTATACCTTAAAAACATTGGTTCTGTAATCACCTTTACAACAGAGACATTAACACCCTCTCTGAAAGGAGTGACCACAGCCCCCCCTTTTTTTGAAATCTGCAGAATGTATTTCCAAGAAATATTAATTTGTGCTTGGATAACAAAGGGAAACATTGAATACTAAATCCTCTTTTGTACTGACAAATATTAGATTTGTGTTAGAAGATTAGATTCTCTGAGAAGGCTTATTGTAAAAAGAAATCCGTATCTTAACCATTGAACTAACTTAATTTGCAAAAGTAGCAACTTTGTCTCCGGAAGCCTGTTAATATTCCTTAAAGTAGTTTTTCCTTAACAGAGTTTGGAGGCTGCAAGTCTGCACAATATTCTCTATGTAGAATTCTCAATGAATGCTACTGATTGACAAATGACCAGTAGAAAAAGGCAAAAGCTGAAATTCAAATTCATCAATCTTGTTAATTCTTAGCAGCTTGGGTAAAAGTTTTGATAAAGAGGTCAGAACTAATGGTTCCAATGAGGTTTTTAGTGTTAACTAAGGTTTCATTCATCCTAGCTGCCAGTGTGTTTGATTAATCTACCTGGGTACCTCCTCCCACCCAAAGAAAATTGTAATTTTGCTTCTATACCATATGGTGGAGGAATAAGAACAGGACCTACAAATGTGGACTGTAAGCCATTCATCATCCTCTTAAACCTCATCTGTATTTCTGAGTTTCACATGCAGTAAAATTAATATCCACCCATTAAAAATACTGTCTAACCAGGGCCATAAATGGTACCCAACACGTGTTTGTTAAATCAGTTATAGATAATTCTTGCATCTTTGCTCTCTGGATTTTCTTTTCAACTACACTGAGGCCAGATACTGCATACAAATAGGTGAGTCTGCATTACTGGTATAAGGAAGAGGGAACAAGTGTTAGCCAGAAGTTGATCTTGGTCTCGGGTGGATTAATCACAGCTGAGGTCAAGAAGAATAAATCTATATTCCAGAATGTCCCAGTTACAGTTCAAGACTAAAAGAAAACAAAGGAAGTTAGAGGGTAGAAAGAGGAAGGAAGTGAAGACTCTCCAAAAGAAAATACAGATGTTCTAAGAGACTCATTATTGTTATTATTTGACTTTATAAAAAGTTCAGTTGAATTCACTGATGTTTGGTCTTAGTCAACAACATGCTGTATTGTGTCAATTCTATCATGGGACACAAAAAAGAAAATATCATGGGGCCAATGTTACTGAAAGTTACATTTATATTCAAAAAAGGACTATATATTTTTAATGCTTTTTAAAAGTAATATATATTATCTGTGCCCATATGCGTACACACAACACATACACTCAAAGAATTTGCTCTCTCCTACAGAAAACATAGCCAAATATTTTCCTTTGAAATTTTCCATGCTATTACTATTCAAAATAAACAAGGATTGTGAATAGCTATATCTTTACAAAAGTCACTGGTTTAGGTAAAAAACAGTTTAAACAGCTAGATGCCTGCAAATGCACTTAGAGTATGTTTATAATATAGAATATTCATTTCCAGTGGTATCCCACTGAAGCAGTTGCTTACATTTTTGGAAATGGGGAAATTGTTGNACAGAGATCATTCTATCTTTTTTGAGATTGCATCCAAGTACTGTGTTTTGGATTCTTGTTGACTATGAGGGCTACCCCATTTCTTCTAAGGGATTCTTGCCCACAGTAGAAGACATAATGGTCATCTGAGTTAAATTCACTCATTCCAGTGCATTTTATTTCACTGATTCCTTAAATGTTGATGTTCATTCTTGCCATCTCCTGTTTGACCACTTTCAATTTACTTTGATTCATGGATCTAACATTCCATGTTCCTATGCAATATTGTTCTTTATAGCCTCTGACTTGACTTCCATCACCAGTGACGTTCACAACTGGGTGTTGTTTTTGCTTTGTCTCTATCACTTTATTCTTTCTGGAGTTATTTCTTCACGTTCTACAGAGTATATTGGGCACCTACTGACCTGGGGAGTTCATCTTACAGTGTCCTATCTTTTTGCCTTTTCATACTGTTCAGGGAGTTCTTTATAACTATGTGCTATTTATTCAAAGATAAAAATTTTAATAAACTGAGGGGAAAATTCAGGCATAGGAGCTTTAGGGCAATATTTTTTATTCTCTATATATATTGCCCTGCTGTGCATAGAGAATATGAATTTCACATGGACCAGGTTCTCAGAGACTCTTCATATCTTGGACTTGTCTTCAGAATAAGTTTTTATGAAGTCATTTTGAGTTGTGGATTCCCCTTGGCAACTCTTGAGGAAATTCTCCCTGGTCTTATAGCTTTGACAATGGCTCAACTGAACTCCATACATGGAAACAGGTGCACAGGATGTTTTCTTTAACCTCATTTATAAGTTTCATTAGAAGTTTCATCTCTTAACCTTTAAACAGTAGAATGAAGAAACTTTGTGATCAGTGTTGAGACCATGTGGATTTTAGAGAAGGAGATGGGCATAACCAGCTGCTGAGGAAGAGCTGGGCAGAGCAAGGAATGCTGGGCAGGAAAGCATGTGTCAGTGTGACATGCACCTACTTGCTTCCCGCTCAGCATCTATTTCATATAATGCTCATCACAAAACATTCAGAAAAGAAACAGGTCTTAGTGTAATGCCTCATTAAATGCTTAAAAGAAAATATGTACCTTGGTGCTACTTATCTGGTTTTTTATTATTATTGGAGTATAGTTGCTTTGCAATGTTGTGTTAGTTTCTGCTGTACAACAAAGAGAATCAGCTACATGCATACATATATCCCCTCCCTCCTAAGCCTCCCTCCCACACCTGCTCTCAACCCTCTAGGTCATTACAAAGCACCAAGTTGTGCCCCCTGTGCTATAACCAGGGTTTCCACCACCTATCTCTTTTATACATGGCAGTGTGTGTGTGTGTATATATATATATATATATATATTATTCAGGGCTACATATATATATGTCCCACTCTACAGATGAATGGATAAAGAAGATTTGGTACATATATACAATGAAATATTAGTCATGAAAAGGTGTTATGTATCTCTTTACCCACTGTGGAGAGTGGGTCTCTGATTGTTAAGAAAAGAGATTCTGGAAAGAGAATTTTTTTCCCTGCTTTTCTTAGTTACACCCAGTTGCAATAAGTTCCAGATATCATGTGTCAATTACACTTCTTATTTTAAAAAACTTTTTACCCTGTTGCTTTGAGGCTCCTGAGGCAGACCTGGGTTTGAACTATTCACTCACTAACTATTTGACCCTGAGCAAGATATTTAACCCTTTCAACTTTATCTCTTAAGCAGCTAAAAATGAAGAAAGACATCTATCTTATAGGGTTGTTTAAAGAATTAAATGAGATAATTGTGAAGGAAGATTCTTTACAATAATGAGCACTATAAATTAATAATAATGACAAAAATAATCGAGACCTTAATAATTCAAGTGTTAGTAATTTTTACCACTAAAAATTACTCTAGTATAACTTCTGATCACAAATATAACCACTATAAAATAGATATCAACAGGACCTACTTTATAGCACTATTACTCTATAAAAACCTACACGGGAAAAGAATCTGTAAGAGAAGAGATGTATGTAATCACTTTGTTGTATCCCCAAAACTAGCACAGCATATTGTAAATCAGCTATGTGTGAGTACCTGCTAAGACACTTTAGTCATGTCTGACTCTTTGCGACCCCATGGACTGTAGGCCTCCAGGCTCCTCTGTCCATGGGATTTCCCAGGTGAGAATACTGGATTGGGTTGCCATGTCCTCCTCCAAGGGATCTCCTCAACATAGGGATTGAACCTGTGTCTCTTACATCTCCTGCACTGGCAGGCACGTTCTTTACTGCTATTGCCACCTGGGCTGACTTTTCATTCAAGATGATAGAGTACAAGCATTATTTCTACTTCGCTCCCTATTGAAAATTCTTCAAGAGATGGGAATACTGGACTACCTTATGTGTCTCCTGAGAAATCTGTATGCAGGTCAAGAAGCAACAGTTAAAACTGGACATGGAACAATGGAATAGTTCCAAATTGGGAAAAGAGTACTTCAAGGCTGTATAATGTCACCCTGCTTATTTAACTTATATGCAGAGGACATTATGCGAAATGCCAGGCTGGATGAAGCACAAGTTGGAATCAAGACTGCCGGGAGAAATATCAATAACCTCAGATATGCAGATGACACTACCTTTATGGCAGAAAGTGAAGAGGAATTAAGTAGCCTATTGATGAAAGTGAAAGAGGAGAGTGAAAAAGTTGGCTTAAAACTCAACATTCAAAAAACAAAGAGCATGGCATCCGGTCCCATCACTTCAAGGCAAATAGTTGGGGAAACAATGAAAATAGAGACTTAGTTTTCTTGGGCTCCAAAATCACTGCAGATGGTGACTGCAGCCATGAAATTAAAAGACTCTTGCTCCTTGAAAGAAAAGCTATGACCAACCTAGACACTATATTAAAAAGCAGAAACGTTACTTTGTCAACAAATGTCCATCTAGTCAAAGCTACAGTTTTTCCAGTAGTCATGTATGGATGTGAGAGTTGGATCATAAAGAAAGCCGAGCGCTGAAGAATTGATGCTTTTGAAGTGTGGTATTGGAGAAGCCTCTTGAGAGTCCCTTGGACTGCAAGGAGATCAAACTAGTCAATTCTAAAAGAAATTAGCCCTGAATATTCATTGGAAATACTGATGCTGAAGCTGAAATTCCAATATTTTGGCTACCTGATTCAAAGAGCTGACTCATTTGAAAAGACCCTGATGCTGGGACAGATTAAAGGTGGGAGGAGAAGGTGACAACAGAGGATGAGATGGTTGGATAGCATCACCAACTTGATGGACATGAGTTTGAGCCAGCTCTGGGAGTTGGTGTTGGACAGGGAAGCCTGGCGTGCTACAGTCCATGGGTAACAAATAGACATGACTGAGTGATTGAACTGAACTGAATTCCCTATTGAATCCCCAGTGACTAACACAGTACTCATAATAAATTACATACTCGCTAAATTGTTTCTGAAAAATTAATGAACTGCCCAAGCTAAAAGAAATCTTGTTTTGTAACAAGGCAGTATCCATCCACGTAGCAAACCATTGATCAGCAGGAGAGCACAAAAGCATTGTAAAGATAATCTAGTAGTCAGAGACTATAAAATTTCCTCAAATGAACTTATAATAATGTATAATTGAGCAAATATTTAATACAGAATTGGATAGAAGGGCTGATCAACCATTTATAGCTTTAAACTACTCTTCTAATGGGTATCGTTTCTTTGGTAGGTTAAATGTGGGTAAAGGTCCTCTGGTTTCTATTTCTAGGTCAAATTTCTGTGATATTAGACTGATGAGAGAAATCAAAAAAACCCCTACTTTCCACATTTAGATTGTTGTACAGTATTTATCTGCAGCAGAAGACCATTCTGTTGTCTTTATAATGCATTGTGCACCAGACCTGCAGACCATCAGTGCATGCAAGGCTCTCTCTACGGTGATTAGAATAATCTGGTTCTGTGGCGGTTATCACGTGTTCTTCGGTGGTCTCTAGAGCTTGCTTCCATGTTACCCTCATCATGCTTCAACAAGCAGGGCTCTAACTCACTTCAAAGACCATCCCATGTATAGAAAGACTCTGATGGAGTGAAACAGAACTCACTGTGAGTTTGAAGTTCATAGGAATGTTAATAAGAAGAGATCATGATTATCACTACATTTAAAAAAATCTCTTGCTTTAGTCATACAATTTTTCATTATCTGTCACAGACATATTCACCCAAGGCCTACAGGGCAAACAAATACAACTCAGTAAGGTACCTTGCAGATTTATTCACAGTGGAAAAACACCACGTTTGGTAAGCATTCTTTAATTAGGGGAAGAGTTTGTAACTTATTCTTTGTTTTCTGTTTAAAACACCTTTGTTTTCCATTATGAATTTATTTGTAAAGAGCACTGAACCTGAAGTTTAATTGCAAGCAAAATGCTCTTTCACCTTAGTGCAGCACTGTTTGGTAAAGTGTGTTTCACGGGCAGTTGTCCCTATTATTTCCAGAGAGTATGGAAAAGTGGCCCCTCCCATCTAATTTTTCCTGAGGAATGTCTGCCTTCTGTGGAAGGGAGTATACAGAGTAACAGAAGCTCTGCAAGAGTCTGTGAAACATTAAGAACATTGACATCAAACATACCAAATATATCCTTTAAGTTAGACTATTTATAGCAGGATATATATTGGACACACTTGTTGACCCTGTATTTTGGTGCTCTTTGCAGCTACTAATAGCACAGAACATAGATTAAGCATGTTTCTTTTTCACCCAAAAGAAGATGGTAATGTCTATTGACATATGTAAAGTAGTTTTTTTCATTTCAAGATAGGTTTTTATCTCCGGGCTTTGAGATGATTTGAAGACAAGTCAACCTGCCAACATGAGCCTTGGGAGCAAAGTGATGAGGATGTACTGGGAAGAACTGGAAACTAGGACAAGTATACCAAGACCTGAGGTCCCTTCTTGGGTCTGTCACTACTCCCCACTCCTGGACAGGTTGCTTAATCTCTCTAATTATTCATCTCTCTGGTTATAAGAGAAGAGAGAATATTGTATTGAAAGTGTATTGAAAGAGAGAAAGTGTATTGAAAGAAATATGACTATTATTTTCACCAAGAAATTTTGCCCTAAGAGCAACCCATAAACTTTCCCATAAATGTGTAATTTGGGCCTAGACAGTTGTCTTATCCCTTAACGTATTGGAAAGACAATCTAGGGTATAACTTGAAGTCTTGTTAGCATGATTATTCACAAAAGTATTTAATGTGAAATTTTGTCAGGGACATGCACTTCTTGGAATGAAATTTGTCCAAAAAAAAAGCACACACAATTGAAAAGTATAGTAACATGAAGAAGTTTTGAACTAAATTGGAATTTAGACAATAAAGAAAAAGCCATGAGAAGTAAAAAAGAAGCAAAATAGTTATTAAACATGTACCCTATGCAAGGCTCTGGAGTCAAAAAGATTCAGGTTCAAATCTTTTTCTGCCATTGTCTCTATAACTTTAGACAAGTTATTTAAACTCTCTTAGCCTTAGCTTCCTTTTTGGTCATAGGTGAAGAACCTTTGTGAGATTTCAGCCCAATGTCACATATGAAGTGCTTAGTTCAGTAGCTATTACACAGTAAACATTCAACAAATAGAGCTGCTGGATTGTGTTGTTCTAAACAGTAAGTGCTCAGAGTGGTAACTGACTATGATGGATAAATGCCTTATAATAGGATCTACATGAAAAAAAAGTTAAATGAAGGTACCACCAAATGGCAAGCTGAACTATCAGAAAGGAAAGATTTAAAAGGTCAAATCATAGGAGCACGTTGATTAAAAGTCATCAAAGAAAGCACAAGAAAAATTAAACTGAGGGTAGAATGGGCATCAATTACTTTTGTCCTATTTATTCTTTGTGGAAAGAGGGGCTTAAATTCTCATCATCATTAATATAGAAAATCTTTGAATTTAGACATTTTAAAATGGCAACCCACTCCAGTATCTTGCCTGGGAAATCCCATGGACAGAGAAGCCTGGCGGGCTACAGTCCTTGGAGTCGCAGAGAGTTGGACACAGCTAGCTGAGCGACTAACAGTAACAAATGGACAACAGAGAGAAGGATCCGTACTTTTAACTCTATAAGCAAACTCTATCATCGCGCAGTCATTGTTTAATAATTTTGTTTTAATGTACTCTGGGGACATGATCTATACGCAGTCATGAGCAGCCTGTGTACCTACCACCACGTTGTGAGTTCCCGAGTGCAGGAACTGTGTCCTATTCATCCTTCTATGCCCAGTGCCTTGCTCATTCTTGAGGGGTATCCCTGAAATGGACAATGCAAGATTTGCAAAGACAGATATTTTCGAACATATTGTAGAAGGAAAGAACTGTATCCACAGCCACAGGAAGATGCCAATTGGAGTGATGATGAAATACCACTATATCCCTATCAGAGTGGCTAAAGTAAAGAATACTGACAATCCTTAGAGATGACAAGAGGAGTAGGGAACTCGATATGTTGCTGGTAAAAATGCAAAGTGCTATAGCCATTCTGGCAAATGGTTTGGTGGTTTCTTATAAATTTAAACATATGCTTCCAACAATGACCTAGCAAGCCTATTTTGATGTATTTCCTTAAAAGAAAGGAAAACTTGCAGTCAAACAAAAACCTATATGCAAATGTTCATACTAACTCTATTCACAACAATTATTGATAAAATGTGGAAATCAACCGAACATCTTTCATGGATAAATGGATAAAACAGTGGTATGTCTTCTGTGATAAACCATAATGAAAAAGAACTTTTTTAAAAAAAGGAAGTATATATTTTCTGTAACTGAATCACTTCACTCCATAGCAGAAATGAATGTTACATATTTCAGTTTTAAAGAAGAACAGTGGTATGTCCATAATGGAATTCTATTCTGCAATAATAAAAAAAAATCAAACCACTGATCCCTTCGAAAACTTGGATGAATCTCAAAGACATTCTGCTGAGTGAAAGAGTCAGTCTCAAAAGAACACATACGGCATCATTCCATTTGTATGACATTTTCAAAAAGACAAAACTATAGGACAGATCAGTGGTGCCTCGGGTTGAGTTGGGTGGAGGAGTGAGTATAAAGGCTTAGCAAGAGGTAGATTTGAAGGTTGACAGAACTACTGTGTCCTGATTATGCTACTGATGACACAAATATATACATGTGTTAAAAATTCATACAACTCTATACCAAAAACAGAGTTCAGTTTTATTCCATGTTGATTTAAAAAGAACAGTAAGGGAACAGCCCACCAGGCTCCCCTGTCCATGGGATTTCCAGGCAAGAATACTGGAGTGGGTTTCTGTGGCTGTCCTGGGTCTCAGTTGCAGCATGAGAAACCTTTCAGTTGTGGCATGCGAGATCTAGTTTCCTGACCAGGGCTGGAACCCAGAAGCCTTGCATCAGGAGGGTAAAGTCTTAGCCACTGAACCATCAGAGAAGACCCAACAAAAATAATAAAATTTCAAACACCAAAAAAAGGTAAAGTAGTTATAACTAGCACTGGAAGTATAAGCTAAACACCTCCACCCAGACTTTTTTAATAATTTTGTTTTAATTTACTTTGAGGACATGATCTATATGCAGTCATGATCAGCCTGGGTACCTACCACCACGTTGTGAGTTCCCAAGGGCAGGAACTGTGTCCTATTCATCTGAATGTTTACTGGACACCTCCAGTCCAACCGCTGGGGGGACTGCTTTCTATGGGAAGATCATGTTAAGTTGCTTCAGTCGTGTCCAACTCTTCGTGACCCCGTGGACTGTAGCCTGCCAGGCTCCTCTGTCCATGGGATTCTCCAGGCAGGAATATTGGAATGGGTTGCCATGCCTTCCTCCAGGGGATCTTCCCGATGCAGGGACTGAACCCGCATCTCTTGGATTCCTTACTGTTGAGCCACCTGGGAAGCTGTAGATCATAAATCTTCACACTGCATCTCTTCCACTTACCACAAACCCAGAAATGTGCCCTGACATATAATTTTAAACTTTCCACTGAGTCTATATGTCAGTCTCTGTGAGCAGATGGTTCAGTAATGAGCACCATTTCTTATATACTCCCAATGCTGACTGGCTGCTAGTAAAGCCTAATCTAAGAGGGAACTGGTATTACTTATCAACAAATCCCCCACGTGTCATTTGCATTGTGAATGTGCAGATCATATTACTTAGGTAATTTTTTTTTCTTACTTTGGATCTAGAGTTAGACTGTAATGAACATAATGAATTCATGTGTTTGTCTTTGTGAGCTGCGTATGCATGAGCCTGTGTGGTGTCTGTGGAGTGTACGTATTTGCTGAATAACTAGACAAATTCATCTTTCAGCACCTACAACTGCTCCAGGACATTTTTAAGAAAACAAGATCTGACATGTCAAAGCTGACACTACATGATCTCACCGTAGGAAGCCACCATTCTTCCCACCCACATCCTCCCAAGGAGGCTTACCTGCTGTGCTCTTATTTCAGAAACTAAAAGTGTTCTTCTGGGGACACTGTGTCTTCAGGAGTCTAGATAAATGGAGAGGAGTCATCAGGCCACAACTGTGGGAGAGATGTGGATGTTCCCTAAAACCAAAAAAGAGTCCCTGGGAAGGGAAGCAACCTAAATGTCCATCAGCAGAGGAAATGACAAATAAGATGTAGCACACATATACAATGGAATATTACTCAGTCATCAAAAAGAATGAAATAATGCCATGTGCAGGAACGAAAATGGACATAGAGATTGTCATACTGAGTGAAGTAAGTCAGACAGAGAGGAGAAATATCATCTGACATCCCATATATGCAGAAATATAAAAAGAAATGATACAAATGAACTTGTTTACAAAAAAAAGAAACAGATTCAACAGAGTTAGATAATGAACTTATTGTTGCCAGAGGGGAAGATTCCGGGGGACAGATAGTTGGAGAGTTGGGGATTGACATTATACACTGCTATATTTAAAACAGATAACCAACAAGGTCCTACTGTATAGTACAGGGAACACTGCTAATGCTATGTGGCAGCCTGGGTGGGAGGGATGTCTGGGGGAAATGGATACTTGTGTCATGGCTGAGTCCCTTTGCTGTCTATCTGAAACTATCACAATATTGTTAATAGGATCTACTCCAATATGAAGTAAGAAATTTTTTTTTAAAGTCCTGGAACATTTGGAGAAAGTCTGCAAAAGGACAGGTACTAGGAACCAGGCTCTGTACAAGGGTACCCTGGAGAGAGTTAATTTTGATGAGCACGCTTTTCTCTTGGGAAAGGGATCTTCTAAACAGCTAAGTTTTGTCTGTAGCTTCTGTGTATTAGCTTCTCTTCGTGGACCCCAGTTGTTCACTGAGGCCTGAAACTGTTCCTACATTAGCATTGTGTGACAAGGGAATAAAGACCCAAGAGTGGGCAGCAAGGCAATGCAAGGATAATTCCACACCCAGCCTTTCAAGGAAGCCACTTAGGAACCTGGGGACTTGGACTTTAGCTGCAGATTCCTAGGCCTTACTTCAAACAGGCTGATTCAGAATATCTGAAGGTGGACTCAGAAATCTGCCTTTCAAAAATACAGGTCCCAGTCAATTCTCATGTGGCAGACGTTTTGAGATTTTATTGTCAAGTTGACCCTTGAAAGTGAGTGGGCAGGCTGACCCTTGGCCATCTCTTCCTCTCTATCCTCTTCCTACTTTTTCCTCCTTTCTTCTTCTCCCTCTCCTCATTATTATTGTGATTTTTATTACCATCGTTATCTTACCAGAGGAATGAGAAGGGTGGGGTTTTCTCTACCACAGGCTAGTTTCTTTATGAGTCAAAGATTTTAAAAGAACTATGAAAAGTGACGTTGCCCAGGATCCTCCTTCTACCTTTAGTACGGAGAAAAAATTACTGTGCTGCTTATCACCAAAAGGAAAATGCACCTTTGCCAGTGGAGATGCTGCCACCACCGAAGCATCACTTGTCTTTACAAAGTCGAAGCATCACTTGTCTTTACAAAGTTACAGAGAAAGTTTCTCTCCTGGTAGAAAACGGAACCATCTTACACTGTTGGTGGGAATGTAAATTAATACAGTCACTATGGAGAACAGTCTGGAGGTTCCTCAAAAAACGAAAACTAAAACTACCATATGACCCAGCAGCCCCACTCTTGGCCATAAACGGGGAGAAGACCATAATTCCAAAAGACATATGCACCCCAATGTTCATTGTAGCACTGTGTACAATAGACAGAACATGGAAGCAACCTTGATGTCCAGAACAGAGGATGAGTAAAGGTACACGTGTGTACTCAGTCATTCAGTCGTCTCCGACTCTGCGACCCCATGGACTGTAGCCCACCAGGCTCTTCTGTCCATGGGGATTCTCTAGGCAAGAATACTGGAGTGGGTTGCCATGCCCTCCTCCAGGGTGGTACATATATGCGATGGAATATTACTCAGTTATAAAAAGGAATGAAATTGTGCCATTTGTAGAGATGTGGGTGGATCTAGAGACTGTCACAGAGTGAAGTCAGAAAGAGAAAGACAGATATCGTATATTAATGCATATATCTGGAATCTAAAAAAAATGATATAGATAAACCTATTTGCAAAGTAGAAATAGAGACAGAGAATAAACGTATGGCCACCAAGAGGGGGATGGAGGGGTGGGATGAATTGGGAGACTGGGATTGATATATATACATACATGTATATATACGTATATACATACTAATGATATTAGCTATAAAATAAATAACTAATGAGAAGCTACCGTATAACACAGGGAACCCAACTCAGTGCTCTGTGGTGACCTACACGGGAAGGAAACCCAGGCAAGAGGGGATGTACGTATACACACAGCTGATTCACTTTGCTGTCTAGCAGGAACTAATGCAACATCGTAGAGCAGCTATACTCCAATAAAGTACTTTTAGAAAAAGAAAAGTAAGTTTCTCCACTGGTGAAGGAGATACACATCGGTTGTTGTTGTTTAGTCGCTATGAACCAATAAATGTATCTGTCAACCAGAAGAACAGGAAGGATTCAGTTTACATATATTTTTGTGGGCAGTCATTTTCGTAAATTGTTTCATGCCTCAATTATATGGTTATAATACATGAATATTTCACATTCTGGGACATTTTCCAAATATGGTGGATAGATAATACCACTTTTTCGACATTGCAAAACTCATCTTTACTCCTCTTTACTGAGTGACTCAGGTTATACACTTCAACAACATTCAGGGTAGTTTTACAACGTTTTAAAAATTTGGCATTTTATGCTTTGTATGGTTAAAATGTACCCTTGGTTTGACAGGGGAAAAGTAATAAAAATACAACCAATTGAACTCAGGAAAGGAAAAGTCTATCTCTTCCAAATGTGCAGGAGTTCCCTAAGTCAGTTTTGAAAGTCTTCATTACTAAAATATGCTCTATTTATAAGAATGTGAGTCATTGTGTTCAGTTCAATTAGAAATCTAGTATATGAGAGAAAGCTTTTTCAAACCAGTTTGAGAGAAATTTTTTTTTACTTTAAAATAATATTCTCCTATGTTAAAAACCTATTAGTTTAGAGACATTTGTTTGACTTCGAAACAACATCCTTATGTGTTAGAATACTGGCATATTTGTTCACTGCCTCTATGTACTCCATAAAAAATAATGAGTGGGTGATAATAATGAGTGGGTGATAGTTTTTAGACAATTAGAAAAGCTCTGCATGTACCAAAAGCCAGGCACTGAATATAAGATAACTCTTCTCATAATACCCTAATATTCTACTTATTCCCATTTTACAGATAAAAATACTAGTGTTCAAAGCCAGTATTTGATGTTAAACAAATTGCCCAAACTCCCATAACCAGGGAGGGAAGCCGATGGATCACAAGCTTAGGTCTGCTTGGCTCCAAAGCCTTTATTCTTCCCAGTGTGCCAGGGACTGCTCTACTGCAGGAAAAATAATGCTGAAGCAAATAGGCCTATTCCACGGCAGATGCACGTCAATGCATCATTTTGAGACAAGTTTCTGAAGTTTCAAAATGACTTTTTTAAATCGATAAGTACTCTATCGTGGCAATTGAAAAAATGATGGGAATACCACTTACTGTATTTCATGGCTACCACTCAGGAGGAAAAGTCAAGGGAGCACAAGTGGTCTCTTCCTTAGCCTTTCTTAAGTTCTTTTTTAAACGTCCTCTACTTTTTATAGTATTTTATATTTTTCAAATATAAGAATAATGTTAATATATATTTTATAAATTTAAGAATTTCAGCATTCAAATAATACTTAAGAGCAGAACTAATTCGGAAGCATACAATCTTTCTGAACATGGAGTTACTCTCCCTCTGACTTTCTGACCTTTTGAAATTATTTTCTTAGTAATTATTGCAATGTTACTTCTAGTAACAAAAGTGATGGTTATGGGGACACTTTCATTTTAATGTAGTTTTATCATGTTTTATCATATGTTTTTAAGTTTATAAGATTATTTTCGATGATAAAGCATTCACACTGTGTCTCTCACGATGGATCCCTTTTTCTGTAAGGGACCTTATGATTGACCTTGAGGAAGGTGGGGCTCGCCCAGATGTAACTCTTGGTTATCAGCCCTGGAGACAGTGAGGATCCTCTCCCTACCTAATTCCCCTCCTCCTCAGATCCCTACTGTTTGAGTATCAAGGCAACACAGAGATGAACATGTGACTTGAGACTTCAGAGTATCTGTTTCCCGCCCGAAGTCATTCCTGTTTCTAACAAAAACATCTTTAATGTTTTGATTTTACTTACCAATTTCTAATCATGTTTGTATACTTTTAAAGTAATAAAATGAAGTAACTAAAAGGTGGGTACATAGCAAGTGAGTGGTAGAGTTAGGATTTTCTTTTTGCTGTTTGTCCAATTGCAGTCTGTTCATTTCAGAGCAGCGTCTCTGTTTCTGTGACTACTTCTGACTTTTGCATTCTATAATCTTTACTAAATCCAGTGCATATTTTGAAGTTGTCCTTTTTGTCTAGTAAATTTATGACATCAGTTTGTTGCCTATGATTGACCTCTTTTTCTGAAATGCCAAGTGATGAAAAATAATTAGTTAAGTAAAGGTTCCAGACTCAATAACCAACTTTTAAAGCATATTAAATAATAAAAATAATTTACATGAGCTGATAGAGAGTAGAAATGCAGAAATATTATAAAATTTGTTTAAAGCATCAACTCCTTTTATTTCAACCCAGAAATGTTGAATTTCAAATTACAGGGTAAAACTCTTTGGTCCATTTATGAACTAACCTTTCATAGGTTAGTTTTTTACATTTTTCCTTTTATTGGATTGTTTGTTTACAAAAAGTCGAATTGATAAGTTCTGCCCCGAGGTAAGGTTTTGCCATAAGATTACATAAAAATAATTTCCTTTTTAAAAAACTGGTTTTGATTCTTTTCAGTTCCTTAGATTCTAAAGTTTAAGAGATCTAGAAGTAAGATTATTTATTTCCACATGGAGGATGAGTTCTGCAATGGAAAAAAGAATGTATCCCATTGAAATGTGTATAACAATATAGGAAAGAGAGAGGTTATGGGACGATCTCAGACAAAGGCTACACTCTGCTGACAAGATCGTAACCAACTTCAAAATGACATCCATCAACCAGGTTACTTCTCACTGAGGTTAGTTTCATATTTTTTTTTAACTAGAAAAGTAGAGTAATTCCAAGCAATATGTCTCAATAAATCTATGAATGCCACAAATTTCATAACTTTTTTTAAACACTGTGTTCTGGTGTTCATTTCTCTTTCACTATCTGTGTTTATGTCTCATTAGACTTTACAGGAAATCTGCTACTTGTTTATATTGCTGGACTTTGGCAAAAGACAGAGACAACATCTTTTCTAAAACAATTTCACATTTTTCAGTCTCATAACTCCCTAAAAAATTATCTTTGTACAAGATTTTTAAAAGTTCCATCACTTCAAAAGAATGGTCAGTAACCCAATTTGAATCTCTTTTTAAAAAATCTAATTGAAAGAACCAAAGCCATATTGTAGAGTTTCACTTAACTTTGTAATAAATTTGGAAAATATTCTACACTCTTTTTCTGGAGGAAATTATAGCAGGTTTCAAAAAAAAATTAAAATCAAGGACAAGTAATCTTTCTGATAAACTAGATACTTGTTAAAACATCTTTCATCTAAAACAGTGCTCTCTCTTTCTGTGATTCAGAAGCTTCTTTTCCCCCTGTAACTTTCTGTTATCCTCCCAGTTTGTTTCTTGGCTCTGCTCATTTCAGCCTATCAACAAACCTAAAACACAGCCATATTTGGCATGTGTATATATGTTTTTCTGTGTTTATGCATTCACATATTTTCACTTTTTATTTACTTCTGTGCTTGTCCTCTTTTCATATATTCTATACTCTATGACGAAAGGCTTCAGCTTTCCATGACCTTAATTTCAACTTAAAAACTTGTCTACATATGGTGTTCTCCACATCCCCTTACTGATTGGCTAAAAAATAATAAAAATAGTCCATAGTACTCTTCAACTAGGAGTCAAGCAAGGAAAATATCAGCTACCTTATCACAAGAGACTTTACTATCACCTGTTATCACTTGACTACATCCTTATTTTTCCCTTACTAGGTTAATGTTGGGGTAGTCTTCAAGGTAAGAAGACATGATTACTATTACAGGTGCAAGCTATTTTAAAGCAAATATAAATTAAAAGATAGAATAACATTTAAAATCTATACAAGGTCTAATTTCACATACACACTTGTGAATACACACACATAAAGTGTTGTCAGTCATGTGAGCTTATGTAATATAAATCCCGCTAAAATTCAGTTTTGTTCTCTTTAAGATGGATCATGTGTTAACAATATAACAGAGGGATTTTGTGCTACATAAACCAAGAATTTAGAATACAAACCATTGGACCCACAGAATAGGTTTGTTTTATCTGAGCTTGGAAGAAAAGGACCTAGGAAAACAAACCAATTTGCTTCCAATCCAAATTATCAACTGGAGAGATTCTTCAACAGAATACCAGAAACAGATGTGAATGCCTTTTCTCCATGACAGCAGGCCAGTAAATGATTTCTTGCCATTTCATCCCTTTATGATAAAACCTCAAGCTCCCATCCACACGAGGAGAGAGGAAAACCCCAGAAGAAATATGATACCATTTGGCTCAACTGTTTTTCCATCTTCCCTGTAGATACTGGATGCTTTACCAGGTCTCTTGACCGTGGAGTTCACACTGACAGTATTTTTAAGATATTGCCTCATTAGGACATATTTTCTTCAGTCTGCAAATGGGACTTGCTTTCTGAGTTTTGGAGAATTGACACATAAAGCATCTTTCCACTTTTGAAAAGGAGTGGGCGCATGCAGTAATGATATGATGTACAAAAGTGATTGAATTTTTTAAAGAATGATTTATTTTTCTGGAGTGTATTTTCCAGGGAGAGTGAATGTGCTAGCTTTTGAACCTTTGGAAGCATGAGTTCAAATTTTGCCTGTATTAAGCAACAAGAAACAATGTTTGGCCTGGTCTCAAACTATTCTCTGGGTTTCTACATCATCATACCCCACACACAACTCAACAACAATAACACAACTGGAAACATCTGCTGGACAAAAATCCTAGATTTGGGAAGAGAGCGCTGTCAAATACACTCAATACCTCATTATTAGAAAGCCAAAACTTAACTTCTGGTGTTCAAAAGCAAAGTCAGGAAGATATTTGAGGGTCACA
Source organism: Neotragus pygmaeus (assembly GCA_006410875.1). NCBI lineage: Eukaryota > Metazoa > Chordata > Mammalia > Artiodactyla > Bovidae > Neotragus > Neotragus pygmaeus. Next base: position 116,827 of record SJYV01003803.1, on the reverse strand, counting down.
TCAGTTCAGTTCAGTCGCTTAGTTGTGTCCGACTCTTTGCGACCCCATAAATCGCAGCATGCCAGGCCTCCCTGTCCATCACCAACTCCCAGAATTCACTCAAACTCACATCCATTGAGTCTGTGATGCCATCCAGCCATCTCATCCTCTGTCGTCCCCTTCTCCTCCTGCCCCCAATCCCTCCCAACATCAGGGTCTTTTCCAATGAGTCAACTCTTCACATGAGGTGGCCAAAGTATTGGAGTTTCAGCTTCAGCATCATTCCCTCCAAAGAAATCCCAGGGCTGATCTCATTCAGAATGGACTGGTTGGATCTCAAGGGTCACATAGATTATGAGAAACTAACCAAAGGGTGCTAGAATTCTTTAGGGAAATTATTTTATTTTATTTTTTTACTACACTGTTTACTTACAACCATTTGCTTACCTGGGTGGGCCCCATTTTGAAGTTCAATTTGTGGAGTAGTATCTCCTCAGAAAACACATAGGTTGTGGGTTTCAAAAGGGTGCAAAATCTCCAAAGTCCTTCTGAACTTAACCACAGATATTCTGGAAGGTGGAAAAAGGTTATGCTTTTAAACACCTGAGGATAGAGTGGCCACCATTTAAAGCAACATGGAATTATTTTCAGCAACTCTGTTGTCTTGTTTTTAGCAACCCACTTTCCTTTGCATCCTTCATCCTTGAAAAAAGAAAGAAAAACAAATAAATAAATTTTTAAAAAGGTTCCGGGCAGCAGGCAGAAGACACTTAAGTTAAATATTAAACCTAAAATCATTTCCTGGGAGTCTTTTTTTGAGCCTGGTATTTGCCTTAGGTATAGAGTTCATCATCATACACGAGAGCAAGTATATATATATATATATAAATATATATATAAAACCAAAGGTGAAGTAGAAAAGAATCCAAACTTGGCAAATAGTTTCAGCCAAAGAAATACACCCCAAATCATCTTTAATAATATATAAAATTGATCAGCTGTTGTACTTGAGGGAGAAAACTATAAGCAGGGTGCAGCAAGGTCATAGGGAAAATGGTAACCCCATAGGCAGCCACACTCACAGGCCAAGTTCCTCCTGGTTAGGTTGACTGTGGAGTTAGGCAGTCAGCATCTTCTTTTCCAGTGAACACAGTTTGGCTTGGAATCTGACTGGAAGCACAGAGCAAAGTCACACTGTATCAACATCTCTACCCTCCGGTGGACAAAACAGAAATGGAAACACAAAGTAACTGGGGATTCAGTCCCCCAAAGGGTCTCCCACCCACCACCCACTACGCAGTAGTGGCAAGCCCAAGGGCAAGACTGAGCCCAGCCACCGACTGGCTGCTGCGGAAGCCCAAGAGGCAAAGGAGAGGGACAAGAAGGTTGGTGATTTCAGACTGAAATTGAACAGCAGACACACAGTTCAATATGGCAAAATGGGATCATAAAATTCAAAGGACTTTAGAGTTACAGGAATGGAAACTATTAGTCTTGTCTTCTAACTTATTACTCAAGCATACAAGCTGGAGGAAGGTACAATCGGCTCCTAATCTAGTTCCCATCTCCCAGTTTAGCTGTTTCCAGCATCTGTGTGAACAGACGCTGAATGGATCAAACCAAGGGCAGTCCTGGGAAGCCTCTGGCCGGGGCACGGTGGGCCTCCCAAGAGTCAGTGCCTCCAAGCTTCAATCCAGTGTGAGGCCAATAAAGCTGAAGCTCTTGTCTGCTCAGTCTGGTTTCCTTTGTGTGGTGCTCGATGGCGCCTGTTTTTGTATCTTGAGGAAGTTAATAAAAATTGTAGTTTAAGAAAGAAAAACTCATACAGAATGCTGAGAAAGGAAAAGCCATTTCCCCAAAAAAATAATAGTTTCTTGAAAATTAATTTGCTGATTGTGAGTTTGCTAAATAATCCTTAAATACTTTCCCGGTTGAGCCTGAGTTAGCCTCCGGCTATTACAAAGTGATGGCTGAATGAAACATTTACTCTGAGAATTCCCACCAATTTCACGTGGATGATCAGGAAAAACTACTCTTGTGTAGCTATGTACCTCTCAAATGCAAAGAAAGTAAAAAGAAGCTTAAATTGTCTTTCTCCTTAATTATGTAAATCAAAGAATAATAGGTACAGAAAAATGCTAAAACTCTTCCCTAGTTTAATGAAACTTTCACTAGAATGAGGCAAAGTAAGAAAGTATAGTGAGTTTTTGCAAAAAGATGAATTTTTCCTCATTTCAAATATCTTATGTCCGGGCAGCAAATGTTATTTCATTTAGGAAATATGGAAGGTAATATTAGACTTATTTTTAATGCTATACTCAGCAAAATAAAACAGTAACATTTCCAATTGATGCTAATTTGACTTCTTTGATTTTCTTTTGTTTTATTTATTTTATTTTTGGCTATGTCTTGCAGAGTGGAATTTCAGTTCCCTAACCAGGGATTGAACCTGTGCTCCCTGCAGTGAAAGCAGGGTCTTCACTGCTGCGCTGCCAGGGAAGTTCCACTTCTCTGAGTTTCAATGTCCTTATTTTTAAGGACAATAATAGTCATTATGTTATTATAAATATTGATATAAATAGAGGTTTTGTGAGGATCAATAAAATAATGAATATAAGAGTAATGTAAATAAATTTATGTATTTAAATATTTAGTGCCAATTAGCATTATTATAATGGCAACCAATTAACTGTATACTGTAAGCAATAGAAACTTTCTAGTTGAGATGATGAATAGAAATTTACTCTGTGGCATGGAATAGATTTAACTTCATTGGGAGAATAAATACTGTCAGGCATTTTTAGTTAAAGGTCATCTGGAAAAGCTTCATGGATACTATGAGTTCTGGAAACATTTTAAATTTGTCTTTAGATGCAGGAGTAGGGGGTGGTTTTCCATTGAGAGAAACTCAAGTGTAAAGATAAAGAGATAGAAATAAGCAAACTTACAGTGAGGGGATGAGGAAGGATCAGTCCAGCTGAAGGGGGATGTTCAATTTCAAGAAAGATGAGAAAGATAAATTTCAGTACATGCACTGAAGCCAGTTGATGAACTGCCGTGAAATCCAAACCCAGGCATTGGTGCTGGCCCTGAAAAACAATAAAGAGTCATTGGCAATTCTAATGTTGGAGAGGAAAGAAGTGGCATGCAGAAACTGATGACTATGTGCTTAAGTATCACCTCAGACAAGGAGGGTCCTAAATTAAGAGTGTAGATGAAGAACATGTGGAGACCACAAGGGGTCTCACCTTCAGGAGATAAGATGAAAGATGTATACAGCAAAAGTGTCTCCTAAGGACCTAAGAATCAACTGACCCAGAAATACAGTGGGAGGAAAGAATTCAGAAAGATCTTCAGTTCAGTTCGTTCAGTTGGTTGTTGGGTCCGACTCTGCGACCTACGGATTGCAGCATATGAGGCTTCCCTGCCCATCACCAATTCCTGGAGCTTGCTCAAACTCATATCCATCGAGTTTGTCATACCATCCAACCATCTCATCCTCTGTCGTCCCCTTCTCTCCCTGCTTTCAATCCTTCCCAGCATTAGGGTTTTTTCCAATGAGTCAGCTCTTTGCATCATGTGGCCAAAGTATTGGAGTTTTAGCTTCAGCATCAATCTTTCCAATGAATATTCAGGACTGATTTCCTTTACGATTGACTGGTTTGATCTCTTAGCAGTCCAAGGGACTCTCAAGAGTCTTCTCCAATACCACAGAGGAGAGGGAGAGGGTAGGATGATTTAGGGGAATGGCACTGAGACATGTATACTATCATGTAAGAAACGAATTGCCAGTCTAGGTTCGATACAGGATACAGGATGCTTGGGGCTGGTGCACTGGGATGACCCAGAGAGATGATATAGGGAGAGAGGTGGGAGGGGGGTTCAGGATTGGGAACTCATGTACTCCCGTGGCGGATTCATGTCAATGTATGGCAAAACCAATACAGTATTGTAAAGTAAAATAAAAATAAATAAATAAATGATATTAACAACAACAAGAGAATACCACAGTTCAAAAGCACCAGTTCTTTGGTGCTCAGCTTTCTTTATGGTCCAACTCTCCCATTCATACATGACTACTGGAAAAACCATAGCTTTGACTAGATGGGCCTTTGTTGGCAAAGTGATACCTCTGCTTTTTAATATGGTTTCTAGGTTGGTCATAGCTTTTCTTCCAAGGAACAAGCACCTTGTAATTTCATGGCTGCTGTCACCATCTGCAGTGATTTTGGAGCCCAAGAAAATAAAGTGTCTCGCTGTTTCCATTGTTTCCTCATCTATTTGCACAAAGTGATGGGACCAGATGCCATGATCTTAGTTTTTTAATGTTGGGTGTTAAGCCAGCTTTTTCACTCTTCTCTATCACTTTTATCAAGAGGCTCTTTAGTTCCTCTTTGCTTTCTGCCATAGGGTGATGTCATCTGCATATCTGAGGTTATTGATATTTCTCCTGGCAATCTTGATTCCAATTTGATATCTGGTTCCTCTGCCTTTTCTAAATCCAGCTTGAACATCTGTAAATTCTCAGTTCATGTACTGCTGAAGCCTAGCTTGGAGAATTTTGAGCATTACTTTGCTAGCATGTGAGATGAGTGCAATTGTGCAGTAGTCTGAACCTTCTTTGGCATTGCCTTTCTTTGGGATTGGAATGAAAACTGACCTTTTCCAGTCCTGTGGCCACTGCTGAGTTTTCCAAATTTGCTCACATATTCAGTGTAGCAGTTTCACAGCATCATCTCTTAGACTATATTATATAATAATTTTTTTTAAGTCACTAGAACTTTTACAACCTTTTTCTAGATACAAATTCTATGTCTTTTTCTAGATACAAATTATATGCCTAGTCATCATACACAAGCCAAACCAACAAACTCTTGATATTTGACTACTTTGGTGTATTTTTCCAAATACATTCTCCAAAATAGCATTTATTTACTCAGGTAAACAAATGAATATGTAAATATTGCTAGTATATTCCTTACTAGAAGAAGATTCAGAAAAAACACAATGAAAAACTACATTTTTAATTTTCTTATCTTTTCATCTCATTGAACCCTTTAAATTTCAAGTAATGAGAAATAGCAGGTACACCAGCAAAAGCTCCAAGTTGGAAGCCAGAATATCTAAATTTCTGTCCTTGTTCTGCTACTGATTAGCTGAAAGGGAAAATCATTTAATCTCTCCATGTTAGTTTCCTCTTTTTCAAAATTATAAGGTTAAACAAGTTAATCTCTAAAGTTTATTTTTAAATTATTGGGTTAAACAAGTTAATCTCTGAGATTTTTTCCAGCTTTAACATTCCCTGATTTTAATTTCTTAGTTCTATGACATTGGAGTCTGCCCAGTTACCAGATAAAGACAGTCATAGATAGAAGTACTTTGGGAAAAAAGAAATGAAGCTGTTTATAAAACTCTGGGAAACAGAGTCTGTTTTTTCTCTTTGGTATAAAATTATTTTTACTGATTGGTTTCCAGATTATTCAGGAGATGAAACCCATGGAATTGTTTATTCTCAAGAACATAAAGTACTAAATCTCATTTGAATCTATGGAGCAAAAATGCTAAAGGAAACAAAGAATATTTTAAATAAGATAAATACGATTTATAATCTCTCACCACTGTGAAACCTATAGAGTTCTTGTTTCCATAAATTTTGTTTAGAGAATATTTTCCCGTTAAGGATTGTATACATATACGCATGAGTGTGAATATATATATATATAGGTTACACATGTGCAGAAACTGAACCCATACCAGTGTATGTGTGTTTGTGAAAAGGAGAGAAAGCATAATATGCACACATTATAGGCAATAAAGTTGAATAGAATACCCTTTATTCTTTGGAGATATGAGGCCCCACTAACTACTGAATAAAGAGAGATTACGTTCAGTAATAGGTGTCACTCTACTCAGAAATGTAAAGCTCTATTTTTAGTTTTTTAAGGAACCTCTATAACATTCTTCATGAGGGCTTTCCAGGTGGCTGAGTGGTAAGGAATCTGCCTGCCAATGAAGGGGAAGCTGGGGAGGCAGGTTCACTCCCTGGGTCAGGATGATCCCTTGGTGTAGGAAATGACAACCCACTGCAATATTCTTGCCTGAAAAATCCCACGGACAGAGGATCCTGGTGGGCTACAGTCCGTGGAGTCATAAAGANAAAGTCCGTCTAGTCAAGGCTGTGGTTTTTCCCGTGGTCATGTATGGATGTGAGAGTTGGACTGTGAAGAAGGCTGAGAGCCGAAGAATTGATGCTTTTGAACTGTGGTGTTGGAGAAGACTCTTGAGAGTCTCTTGGACTGCAAGGAGATCCAACCAGTCCATTCTGAAGGAAATCAGCCCTGGGATTTCTTCGGAAGGAATGATGCTGAAGCTGAAACTCCAGTACTTTGGCCACCTCATGGGAAGAGTTGACTCATTGGAAAAGACTCTGATGCTGGGAGGGATTGAGGGCAGGAGGAGAAGGGGACGACCGAGGATTAGATGGCTGGATGGCATCACGGACTCGATGGACATGAGTCTGAGTGAACGCCGGGAGTTGGTGATGGACAGGGAGGCCTGGCGTGCTGCGATTCATGGGGTCACAAAGAGTCGGACATGACTGAGCAACTGAACTGAACTGAACTGAGTTAAGGATGACCCACACCAGTCTCCTGAGCCTCTGATGAAGCTCCCAGGGTTCTCCAAGGCGTCACAAGTTCTTTGGAGTCATCTCTCCCTCTCAGTGCCCGCTTTCCCCCAGCCCTTTCTTTTTCCCCCTCTTCCCACATTTGGTGGTCACTTCAGGCTCCTGAGTCCTTCGTGTCTCAACTGCTGAGTCCAGGTCCCCATCCCGCTGGGCCCACTGAAGCCTGCCATGCCCGTCTTCCTCTGGCACTGCTTTGGATCATGTCAAACATGACACATCAAACATTGCCTGCTCAGACACTGGCCAAGAGTTCTTATTTCTCACAACATCACACCTAGTCTTCTTGACTGGCTTCTCAAGGCCCTCCCAAAACTAAATCAGTCTTATTTTTCCGGCCTCCTACTTGCTTACTCCAGTATCCTTTGCGTCTCGTCACTCCAGTGAACCGCCCATGCCCATTGTCGCCTCATTGCCTTTCTTCTGTTGCTCCCCTTGCCTGGAATGCCATTCTGCGACCCTTGCCTCGTTGCATGTATCCTTCACGGCAGTCCCAGGTCTTTCCTGCAGTCTTCTGGCACGTCCTCACTGATCTCTTGCTCTTTGAACTCTTGAAGCATTACAAATGTCTCTTCTACACATATTAGTCCTTAATTATATGTCTGCCTGTCCACTAGTGGTTGTTTTATAGACAAGTCTATAAACTTCTAGACGTCAAAATAAGCCTTATGTTCTCTACCTCTCACTGAGTGAGTCCATGGTAGGTACTTTATAGAAGATAGTAATTGTTTCATGGTTTTTCTGTCCAGGTTAAGTCAGTAGAAGGAGTCTTATTTTCAGATTAGGGTTATCAAATTATATATGTGTATGTGTGTATATATGTATATATTTCCCCAAATGTTTTAATATAAATTATTTATGTTAAATTACAGAATTAATTAATGTTAGATTATAAAGACTTTATCTGTTACCAACCATAGTACCATAATTAGGATACATGTACTTTAAGTATCAGTTCATATGGCTCCCCTTCTGTAAAGTACTGCCTTTTCTACACAGGCTATCCATTAATGGAAACTGTCATCATATGCCCGCTGCACCCTATATATACATCTAAACAATAACATTGCTTTGCTCTGTCTTTTCACACATCTGCATTCTTTCCTTCTCATTTACCCCAAACTGTGAGTTCCTTGATGGCAGAGACTCTTTTAATTCCTGAATCTATAGAAACTGACAAAGTTGGTAACTGATAAATTGTTGAATGAATAAATGAACTGTAAGAGCCCTCAAGGAATCATGAGTGTGACATTCTATAAATACAGTTACAGTTGGCACATGATCGTTGAGTCTTTCATAAATAAACTTTTAATATTTTTAAATGGTTATTTAAGATCATTTTTTAGGAGAGTCTAACTCTCAACCTATTCAAAATTTATCTTTTTACATAGCTGATTACAGAGGAAATTACAGCTGAGTTTGCCAAGCCTAGAGAAATTTATATTTTAAAAATAAGTGTAGCTATCTACTTCCTATAACTTTTCTTTATAATGTTGTTGTTGTTCAGTTGCTCAGTCATATCTGGCTCTTGCAACCCACAGACTGCAACATGTCAGGCTTCCCTGTCCTTCACCATATACCTGAGTTTGCCCAAACTCATGTCCATTGAGTCAGTGATGCCATCCAACCATCTCTTCCTCTTTCATCCCCTTCTCCTCCTGCCTTCAGTCTTTCCAAGCATCAGGGTCTTGTTCTAATAAGTCAGCTCTCTATTTCTTTAGAATAGCACTCTTAATCAAAAACCAAAAAAAAAAAAAAAAAAAAAATCTGATTTTTAAAATGGGCAAAGGACTTGAAGAAGTGTTTCTCCAAAGAAAATATACATTCTTTGTTTTTATCTTTTCATGTGAAAGGATCACTAGTCCTTAGAGAAATACACATCAAAACCACAATGAGATGCCACTTCACACTCATGAGGATGACCACTACAAAAACACCAAATGACAAGTATTGGTGAAGATATGGAGAAATTGGAACACTTGTGCCCTGTTGGTGGGAAAGCAGTATGATGGTTACTCAAAAAACTGAATTGCAATATGATCCACTTCTGGATATATATCCAAAATAATTGAATGCAAGGATCTTGAAGAGAGATTTGCACACTCATATTCTTTGCAGCATTATTTACAAAAGCCAAGAGGTGAAAGCAGTCCAAACGTCCATTAGCAGATGAGTGGATAAAGAAAATGTGACCTATATATACAGTGGAATATTACTCAATCATAAAAATGTGGAAATCCTATCTCATGCTACAACATGGATGAAACTTGAGGATGTTACGCCAAATGAAATAGTCACAAAAAGACAAATACTGTTTCACTTTATGAGGTACCTGAATAGTCCAACACATAGAGACAAGGAGGAGAGCACAAAAATCCCTTGTGGTTTCCAGGGGCTACAGAGAGGGCAAAATAGGGTGTTCCCCCCTCCCCAGTAGGTATAAAGCTTCAGTGGTTTCAAGTTCTAAAGATCTGTGCATAACAAACGATGTGAATATAGTGAACACTTTCCTAACCTGTACACTTGAAGATGGTTAAGAGGGTGAATTTTATTGTGTGTTTTTTAACCATCATTTAAAATAAAATTTAAAATATACAAAAGAATCATAGTACCTCACACATACTCGCCATCATCAATATAAGCTTGCACATTGAAATGAGCCAGTAGATGCTCAGTAAATGTTTCTAATACTAATGCTCATGATGAAAAAATTAGGAGAGCACTTTTTTATGATTGATGTCAACTAATAATATTTAGGACTTGCCAGGTAGCTCAGTGGTAAAGAATTTGCCTGCCAAGCAGGCGACACAGGTTCAATACCTGGGTCGGGAAGATTTCTTGGAGAAGGAAATGGCAACCCACTCCAGTATTCTTGCCTGGGAAATTCCATGGACAGAAGAACCTGGTAGGCTACGGTCCATGGGGTCGCAAAAGAGTCAGTCATAATAGCAACTAAGCAACAACAATAATACTTAAGTAATTAATTGGTCTAATAGTAGTGTGTCTAGTTCATTGAAGAATAAATTGCCACCAACTTCTGATAAGACTTTTACAAACTAGAATCCTTTGGTGCAAATGTTATGATAATCCATAATTATTGAATTCTACTTATTGAGGAAGATAGGTGTCAAAAGGTGTCAATTATTGGTATTTTAATGAGGTGGGCATAGTTTTTACCTTTTCTGTTATTCTTCATGCTTACATTTTTGGTATATGTGGCTTATTGGATATCATTTATAGCTTTTTTTAAAAGCATAAATAAAATACAAGCTGGGGTAAAAACAAGGCATAACCAAAACTCAGCATGAAAGAAAGTTGACTTCATTCACCAGAGAAAGAAAATAAAAACTAAGAGATCCTTCTCGCTCTACTTCCTATCAGGTTTTCCAGTTTAATGGGTACAGGGCAACTTTCCCCAAGGGCAGCTTTGCCTACTACTTCCTCTGTTGTCTTTTCAGCAATTTTGGTTCAGTGTCACACCCAAAGAAGGGCGCACCTCTTTAACCCTCTCAGCGTTTGAATCAAACACACCCCTGTCACATGTGCTTTTCACATAAACAGTCAGTATCTGTCATTCAGCTCTGGCTCTGAGAGAGCGCAGCCCTGCCAGGAAGGCGAGCTGCTGAGAGTTAAACAGAGTCATCTGGAAGGAGGAGGCTAGACAAGGCTTTTCTGAGAAGTAGGAAGCTTGATCTTCGTAATGCCCAGGCAGCTACACTGCACTTCTCATATTCTCTTGGTGTGTCTATAGAAAGGAAAAAAGAAGCCACATCATGGTAAGAAACTAAGGAAGTTTTGTTACCTCTTCATTGACTGACACTTTGTTGCTTTTTTTTTTTTTTTTACTGAGATTTTGTTTTGAATGTATATAGTACTATTATTCATGACATCAGTTAACCTCACAATGTGTTTATTGTCTAGAGCTGGTAAATTCTCTGAGCTTAAGAATCATGAGCAATTTTGAGTAGAAGGAATACCATGGAAGGCTGAGGAACAGAATAGGGGCTGAGTACTCTTGAAGAAACTTTGAACTAGAAATGAAAATACTAGTATATTATCTCCTGTGTCTCCCCTTTTCTAGGTTCTTTAAATTATTGCATGTAATCATTGACAAGCTTCCCTTGCTAAATATGTTTGAGTTAGTTCCATCAGCCATTCCTTTTTTCCTCCTGAGGTGAAAAAAATGTTTCTCCGCCCCTTTTCCAAATATCAAAGGCAACTAGTTGGAAGCAATTAGCTGGAAAACATCATGTCTGGTGTTAAGAATTTTTATTTTCTTCATGGCAGGGGGAGGTAAATCTCTATTATACTTTCTTCTAAAATGTAGGTTATCTTTCAGATACGTTCTTCACTGGATGGTGGCTGTTGCTGCTCACACTGGCCCATCCCCATAACATGTTACTATGTGTTACACATACTTTCCCCAAATAAGATTTTATTAGAACACAGAAATTTATAGGAGCAACTTGGCTTCTTACAACCCTGCCATTCTAGAAGTGCTGTGGCTTAAAATAAGCCTTCCTTCTTGTAAGGAAAAAAAGCAACCTTATAAACTTTAAAGAAAAGGGAGTTTATATAAGGGTCTGTTAAACTTTGCTTCTCTACTTTGCTCAGAGAGGCAAATATAAATTTAATAAATGTAAATATAAAGCCCGGGAAAAGTGTTGGGTATTGTGGCCATCATTCTCTCTGTTAATTCGTATCTCTTTCCCCCATTCTTTGACAGTTTAGACACAACGGCTTAATAACCACGTGGACAAATAGTCCTTACCCTAAGATAAGAACGTCTAATCATCCCCTAGGAATCTTAACAGAATTAATGCCTTGTATTTTACGAGAAATGCCTTTTTCAAGGTAAATTTGCCGAATTTAAAAAAAGTAAATACTTAGGTTTAAGGACATTATGACTGTAAGCCTTCAGAAAGCATTTTAAGTTTAATAAAATTTCTGATATTTTGGTCAACCATCTTATTAAGGCCAAAGTGCACTGAGCTGATTAACTATTGCCTATGTACGCACCTTGGTTAGTAAGCTTGGGGTGGGGTGGGGTGGGTGTGGGAGGAGGTATGGTGGCCAGGCTGGGAATTTTGACGGTTGCTTCTCCCATGAGTTTCTCTGTGATATGAGATGAAGGTACATGGAAGCCATTGTGGGTCCTGAGAGCCTGGTGGCTAGTGAGCCGACATTCTCATTTTAATTCCGATGTTGAAATGGGCAGGAACCTGCTGCTTGTGACTAGGGCAGTGCTCAACCTGGGTGCACAGGCTTGTTCGCCTCAAGTCTGTACAGGAGCAGCGTTTGCAAAATGCGATCCAGACATGCAAGCTGAGGCAGAGAGCAGCATCTGAGGCTCCTGCCGCCAGCCAGAAACGGAGTGGTGCAAGGTGATGAAATGCTTGAAGGAGCAGCAACTTTCTCACAGTCTTCCCACTCCAACACACACACGCACACACTCACTCACTCCCAATCCAACACTCTACTGTGGGCAGTGAAAAGTAAGGCTAAACTCCCTGGGACAGTAAAAACGAAGTGAGAAAGTCAGAGACCCAGAGAGTGGATGAAAACCCAGAATGGTATAGGCCACGGCGAGTTAGACTGTGAATTACCTGCAACACGCCACTCCCCGCCCCCCACTCTGGTCTGTCGGTTCCCCTGGAACTGCCCCTCCCAGTCATTTCCAGTCCTTATACTGCTCCTCCTCCCCACCTTCCTTAGAAGCACCGTTCCTTCTCTGTCTGTTCATATGTAAGTGTGTGTGTGTGTGTGTGTGTGTGTGTGTGTGTGTGTGTGTATGACAGTCCAACATAACCAAAAGGAACAGAGCAGGAAAGGGGAGGAGAGAAATAGCACAGACATCACAGTGCATCTTCTGGTCCCGCCCGCTGTGTGTGGCGGGCACACTACTGTTCACATTACAGGTTTCTCAAAATGAGGATGCTAGGTTGCCACTTCACAGGACTGTTAAGAGATACGTGGCACATGGTAAGTTCTTAAGAAATGTTAGTTGAAATAAATCATAAAGGAGGAAAAATAAAATGCCAATAAGAATATAAAACATGTTCAGTGCCACTGAAAAGCAAAGAAATGCATATTTACCTAGTCACTGTAAAATACAGCATGCAACAGAAGCGTATAAAATATAAATGTGAGGTATAATGAATAATTATAAAGCAAGCATCTCTAATAACTAGGCGTAGGTCGAGAAATAGCTTATTGCTGCCATCTTTTAAGTCTTCTGGGGGTCTCTTTCTGATCACATCCTCTCTTTCCTCACCACTGGGCCAGTAGTAGGGTGAAGGGAGTGGGGCTTTTGCCTCAGGAGCAAAGTTTAAGGGGATGTCAAAAAATTCAGTAATCAAGATAAATAATATTTCAATTCATTTTATTATAATATTTCCTAGGTACTTTTATGTATTTATTTATTTTCGGCTGTGCTGGGTCTTTCTTGCTGTTCCCAGGCTTTTCTCCAGCTGGGATGAGTTGCACTGCACAGGCTTCTTATTGTGGTGGCATCTCTTGCTGTGCCCAGGCTCTAGGGCGCTTGGGCTTCAGCAGTTGCAGCCAGTGGGCTCTAGAGTGTGGCCTCAGTAGTTGCTCCCAGGCTCTAGAGCACAGGCTCAATAGTTGTGCACACCAACTTAGTTGCCCTGCGGTATGTGGGATCTTCCCAAACCAGGTATTGAACTTGTGTCCTCTGCATTGGCAGGCAGATTTTTTTTTTTTTTTNGTGGGGGGGGGGGGGGGGGGGGTGTGGGAGGAGGTATGGTGGCCAGGCTGGGAATTTTGACGGTTGCTTCTCCCATGAGTTTCTCTGTGATATGAGATGAAGGTACATGGAAGCCATTGTGGGTCCTGAGAGCCTGGTGGCTAGTGAGCCGACATTCTCATTTTAATTCCGATGTTGAAATGGGCAGGAACCTGCTGCTTGTGACTAGGGCAGTGCTCAACCTGGGTGCACAGGCTTGTTCGCCTCAAGTCTGTACAGGAGCAGCGTTTGCAAAATGCGATCCAGACATGCAAGCTGAGGCAGAGAGCAGCATCTGAGGCTCCTGCCGCCAGCCAGAAACGGAGTGGTGCAAGGTGATGAAATGCTTGAAGGAGCAGCAACTTTCTCACAGTCTTCCCACTCCAACACACACACGCACACACTCACTCACTCCCAATCCAACACTCTACTGTGGGCAGTGAAAAGTAAGGCTAAACTCCCTGGGACAGTAAAAACGAAGTGAGAAAGTCAGAGACCCAGAGAGTGGATGAAAACCCAGAATGGTATAGGCCACGGCGAGTTAGACTGTGAATTACCTGCAACACGCCACTCCCCGCCCCCCACTCTGGTCTGTCGGTTCCCCTGGAACTGCCCCTCCCAGTCATTTCCAGTCCTTATACTGCTCCTCCTCCCCACCTTCCTTAGAAGCACCGTTCCTTCTCTGTCTGTTCATATGTAAGTGTGTGTGTGTGTGTGTGTGTGTGTGTGTGTGTGTGTGTGTATGACAGTCCAACATAACCAAAAGGAACAGAGCAGGAAAGGGGAGGAGAGAAATAGCACAGACATCACAGTGCATCTTCTGGTCCCGCCCGCTGTGTGTGGCGGGCACACTACTGTTCACATTACAGGTTTCTCAAAATGAGGATGCTAGGTTGCCACTTCACAGGACTGTTAAGAGATACGTGGCACATGGTAAGTTCTTAAGAAATGTTAGTTGAAATAAATCATAAAGGAGGAAAAATAAAATGCCAATAAGAATATAAAACATGTTCAGTGCCACTGAAAAGCAAAGAAATGCATATTTACCTAGTCACTGTAAAATACAGCATGCAACAGAAGCGTATAAAATATAAATGTGAGGTATAATGAATAATTATAAAGCAAGCATCTCTAATAACTAGGCGTAGGTCGAGAAATAGCTTATTGCTGCCATCTTTTAAGTCTTCTGGGGGTCTCTTTCTGATCACATCCTCTCTTTCCTCACCACTGGGCCAGTAGTAGGGTGAAGGGAGTGGGGCTTTTGCCTCAGGAGCAAAGTTTAAGGGGATGTCAAAAAATTCAGTAATCAAGATAAATAATATTTCAATTCATTTTATTATAATATTTCCTAGGTACTTTTATGTATTTATTTATTTTCGGCTGTGCTGGGTCTTTCTTGCTGTTCCCAGGCTTTTCTCCAGCTGGGATGAGTTGCACTGCACAGGCTTCTTATTGTGGTGGCATCTCTTGCTGTGCCCAGGCTCTAGGGCGCTTGGGCTTCAGCAGTTGCAGCCAGTGGGCTCTAGAGTGTGGCCTCAGTAGTTGCTCCCAGGCTCTAGAGCACAGGCTCAATAGTTGTGCACACCAACTTAGTTGCCCTGCGGTATGTGGGATCTTCCCAAACCAGGTATTGAACTTGTGTCCTCTGCATTGGCAGGCAGATTTTTTTTTTTTTTTTAACCACTGGACTAGCAAGGATGTAAGTCCTTATTGCAATATTTTTGAAAGCAAAAGTTCATGGAAAAAAATCCATGATGAACAAAATGTCAATTTTTAAAATGAACACAGAATCTGCACCACAAGTGGTTAACTGCTCTCTCAACTGTTGTAATCATTGTGTGTGCAGGCTAAGTCACTTCAGTTGTGTCCGACTCTTTGTGACCCTGTGGGCTATAGCCCGCCAGGCTTTTCTGTCCTTGGGATTCTTTAGGCACGAATCCTGGAGTGGGTTGCCATGCCCTCCTCCAGGGGATCTTCCCAACCCAGGGATTGAACCTCTGTCTCTTAGTCTCCTACACTGACAGGCAGTTTCTTTACCACTAGTGGCACCTGGGGAGCCTGTTAAAAATCAACATCTCTCTCTCTCTCTGCTTTTCTTTATAGTTTTACCACCTATGAATATATCCCAAGACAGTGTGAATTAATTTACTGTTCTTAAATTTCATAGGAATGGAATTATATCCTATATTTTCATGGGGGTCTGGATTCTTTCAGTCAACTTTATGAAATTCATCCATGGATTGTGCCACTGATGTGTTCATTCTTTCTGTTGCCGTATTCTGTTTTATGAATGAACCACAGTGAATTTATTCATCTTGCTGTGGATGGGATCTGGGCCCGTTTCTTGTTGACAGGTTTGTGCAGGCAGCCTGCTGGGAACATCCTAGTGCACGTGTCCTGGAACAATGTGCATGAGCCTCTTGAGGGACAGCGGTTCTCAAAGTGAGGTCTAGAGGCACTCCAGGGTTCCCAAGATCTCCCAGGGGAGTCCTTAATGCAAAACTATTTTCATAAAAATGCTAAGATGCTATTTGCCTTTTACTTTCATCCTCTCGTGAGTGTACACTGGAGATCCAGAGGTAACGTGATGTGCAACGCTGTCTTGCCCTGATGGCTAGTGGAATGTGGGTCATGAGTACTGTTGAACTTTAAAAATGGCTCAGTTTTCATTTCTAACCCTGAGAAGTGTTGATGGATATAACCCATATAAACAATGGCTCTTGGGGACCTTAATTTTTAAGAGTGTCAAGGAATCCTGAAAGCAGAATTTTGAGAACTGCTTGCTGCTTTAGGGAATATACTGATAATACTCATAGGATATACATACCTTCTATTCTATTAGAAAAATGCCAAGGTGTTTTCCAAAGCAGTAGTGCCAATTTACACTCACAGCAGCAGCATGTGAGCGTTCCTATTGTTCCACAGCCTCTCTCATATTGGAATTATCACTCTTTTTAATTATTTTCCAATCTGATGTGTTTGTAAAGATATCTCATTGTGGTTTTGCTTTTCATTCCCTTGATTACTAATTAGGAACATATCCTCTGGGAATAAATAAGGTACAGATATGTGTGTAGAGATAAGGTACAGATATTTTTTCTGCAGCCTGCAATGTGTTGAAAATAACAAATAAACTGTAGGCATTGTGGTACATTGACATGATGGAATGTAGTGCAAGCATTAAAATATTATTATAGAAATGCATTTATTGGGGCACTAGTGGTAAAGAACCCACTTGCCAATGCAGGAGAATTAAGAGATGCTGGTTCAATCCCTAGGTGGGGAAAGTCCCTTGGAGAAGGAAATGGCAACCCATTCCAGTATTCTTGCCTGGAGAATCCCATGGACAGAGGAGCCTGGCAGGCTAGTCTATAGAGTCGCAAAGAGTCAGGCATGACTAAAGTGACTTAGCACACACACATTTATTGGCATGAATTCAGTGAAAGAATAATACAGCAAATAGGAAGTACAAAATGCCATTATACAATGCCCTGACAAACAGCCAGACAGAGACGAAAAAAAGAGCTGGACAGAAAGAACAGTAATAGTGATATTTTAGGATAGAAAAGATAAAGGATAATTTATATTTTCCTTGTTGTACTTGTTTATATATTCTGAGTTTTAAACACGAATATATATATACACACATACACTGTATATATTAGTATATACACTTTATATATGTGTGTGTGTGAGTGTGTGTATGTACTTTAAGCTTTCCTATTCCCTGTCTCTTCCCCAGAGACAGACATTTCATTTGATCCTCAAACAATCCAGAAGATGAGCATTTTAAAAACTGGATCTGGGGGGAGTCTTTTGAGAAGAGGGCCAAGACTAGAAACAGACCTTTTTTCCTGAGAATTAACTGAGGGCCCCCCAAACTACTGACTATTCCATTGCACAATGTTGTCTGGCAATGTTGCTTGTGGGAGACTGAGCAATTTCTGGAAAATATGGTTGATGTGTTCCTTTGATAAGTATTTTTTGAGTGCCTATTGGTACCCTACATTGAGGAAGGAATAGGGACACAGTGGTGAACAAAGCTACATTCTTATTTTCATGAAATTATACATTCTGTGAGGAAAGACAGATAAGGAAGTAAACAAATACTAAGTACACTCAGTTCAGATAATAATAAGCACTACGAAGAAAAATAAAGGGGCATAAAGTTATAGGAAGTGAAGTGCTTATTTGCATAGGGTGATCGCGAGGTGTTCACTCTACCTGGTTGCGTATCTCCTGTACATTATGATCCGGAAAGGATAATGTTGATAGGAGAGGGTAGACTTCAGTTTTCCTCCGTTCTGGTCATGACACATTGAAACAAGTGCTTATTTACAATCAATGATATGCCCAATCCTGCTTGTCTATCATATTCTATTTTCATCTCCATCTCACTGAGAATCATAAATTAATCCTGTTAGTTATCTACTCAGCTGCTATAATTTAAATTTGGATTATGAAACATCAGCAAAATATCAGACTATTAATGATGGCAGCCATCACTTTCTTCGGTACTTGTTTTGAAAAAAACATGTTCACATATATCACTTCATGTGAATTTCTCAATATCCTTGATGACACAAGAAGGATTTTTGAGAAGGTAAAGTATTTGATCCCCATTTAGTAGTATTCCTGAGTTCTTTTCATGAAAGCATGCATTTTGCTTCTTAATTTGAAATGAATTACCAGGAAGTCAATTAATTCTCACTAGAAATTGCAGAAAACTGAGATATTTCTGGGGAGTACATATGAACTGGAAAGATAAATTTATTTTCTAGAAATAAATCTATCTTCTGCCATACTTTTAAATATGGTTAAAATAACCTCAGGTTATAAGGTTTCAAGGTCACTAGAAGTCTCAGAGGCAACCAGAGTCAACAGTGCTGAGTGGGAGAGGCTTCTTCATTCTCTATGGAGCTGTAACCTCTGCGTCCTTCCCTCCCTCTGGTCCCAGCCACCATGGTGGGCTTGGCGGCCAGTGTTCCTGCTGGAGGCAGGCATGCTGCGTCAGGCTCTCCTGGGCTGCCTCACCCTCGTTTCCCCAGTATCTCTACCCACTCATCACATCATCTATATATGAATGACCTAACTGGAAGTCAGCCCTTGAGAGTTAAGTGCTTGCATTTTGCAGTACACTGATGGTTTTCTAGTGTTTTAAAATACTTATTCTTGATCTCTGATCTGATTGTACAAGTCATTCTTTTTTAAAAATACATAAAGAATATAATATGCTTTCTTGGTTCCAAGTCAATAAGGAGGGAACTAATTTGACCATATACATTTCCATTTTTCAGTTTCGCTAAGCTTATCTACTCCAGTTTGGAACTAGTTAGCCAGTGATTTGATTATACACTAATCAAGATATGGGGCTTCCCTCATAACTCAGTTGGTAAAGAATCTGCCTGCAATGCGGGAGATCTGGGTTCAATCCCTGGGTTGGGAAGATCCCCTGGAGAAGGGAAAGGCTACCCACTCCAGTATTCTGGCCTGGAGAATTCCGTGGACTATACAGTCTATGGGGTGGCAAAGAGTCAGACACGACTGAGCGACTTTCACTTTCAATCAGTCCAGGAGGCAGCAAGAAACAATTGCTATCCATTTCAAATTCCCATATATTCTGTCAGTTATACATTATACACTTTTGGGAAAAATATTCACCAAATTAGGATTATACATCTCTACTGTAAAGCAAATTAATTCAGCATGATAGAGAAAAAGAAAGTATTCAGGAAACTGTTCGGTTTACACGAAGAGAAGCATTGTGAGTTATCTGTTATTCATGGTTGAACATGTAGTAATTATTAGTCAGGATCCCCGCATGGGGAAAGGCAGGGCACATTCAACCTGGTTGACTGGGTAAGCAAGAGGGGCTACATACATAGCGTGGCAGAGTTTCAGTTCAGTTCAGTCGCTCAGTTGTGTCTGACTCTTTGCGACCCCATGAATTGCAGCACGCCAGGNAACATATTTATAGATGATCATTTCAGCTATAAGAACTGATGCGTTCACTTTGAAAGAGTATAATATATTGAGAAGAGGGTCTAGAAATCTCCATATCTAGATATTTGTATATCTACACTTGTTTTGCACCACTTTAGTTCACTTCACCTCTTGCTTATTCCAGCCACTGTCATGGTGACTGGTTCCTTGCTCCCTACTACAGGATTTGCACACGTGCAAGCTGACACAGTCTCTTAGCAGCCCACACTGGATCTTCCCTGTTGTGCTTCCTGGAACACTCTCAGGAACCACGCAGAACACGTGCAAGTGGAACCTGAAAGTCAAGAGCACCTCTTGCCCATAGGATCACCAACGGGAGATCAGGGGGTGATGGATAAACGCTTCCCCATTGCATCCCCGGGTCATTCCGAGGTGCCTTTTATAAAATTCTTCAAAGGCTTCTGCAGGATCTGGGATTAATTTCCCAAGTGGTGTCCAACTCATTTTGGCACCAGCTTTCCTTATTTTCCTTCTGCACTCAACCTGTTTCTCAAACTTGCTCCCTAAGATTGCTGCCCAGATAAACCATCTGCCTGCAAGCTTTTAGCTCTTTTCAGGGAAACTCTGGCTAGAACGGTTTGGTAGGAAAGGATCCACTAAACCAGCTCAATAGATGTTAAAGGAGAACCCAAAGTAGCAGAAGAAAACCTGAAAATGAGCATTACGATATCTCAGAGAAAATGAGAAGTCAATGGTGTGAAATGGTACGTGGAGAGCTAGTCACAAGACTTCACAGGACTAGTGAAGAAATCTGCACAAACACTTTTCTTTTCGTCAAATGTTCACATCACCAGACCTTCCAAGAAGTCTTACGAGGCAGGCAAATTGACATTATTTTTCTCAAGGTCCAGGTAGGGTGAACACATCCAGAAAAGTGAAATGATGGCTCCAAGCTCATTCAATAAGGGTCCACATGTTTTAACTCCAGTTCATTTACTTCACAAAACATTACTTATCCCATGGTTAGTGGAAATCAGCTTCACTGAGTATGAGTAAACCTGATCATTTATTTATACTTAGTGAAGCCGATTTCCAGGAACCATGGGATAAGCAATTATTTGTGAAGTCAATGAATTAGAGTTAAAACATGTGGACCCCATCATTGATAGGGGTTCTTCTGGTTGCTCAGATGGTAAAGATCTCCAGGGTCAGAAAGATCCCCTGGAGAAGGGAAAGGCTACCCACTCCAGTATTCTTGGGCTTCCCCGGTGGCTCAGATGGTAAAGAATCTGCCTGCAATGCGGGAGACCTGGGTTCAGTCTCTGAGTTGGGAAGATGCCCTGGAGGAAGATATGGTAATCCATTCCAGTATTCTTGCCTAGGAAATCCCATGGACAGAGGAGCCTGGCGGGGTGCAGTCCATGGGGTTAGAAAGAGTTGGACATAACTGAGCAACAACACTAATTATTTATAAGAATTTAAAATTGCAGATAGACACAGAAAATATACAAATAGTCTAATCCTAGAATTTTCCTGAGAAATTTTATGTTGTAGAAAATAGGATATATTTTTTAAGGGCTTAATTCTGACGAAATAATCATAAAGTTTTACAAACTGCAAATATTTTATAGCCACTAAAATATCACCTAATAAAAGCGATAAGGAAGCAAAAGGAAACACTTCCAGATTCTTACTAAAGACAGGCCCTGTCAATCTGAGAATTACTGTGAAACTCCATTATTTGAGAAAGTCTCCAGGCCAAGGACATTGGTGAGATAACTTGAAAATTTGGATTATAGCTATTCACATAGTTGTCAGGATTTGAAGTTGCCCAGTTGAAGATGCCCCTTTTCCTTGCCTGAGTTCTGAACAATTACCTGAATTCTGAAGATTTGAAAGAGGAGTCAGTCAGTTGGAGATGAAGAAACCAACTTTAAGTGAGAGCTAGGTTAGAGGATGTGGCTTAGACATGTAACCAATGTTTGGTTTATTTGATCGTTTATTCATTTCACCATTTATGCCCTGCTGTCCTGAATTTCAGCTTTGTGAACATATATATATATCCATAGTATCCAGTATTGCTGCACTGGAATGTTTGGATAGGGAAGAAAAGAGAGGAAATACCCAGTACAGCCAACTTTTTTAATAGTCTTGCCGTTTAATTTTTATTTACTTATTTGGCCATACCACGTGCAGCATGTGAGATCAACATGTGGAATCTTAATTCCCAGACCAGGGACTGAACTTGCATCCCCTGCACTGGAAGCAAGGATCTTCACCATTGGATCACCAGGGAAGTCCCTAGGCTTTTTCATTTAAGGCATGTCGATTAAAAGATGCCATGTGCCAATCAAAGAGGAATGGACTGGGCTGGGCATGAAAGGGCATGAAAGGGCTGGGGCAAGAAGCCCGGGGTGCTGTTCTATTGGATCCCATTCCTCTCCAGACTATTCCAATGACAGCGTAGCTCAGGTGGTTGCCTGGTGCTCTATTCGGCCCATGAGAGGGTTAGATTAGGAGGAAACATGTGGACACATGAAAATGGCTGGCACAAAAATTATGAAATGGCCTCTAAAGGAAGCGTGGTTTGGATGCTCACGATTGCACATAGGATGACATGGGAGCCTCCTGGGAACTGCCTGTCTCACCCCCTACCTGGTGGCTAGCCAG
>SJYV01003803.1:49393-92563 GCA_006410875.1 Neotragus pygmaeus | reverse complement strand
TGAGAAGTCAATGGTGTGAAATGGTACGTGGAGAGCTAGTCACAAGACTTCACAGGACTAGTGAAGAAATCTGCACAAACACTTTTCTTTTCGTCAAATGTTCACATCACCAGACCTTCCAAGAAGTCTTACGAGGCAGGCAAATTGACATTATTTTTCTCAAGGTCCAGGTAGGGTGAACACATCCAGAAAAGTGAAATGATGGCTCCAAGCTCATTCAATAAGGGTCCACATGTTTTAACTCCAGTTCATTTACTTCACAAAACATTACTTATCCCATGGTTAGTGGAAATCAGCTTCACTGAGTATGAGTAAACCCAATCATTTATTTATACTTAGTGAAGCCGATTTCCAGGAACCATGGGATAAGCAATTATTTGTGAAGTCAATGAATTAGAGTTAAAACATGTGGACCCCATCATTGATAGGGGTTCTTCTGGTTGCTCAGATGGTAAAGATCTCCAGGGTCAGAAAGATCCCCTGGAGAAGGGAAAGGCTACCCACTCCAGTATTCTTGGGCTTCCCCGGTGGCTCAGATGGTAAAGAATCTGCCTGCAATGCGGGAGACCTGGGTTCAGTCTCTGAGTTGGGAAGATGCCCTGGAGGAAGATATGGTAATCCATTCCAGTATTCTTGCCTAGGAAATCCCATGGACAGAGGAGCCTGGCGGGGTGCAGTCCATGGGGTTAGAAAGAGTTGGACATAACTGAGCAACAACACTAATTATTTATAAGAATTTAAAATTGCAGATAGACACAGAAAATATACAAATAGTCTAATCCTAGAATTTTCCTGAGAAATTTTATGTTGTAGAAAATAGGATATATTTTTTAAGGGCTTAATTCTGATGAAATAATCATAAAGTTTTACAAACTGCAAATATTTTATAGCCACTAAAATATCACCTAATAAAAGCGATAAGGAAGCAAAAGGAAACACTTCCAGATTCTTACTAAAGACAGGCCCTGTCAATCTGAGAATTACTGTGAAACTCCATCATTTGAGAAAGTCTCCAGGCCAAGGACATTGGTGAGATAACTTGAAAATTTGGATTATAGCTATTCACATAGTTGTCAGGATTTGAAGGTGCCCAGTTGAAGATGCCCCTTTTCCTTGCCTGAGTTCTGAACAATTACCTGAATTCTGAAGATTTGAAAGAGGAGTCAGTCAGTTGGAGATGAAGAAACCAACTTTAAGTGAGAGCTAGGTTAGAGGATGTGGCTTAGACATGTAACCAATGTTTGGTTTATTTGATCGTTTATTCATTTCACCATTTATGCCCTGCTGTCCTGAATTTCAGCTTTGTGAACATATATATATATCCATAGTATCCAGTATTGCTGCACTGGAATGTTTGGATAGGGAAGAAAAGAGAGGAAATACCCAGTACAGCCAACTTTTTTAATAGTCTTGCCGTTTAATTTTTATTTACTTATTTGGCCATACCACGTGCAGCATGTGAGATCAACATGTGGAATCTTAATTCCCAGACCAGGGACTGAACTTGCATCCCCTGCACTGGAAGCAAGGATCTTCACCATTGGATCACCAGGGAAGTCCCTAGGCTTTTTCATTTAAGGCATGTCGATTAAAAGATGCCATGTGCCAATCAAAGAGGAATGGACTGGGCTGGGCATGAAAGGGCATGAAAGGGCTGGGGCAAGAAGCCCGGGGTGCTGTTCTATTGGATCCCATTCCTCTCCAGACTATTCCAATGACAGCGTAGCTCAGGTGGTTGCCTGGTGCTCTATTCGGCCCATGAGAGGGTTAGATTAGGAGGAAACATGTGGACACATGAAAATGGCTGGCACAAAAATTATGAAATGGCCTCTAAAGGAAGCGTGGTTTGGATGCTCACGATTGCACATAGGATGACATGGGAGCCTCCTGGGAACTGCCTGTCTCACCCCCTACCTGGTGGCTAGCCAGCAAGCTGAGTGTTCGGGGTTTTGCTTCCTTCGCATCAAACAACATCACCAGGACATGCTTACATCTGATACTTTAAATATCACAAAACACATCAGCTTGAAAGAACCGTGTTTGTAAAACTCTTCTTTCAGTTAGCCAGTTCTGATATTTCGAAACAGATACTGCTAATTCTAATTTGTTTATTAGACTAAGACCTTTTTTTTTAAAACAAAGCTCTTCAGTTTTTCAAAACAAATTGTTTTTTACCTGATTTTAGCAACTGCATGATATTCCTTGCAACAAAGGCAATATAACATTACCATGAAAAGAGACCAAGATAGATGAAAATATCTGGGAAATATCAGAATACTTGAAATATAGAAAATCACGTGAAAAAATCCACTCTTCACCTTTCACAGTAAACAATAAAGCCAATGGTAACTGAATATCATTTTAGCCAAGCAATGAAGCACAATCCAAGCAAAGACTTTCTTCCTCTAGAATTTACAATGTTGTCCCTGAAATATCTGGAGTAAAATTTCAGTTCCAAAGAATACGTGCTCTTGGTGATCATCTTTGAAAAGAACAACATATTCAAGTTCCCCAAATTACTAATAGCATTTGGACTATGTTTGATAGTCTTACCTTTCCTTTCCCTGGCTACATTCCAAGGCAACCTGGGTAGACTGTGTAGATCACTTTATTAATAGTTGAAAGATTAGAATAAAACATACACTTGGATTATTGTTATTTCATTGCTAAATTGTGTCCAGCTATTTTGCAATCCCATGGACTCCTCATGGGAGTCACTAGGCTCCTCTGTCCATGGGATTTCCCAGGTAGGAATACAGGAGTGGGTTGCCATTTCCTTCTACAGGGGATTTTCCCAACCCAGGCACTGAATCTGCACCCTGTGTTACAGGAAGATTCTTTAGCTCTGAGCCACCGAGGAAGTCTGATGCCTAAATACTATTGAGGAAAAAATGTCAAGATAATTCTCCAAACCAGTAAAAATTGTGATTATGGTTAAGAATTAGTCCTGGGATTTTTCCATCCTTTTGAATTCCAACACGCAGAAACAGAATCCATGTATTTCAAATCTGCCACAGTTCGTGGATGAAAGACAGGATTTCATAAATCTGTGTTTATTAACTTCGTTGTGTTTAAACGCAAAACTTTCCAGACACATAAACACCCAAAGATTTGTGTTTTTTGCTGCTGCTGGTTGATGAGTGCTCCTCTTGTTCCTCCTTTTTGTGCCCCTGATAACTGTCTCTCAGTGAGTATCTGATAGAGAAAAGCTATATCTGTTAGGGTATTACCCTTGCCAGGTAGTCTGATAAATAATTAGGAATGGAAGATGATGAGCAAGAATGTTTTATTTACACTGTTTTGAAGAATACTTTGTGTATCAACCGAGCAATTCTTTCTGAGCATTTCTGACAGCTTGCACTTGATTTCAGGGCAGAGTCTTGCATACAGGGCAGAGTAGCTGAGGGCCGGCCAAACACCTGGGCCTCTTCTCAGCGGTCAGGGTGCCCTAGGCTAAAGGCATGATGTAGTTAACGGGGCTCTGCATTGAGTGGGTTTTCCGTCACTGCTTTCTGAAGACTACTTATTCTGCCTTTCTCAACACGCAGGTGCAAAATTTCCAACTGAGTTCTAGTCATAAGATATGACTTTATACCTTGCTCTGGTTTCAAACCAATCAAAAACTCTATTCATTCTCCCCAGATAATCTACATTTGGCTCAGTTGTGAAGGAGATCTGAAAACCCTTTCAAACATAGTTCCTGACTTAAAAAACAATCTACAATCCAATTTTGGGAGAAAAGGCCTTTTTTTCCCCCATCTTGCACCGTTTTTAATTACATCACAAATGCTTGTTATTTGATCTATTAATTAAGAAAAATCTTAAGCTTTGGAGAAATATGTAAATTTCCACCCAAGAGAAAAAGATTCGAATAAAGTACAGAGCAATAGAATTGCTATACTTCTATGAATATTGTATTGATTTTAACAGTAATTGCTTAAGCTTACTAAGCAGTTTTTATGGACTCTGTGCTAAGTGCTTTACATACTGTATCTCATTTCGTCTTCATATCAACTCTCTGACTCTCTGAGATACATTTTATTATTGTCCCCATTGGGTAGGTGAGCAACTCAGACTCCTAGGAACAGTTCTGCCTGAAGTCATTCCATTGATGAACACAGAGCAAAGACCAGAATCTGAGCCTCTCTAACTCTTTGGCCCATACTCTCAGCTACTGGAGGATAGAGAACAGGGCAGAGGATGAAGGTGCTGGGTCCCAGGTAAGCAAAATCAGAAGAGATTTCATGTCCAAGACTCAAAGTCAAAACTCATCCTTGGGATGGGAGAGGCAAGGGCAGGGCCAGGCCCGTGTGAATTGAGGCCCAATTCTGGGTTGTTGGGAAAGCCCCAATGGCCCAAGAGGTGAAGAATCTGCCTGCAATGCAGGAGACCCAGGTTTGATCTCTGAGTCGAGAAGATCCCCTGAAGAAGGAAATGGCAACCCACTCCAGTATTCTTGCCTGGGAAATCCCATAGACAAAGGAGACTAACGGGCTACAGTCCTTGGGGTCACAAAGAGTCGGACACGACTGAGCGTGCACCAGTACATACGTACATCCGAGTTGTTAGGTTAAAGGACTTAACTCCTGAGGAGCCAGTATAGTAAGTCCCCTTTATATGAACCAGTTCTCTTCCGAGAGTTCATTCTTAAGTCCAGTTTTTCCATAAGTCTAGCAAACTTAGCCTAGGTACCCAGCTAACACAATCAACTATATAGTACCGTACTGTAATCATTTTATACTACTTTTCACACAAATAGTACATAAAAAACAAACACAAAAGACAAAGAAAACATTTTTAATCTTGCAGTACAATAATCTCACAGATACATGAACTAATTTACACAACTGGAAGTGGGAACGCACGTTCACATCTCTGAAAGTTTGCAACTTGAAGGTTCGTATGCAGGGGACTTACTGTATTGAGCCTGTGAGAAGAATCAGTTGGCCCTGAATGTGTGGAAAGGAAGGAGAGAGTGTCCAGGAAGAGGCCAGGTCTGACACACTGAGGCATCTTCTCAGGATGCTCAGGCTCTGGAAGCAACAGGCTAGTGCGAGCCTGGTATTAATATTATCACCCCAAGAACCTAATGACTGAATATCCTCCCAATGAAATAGAGAGTTGTTGTAATCCTACATGGTGACCATTTGAGGTCAGGACTCTACCTCTCTCAGCTGTGAAGCAGGTATAAAATGCATTCCATATGAAAGAAAAAGACGAAGTGGAGGCTTTTCACATGTGGTGTGAGCTCCTTTTCATAACTGAAGGTTTCTTAGGACAGGAGATGGGCTTCCCTTGTGGCTCAGCTGATAAAGAATCCGCCTGCAATGTGGGAAACCTGGATTCGATCCCTGGAGAAGAGAAAAGCTATTCACTCCAGTATTCTGGCCTGGAGAATTCCAGGGACTGTGTAGTCCATGGGGTCACAAAGAGTCAGACACGACTGAGCAACTTTCACGATAGGATAGGAGACAGGCTTTTCAAGGCCCAGTGAAAGAGAACCATCTTTGTAAACTGCTCTGAAGAAAATTACACTGGGAATTATGGATCTCGGACCTATTGCCTCTCTATTACCACTGCCCTGAGTACATCAAAAACTTGCCTTGCTGTGTCTTGTATTGCATTAGAGGCTAGCTGAAAGATTAATTTTTTTTTTACATTACCATCTCTCTTACCACTAAACTTTCTTTCTGAAAGCTATAGCTGGCTTTGCAAAGTAATATTTCCATCATTCTGAGGTTTGCCCTTATTACATAATGCAAAGTCAGTCAGATCATTCAGACTAATGCATTTAAGCCACTAATCCAAGTGATGCTCCTCTGAGCATGTTCAGGGTTTTAGGAGTTACTGGTTCATTGCAAGGAATTATGTTTTTCTGTCCTGTGCTTGCTTGCAGAATGTACTTCAGAGATGCCGAGACAGGTGGGGTCCACAAGGAAAGCCTTCTTGAATGCTAGAAATACCAGGTGGGAGCTACAGAGTCAGAAGCGCTTATCTGTGGGTGGCACTGACAGTGGACGCCCTTTCATCAGACACAGCCAGATTTACTGCTACATTCTGAAAGACACGAGAGAAGAAAGAGAGCCCTAGCCTAGGAGGCAAGGGGTACGCAGACCATTCCTAGCCTACTGACTCAGTGTTCAACTGGTGACAAGTGGCTTAGCTGTACTCAGATTCCTCAACTCTAAAAGTCAGATGAAAATACCCATTAACATATTTCCGTGCCTAGGGCATGCTGTCTAATAAGTGAGTCTCTTTCTGACCTAAAGAAGTGAAGTGACTTGTCCAAGGACAAAAGTCCCTTAAGGCCCCAGGGGGAGGGCTTCCAGGGCTCTGTGTACCGGTTAGTCACCATAGCTCTGCTGCCAGCCCGGCTTGGAAGACAAGTTTTGAAAGCAGTTTAAGTTTGCTTTTGCTGAGTATTCAACTCAGCATTTCACGAAGTTATAGACCAATGTTTCTTTTTAAGGCAAATGTTAAAAATATATAAATAAGCGGCTTGCAAGTAAGCTTTGTAAACTTGAATTTCATCTTTGTTTAGAAACTGACTCAGGCTGGATTTTATTCCAACTCCTGTTCTAGCTCCAAAGAAAAATGGCTCCCAAATGTTAGCCTCTCAACACTGGTCCTTCACACTTGCCAAAAGGGCCTGGTATTTCAAAGATCCATTCAGCTCTGAAGCAAAGAACAGTGCCCGGCATATATGAAAGCGCACGTTCAGTTCTCAAAGACCATTTGTCTATTTGTTTGTAGTTCTATTTGTAAGCCCAAATTGTCTAAGATAGGTTTAAGTATGTAGCCATCGATGTATATGCATTTGCACCAAATAGGAGTAAGAATCTATCTTTAGTATCTTTAGACTAGGTACACTTTCTCCTTTCTGCTGATATAGAATCTAGCAGGCATCATTTTCCCAAGAGTCTGGAATTGTCTACATCATCAAGAAATTCACTTTTCCTCTGGATAATTTCTACAAGCTGGCAGGCAACACTTTGGCCACTTTGGTGTCCTCACTGGCTGCCTTGCCCTTTACCCTGATGTTGTACAGAGTCCAATCAGCAGCGCTCAGTATGTTTATTCCTTCACTCTTTGAGCCAGTGCTTAGCCATCTCTTGAATAAATGTTAGGCTTATAGGTACGTGCCATTGGTACTGACCCACCGGCTACGTGCTTCAGGCTTTCCGTTTTTTTTTTTTTAATTGTTTGCAATGAATATGGTTGGTTGTATCTACTCCCCATTTCTTCCTCCACGACAGAGTCTTACTTGTCTCCAGCTATTCACCCCTATGTCATGCAGCCAAGTATCTTCCAGGAAGCTAACCCCCTTTCCCGCCCCTGCCAGCCCAGTTTCAAGAATGGGAGTGATTAATAGATTCAAATTCTCCAGTTGCCACAACCAACTCAGAAATAGATGTGGGCATAAGGTACAAACATGACAGGTCAATGAANGCAGCCAAGTATCTTCCAGGAAGCTAACCCCTTTTCCCGCCCCTGCCAGCCCAGTTTCAAGAATGGGAGTGATTAATAGATTCAAATTCTCCAGTTGCCACAACCAACTCAGAAATAGATGTGGGCATAAGGTACAAACATGACAGGTCAATGAATAGCTCAGAAATCAATGAAATGGCCACACAAATGCTAACAACATCTGTTTTGGTCAATATTCACATTTTATTTTTCTAGAGAAGTTTTTTTCTGACTTGAAAGATCCCAAGGAGGGAAAAAAAAAAAACCTCTACATGTTGTTCTTAGCCTGTCAATGAGTTTTTATGGAGAGTTCAAAGAATTTAGATCCTTGGATAACTCACTTTGCCCAAATAGGTTTATATCTCTGATCTGTGTAGTGAAGAGATGAAAAGCTGAACTATATTCCAATTACATATGGTATGAGATCAGCAGAAGAGATTTTACCATAGACTCTAATATACTTTACAGGGTAGGGTTTCCTATACTTTAGACTTGCTGGAATACTCCTAGGACATTGGGCTCATTACATTGGACAAAATAATCTTTCAAAATGTAATTGTAGAAAAAGTTAAAAAGAAAAAAAGAGACAAAGTTATACCCACAGAAAGAGGCCATTCCAAACAGGAATGGGGGTATTGTTTAGCAAAATTATAAGAGAAGTACGTATTTTTGTGTATTTGTTTTGTTTTGTTGCAGGTTTGGTGGAATAACATTTAAATGTTAAACACATAAAATTCCATTCAATAATATTAACTGGTTTTTTCCCCTCTCACAGTATTTCCTTTATCCTCTGGTCCTCCACCCCTTCTAGTAGTTAGGTTTATCTGTAAGACTTTCTACCTCAGGGAAATACTGCAACAACAAAAGGCAGAGTGTTCTTTCTGCCTCTTTCTGGCTTTTGAGTTTCAAAACATTCAGGCTGTCAGTGAATGGAAAGGACTCATAGCGTGGATAAAATATTTTGAAGACGACATCATGAGTCAGAGCAAATATTCCTCATCCCTTACTTCTTACCCCACCCTGGGCCTCAGACTAACGACAAACAAAGTCCTCGAGCTGAAAAGGCAAAATGAACATTAGAGATAAGCTATGAGAAAAAAAATTGGATGGCTTTCAAACGTGGTTCCAAAATCCTTTGACACTTCTCCCGTTGAGAGATAGAGGTCTATGTCCCCTCTCCTTGAATCTGTATGGCCTTCTGATTTCTTTTAGCGATAGGGTATGGCAGGAGTGACTTGTGTGACTCTTAAGGCTGGGCCATAAATGGTAATGCAGCTTCAGGCCTTCCCTGACAGTCCAGTGGTTAAGATGCTGTCCTTCCAATGCAAGGAATGTGGGTGTGATACCTGGTCAGAGAACTAGGGTCCCACACGTCATGTGGTATGGCCAAAAACAAATTAATTAATTGTTAAAAAAAAAAAAAAACTAGGAATTTTAAAAAAGGCAATGCAGCTTCTATCTTTTTTTCTAGAACCCTGGCTTTTGGTGCCAGAAACTGCCAACCCTGAGGCAGCCATGCTGTGGGGAAGCCAAGCCACACAGAGAGGTAAGAATATAGACGCTCCAGTCAGCCGTCCTCATTTTCAAGCCATTCCAGTCCAGGCTCCAGACATGAGTGAATGAGTCTTTAGATGATTTCAGCCTGAAGCCATTGGGTCTGCCCAGTTGAAGACTAGGCAACATGGAGCAGTCCTACTGTGCCCTGTCTGAATTCTTGACCCACCAAACTCAATGAGATAATAAAAAGTAGTTGAAGCTGCTACATTTTAAGCTGATTTATTTTGAAGCAATAGTAATTGGAACAGAGGAGATTGCTTCCTTGTCTCTGAGCAACCTCTCACAGGAGATAAACCTCTTGGATCTGTCTGAAGAATCTGGCTTTTCTGGTGATGTGACTATGGTAATTTGCGATTACTCTGCAGACACAAGGCATCTTCACAATTACTTTGGTCTCTTTTTGGAGGAATATCAAGAACAAATATCAGGAAGCACTAATCTTCAGTTTCAGTGTCTTCATCTAGTGGTGGTTGGGATTTATGGCACACAGTAATTTTAAACGAGCTCTAAGGCTTTTTGCTAACTTAAATAGAGCTAACTGATGCTGGGAAAGATTGAAAGCAGGAGAAGGGTACAACAGAGGACAAGATGGTTGGATGGCATCATCGACTCAATGGACATGAGTTTGAGCAAGCTCCGGGAGACAGTGAAGGACAAGAAAGCCTGGAGTCCTGCAGTCCATGGGATCGCAAAGAGTTGGACATGACTGAGCAACTGAACAACAACAATAATATGCCCAGCAGTGAGATTTCTGTGCTGTATGCTAAATCGCTTCAGTTCTGTCCGACTCTTTGCGACTCCACTGACTGTCGTCCGCCAGGCTGTCTGTCTATGGGATTCTCCAGGCCAGAATACTAGAGTGGGTTGCAATTTTCTTCTCCAGGGGCTCTTCCTGACCCAGGGATTGAATCTATGTCTCTTATGTCTCCTGCATTGTCAGGCAGGTTCTTTACCACTAGCACCATCTGGGAACCCCCCAAGAGACTGTGGAGCCCTGTTCAAATTGCCAGCACACAGTACAATGTTTGTCCTAAGCCACTAATTATGGTGCTGTTATATGTATAGCAAAACTGGCATAGTTGACTAACTGCTCTAACAAACGGTTAATGTGCCTTAGTGACTTAACACAGTGAAATTTACTGTTTGCTTGAGACATAGTCCAGTGTAGGTTTACGGTGATAGGAAGAACCTCTGTTTTACTCAGCTGCTCAGGAGCCCAAGCTCCCATTTTCTTCTATCCCCCCTCTCTCTGTTAGGTCCTTCGTGTCCTCTCCATGTATGTGACAGATGAGACAGAGAGAGATGCGGGAATCATATGAGGAATATATTTATAAGCAGGCCTGAAAGGGGCACATAACACTTTTACTTTCATTCTGTGGCCAGAACATGGTAACGGAGACTGCAAAGTGCAGTCTAGTTGTGTGTCCTGACAAAAGAGGAGAATACAAATAATGGTTAGGACATAATGGTCACTNTGAGGAATATATTTATAAGCAGGCCTGAAAGGGGCACATAACACTTTTACTTTCATTCTGTGGCCAGAACATGGTAACGGAGACTGCAAAGTGCAGTCTAGTTGTGTGTCCTGACAAAAGAGGAGAATACAAATAATGGTTAGGACATAATGGTCACTGCTGGTGGGCTGCCGTCTATGGGGTCGCACAGAGTTGGACACGACTGAAGCGACTTAGCAGCAGCAGCAGCAACCCAGGCATAAATGCTCTATGCCACTTTGTATGTTTCTCAGTGCCTAGCATGATATCTGGCTTAGAATAAATAGTTCACAAATGCTTATGAAATGAATGAATGAATAAAATAGGCGGTGATGATGTAGTGCTTCATTTAGTTTAAGATCTGAGAATTACTCATGGAAGGAATATTTGTCTCATCCAGGCTTATCTTCTGCTAAATCTTTGAATTCATTTTATAATTTTACAATAGAGCACTCATCAATTTAAAACCCAAGGATGAAATGAATATTGATATTTTACTGTGGCTAGTTTCCTAATACTGAGATGATGACATAATAGCTTTTGCTTATCCTGAAATTTGTAAGTGTATCAAATTTAAAAGAACAAATTGAAAGTATACTTAAAGTTAAGTCTCTGATTCCCCAAGACTTTATGTATATATACGTATCATGATTTATACTATTCAATCAAGTTACCAATAACATAAGCACTTTTACATTAAATATGTTACAAATAGCCTGGTTTAAAATTTTACGCAATATAATTTATAATGTAATACATGATACCATATAAGCATCAAGAACTGAAGAGTCAGAGAGATTTAAGTCCTAGTCTTCACTCTGTTATGAATCATTTAAATTTCTCTGGCTTGAGTTCCTTGAGTCCCTACCAGCTGTAAAATTCTGGAACTCTTTACTTCTCTATCATAAAACATAGAGGCATCCTTCATTTTTTTCTACTAGTCAAATCAAATAAATATAGAGCAAGCTTCTTCAATCAAACTCCAAAGAATTTGGAGTTTTTTGTTTTATTTTACACTGAGAGATGGGAATGTGAGGAAATAGACTATAAAGTATAATTTCTGAACACAAGGAATTCAGGTAGAGACGATTAAATGGGCTTCAGGCAGCACTGGAACAGTTACTCAACCGTGCGGTATGTCTGCCAATTACTACTCACTTGTGACTGTGCTTTTCAGGCTTGGTCTGTCCACGCATGCTTTTTTGAAAAAACACCTCCAGAGGGTTTGCGTTCATCGTTACCACTTTGAACTGAGAATTTTTAAATGATCAAGTCCACCGTTGTGGGAAGGGGAGAATGTTTTCATTTGGAAGAGTCTGCTTTGCAAGTTAGGATTCTATAGACCCTGAGAGCAAAAAGAAGATCCTGGGCACCATAATAATGGTGTCAGGATTCCCATCGTCTGAGAAAGTTCAGCAGTAAGGACTATCGCAGCAAGTAGAAGGATCGTACAGGTCACAGGCAAGCTAGCTGGGCAACGGGAAGGCCGAATGCAGAGACCGTCCTCTTGGTGGGTATGGGGAAATTAACAAGAGGGGCCAGTCAGGCTCTCTCGCCCCATGCTCTCACACTTTCTCACCCCATGATCTGTAAACAGTGATTGCATGGTTGTATAATGGCTGAGATCACTTACAGTGCTGAGTGTGCGTGTCACGAGGCCCTTGCTGGGTCACGGGCTACTTGTGCAATAGGTCTGTATGAGTTTTACCGTGAAAGCCCTGCTGCACTGGGGCTGCATGGGAGTGGCATCATGGTTATGTTATGTGAGATTATGTCATGGTCATGCTGTGGTTGCTGTTACAGCCGTTACATCAGCTAGGAGAGAAGAAATGTGTCTGCACTTCGTATGGCCCCTCGAGTCTCCTTCCAGCTTCTTAGCTCATGCCTTGCCTACCCTGGGTTCAGCGAACAGGGCAAAAAGTATGGCGCTGTGAGCAGGATCAGCAGTATAGTTGGGAATAAGGCATCATGGAACAGAGACCAGAAACGAAACCAAGAGTGGGTTGGGTTGGTTAAACTCATTCATTGACACCCTTGTCCATCAGTGCATATTCTAGATGTTTCTTCTTCAGTGTTGTCCTTAAACTATGTTAGGCTACACGCAGCTTAGTTTTTGACCTGATCAACTCAGCGGAAAGCAAGTAACCCAGGGAGAAGAATAATTTACAGCATGGATATGTGGTTTGCATAAAGTATTTACCTTTGGTTGGCCACACTGATGTGGTTATAAACAGCGACAATCTACCCCTGAAACGTTTGCCATTAGGAACTGTTTTGGCCGGTGTCACTCTGAAATTAGAGTCCTCCCGTTGTCTCCTGGCTACTCAATTCCTTTTCCAAAGAACGCTAGAGAGCAGATTAACGGCACATTGTTCTTCTGTAATTCTCTGGTTACTCTAACAGAGTCAGGGTAAATTGGAAGGAAGAAATGCAAACCAGCCTGAGGCAGCACTGCCCAATTTGATCAAAACGCAACGCAACCATCGTGGGCTCGAGCTTGGTGGTCCAAAACATTGGAATGTTCCAAAGACATCTCAAATGCAACGCCGGTGTTGTTTTATTTGGTTTGGGGTTTACTATCCCTTTATGTTAAACAGGAGTTTGGAAAAGTCACACAAAAGACTCACTGTCTATTTTCATGGATGCCTACACACTACGAAGCCAGTGTTACTGATAAAGGAAAACATCAAACAAAGTCTCCACTCACTTACCTCATGAACTTAGAGGAAGCTAAGGATGAATCAAATCTGATCTTTATTCAGCATCCTACCTCCCAGCAGCAAGTCTCTCAAAGCAACTGGATTTGAGTCTTGGAACAGCACATAAATTGATATTCCCCTGGATCTTCCTGCTGTGACCCATGTAAGACCCTTGGATGAATAGCACCATCCAGATCTTCTTAAGAAAGATGTTGGAACTATCCAGTCTTTGAACCCTGGAGAAATATGAATATTACCCTCTAATCCAGGTTTGGAGGAGAGGAAGTTAAATTCAGAATCCAGAGCAGGCAATGATATCTATGTGATGCACCAAAACAGATTCTTCTATAGTACTATTTTTCAAAGTTTTATTTTGTTTGTTTAGCCCAGATAGCAAAATACGGTGTTGTCAGTCAAGACAGACTTCAAACTGCCCGGGCCCGTTAGAAACGTTTCATTAATAACATGTGTTTACCATTGAGAGGAGTAGAGTTTGTGTGCTAAGATTTTGTTTGTCAGTCATTCACTGGAACCCCACTGTTAATAGCATACAATGGTTTGTGGTTATGCCACAATTTAACCCAGGTTTAAAAATACAAACCAGAGCCCTGGTGGTCTAGAAGGAACGGGGAGTGAGGGAAGATATTGGCTCAACCTGCTTTGTGGGCTGGTGGCTTGGCATGCTTTACAAACTAATCAAATTTATTGACTATGATCCCGAAGACCAAAAAAAAGTCACATGTTGGGGTGTGCATCCTGATTTGACGGCAGTTTGGTGAGGTTCTGAATGTCTGAAGGGGGAAACGAGGCAACTCTTTGGCATTCCTTTCCCTAAAGACAAATGAGAAACAGATATCACAGAATATGAGAGGGCTTTTTTTTTTTCCCAGCAATCTAATAAGAAAAAGAGATTTTCCTCTGCAGTTTTAATTCAACTGTATGTTAAAGATCAATCAACAGAATTAATACTGATCTAGGTTGAAGAGGCAATGAAATTTCTATTATTTCAGTAGTTAGAGCAGCGAATACTCTAAATGTAGCCCAGGGAAAATAACTGATTTTATGTGTGTTATCAGTTTACCTCCATAGGGTTGGCTGTAAGTTCATTGGGATCGAACAGTGCTCAATCTAGATGTACTTAGAGCAGATATATAACCCGATGGGGTATATTTACACTTTGCACAGATCTATGTGTAAAACATTCATTTAAAATACAACAAAGCATAGTTATCTACCGTAATGGGCAGAAAATACCTTTGTGTTTAATGAGCCACCTCAGTGATGCAGAAAGATACTAAACCACAATGAGTTGTTATA
The DNA here is from genome assembly GCA_006410875.1 of Neotragus pygmaeus. Classification (NCBI taxonomy): domain Eukaryota; kingdom Metazoa; phylum Chordata; class Mammalia; order Artiodactyla; family Bovidae; genus Neotragus; species Neotragus pygmaeus. Next base: position 78,030 of record SJYV01003803.1, on the reverse strand, counting down.
TGATGTGTTTATGAAATCTCATAGTCATGGAAATAACACCATGACCCTCAACATTTGTGAAATCTTATATCACATGTGCTTAAAACCAATTTTCCAGTTGCTTACAATGTATCCTTTTAAAAATATTTGCATTTCAAAATAAAACAAGATCACATTGAGAGAAAATTTAACCCATAAAAAATAAAAGGAGGCAGTCTTAAGTTATCTGTTTACACATTCCTAGAGGAAAGATTCAGGATTTGAAATTGTTTTAATGTTTTGAGTTTGTTTTCCTTTCTTTTTTAAATCACTTTTTCTTAAGCAAAAGAACAAATCTAGAGAGAAAGGGTTACAACTAAAAGGTCCATTTTCCAAGTTCTAGGTACATAGAAAATGAAGAGATGACTTTAAACTCACTTTTACAGTTTCAAAAATCAAAATCCACAAGTATACATTGTGTGTGGACTTCACATGCAGCAATGTGCTAGGAATCATGAAGGCTGGTAAAGATGAATGAAGCTGGATCTACTGTTGAGTCGCTGACTGTCTAACCAAACACACTAACATCCAAAGGTGGCTCTTGTGGTAAAGAACCCACTTGCTAATGCAGGAGACTTAAGAGGCCTGGGTTCGATTCCTGGGTTGGGAATATTTCCTGGAGGAGGGCATGGCAACCTACTCCAGTATTCTTGCCTAGAGAATCCCATGGACAGAGGAGCCTGGTGGGCTACAGTGTATACGGTTGCAGAGGGTTGGACATGACTGAAGTGACTTAGCACACACGCAATAGTTTGTTAAACGAATCTTTCCATGTCTGGAAGCAAAACATTGCAATCTCTTATTTTTAGTCCTGTATAATTCTTAGAGGTCTTTCCTGTGACAATTTTGTTTGTTTGTTTATAGCACTTTATTGTATAATAAACTTTTTCTGTAATTAACTGGGATGGATATGTTAAAAAGTGACAAATATTATTCTGGGAACTTGGTCCTTTCTCCAGGCCCAGAGGAGACAGCAGATATAGATGATGAACCTGGGGCTCCTCAAAGTGAAGAACATTCCAGCTGCACAATCCTTGATGTCAGACTGAATGAAAAACTTTTAGAAACTCTGCTTTAACTCAGTTCAGTTCAGTTCAGCCGCTCAGTTGTATCCAAATCTTTGTAACCCCATGGACTGCAGCACGCAAGGCTTCCCTGTCTACCACCAACTCCCAGATCTTGCTCAAACTCATGTCCATTGAGTCAGTGATGCCATCGAACCATCTCATCTTTGGTCATCCCCTTCTCCTCCTGCCTTTAATCTTTTCCAGCATCAGGGTCTCTTCCAATGAGTCAGTTCTTTGCCTCCAGTGGCCAAAGTGTTGGAACTTCAGCTTCAGTATCAGTCCTTCCAATGAATATTCAGGACTGATTTCCTTTAGGATCAACTAGTTTGATCTCCTTGCAGTCCAAGGGACTCTCAGGAGTCTTCTCCAACACCACTGTTCAAAAGTATTAATTCTTTGGTGCTTAACTTTCTTTAAAGACCAACTCTCACATCCATACATGACTACTGGAAAACCCCAGACCATAACACAACCAGCTTTAAATCTAAAGCTGGTCTGCCAGAAAAAAGCATTTTGAGGTGATAAATATTTAACAATATGACACTAATTTATTCATATGACACTAATTTATTCATATGACAATATAAAAAACAAACAATTGAGTCAAAAACTGGTCAGAGGATCTGAATTGACATTTTTCAAAAGAACACCGACAGATGGTCAACCGGCTCAAGAAAAAGATGTTCCATATTGCTAGATATTAGAGAAATAAAAACCACAATGAGGTATCACTTCACTCCTTTCAGAATGGCTATCATCAAAAAGTCTGCTGCTGCTGCTAAATTGCTTCAGTCGTGTCTGACTCTGTGCGACCCCATAGACGGCAGCCCACAAGTCTACCCCATCCCTGGGATTCTCCAGGCAAGAACACTGGAGTGGGTTGTCATTTCCTTCTCCAATCAAAAAGTCTACAAATAACAAATGTTGATGAGAATGTGGAGAAAACAGATTCCTGGTACACTGTTGGTAAGAATGTAAGTTGGTTTAGCCACTGTAGAAAATAATATGGAGCTTCCTCAAAAACCTAAAAAAAGAACTACCATATGATCCAGCAACTCCATTCCTGGGTATATATCTGGAACAAAGAAAACACTCACTCAAAAAGATGCATGAATACCCAGTGTTCATAGGAGCACTTCTCATTGTATGGAATATTATAATCTATTCCATACAATAGCCAAGATATGGAAGCAACTTCAGTATTCATCAACAAATAAATGGAAAAGAGGATGGGATACATATACACAATGGAATAGTAGCCATAAAAAGAAAGGAATAGGGCTTCCGTGGTGGCTCACTGGTAAAGAATCCGTCTGCCAATGCAAGGGATACGTGTTTGATCCCTGATTTGGGAAAATCCCACATGCTGTGATGCAACCAAGCCCTTGCGCCTCAACTACTGAGCCTGTGCTCTTGAGCCCCGGAGCCACAACTACTGAAGCCGCGTGCCCTAAAGCCCATGCTCTGCAAGAGAAGTCACCACAATGAGAATCCCATGCACAGTAATTAGAGATTAGCCCTCTTTTGCTGCAACTAGAGAAAAACCTGTGGACAACAATAATATCCAGCACAGTCAAAAGTAAATTAATTAATTTTAAGAAAGAATGAAATAATGCCATTTGCAGCAACATGGATAGACCTAGGAAATATTATGCTTAGTGAAACAAATCAGACAAAGAAAAACAAATACTGCATATTATCACTTGCACTTGGAATCTAAAAAATAAAACAGATGAGTATATATAGCAAAACCAGAAACAGAATCACAGATATAGATAAGAAACTAGGGCTTACCAATGGGGAGAGGGGAGGGAAAATGGGCAAGGCTGGAGTAGAGGATTCAAAGATACAAGCTGCTATGTGTGTAATAGATAAACAATAAAGATATATTTTACAAAATGGAATAATAGTCATTATTTTGCAATACTTTCTAATGGAAGATAATCTATAAAAATAATGAATCACTATGCTATACACCTGAAATTAATATAATATTGTAAATTAACCATACTTCAATAAAAATTTTTCAATAGAATTAAATTAAGCACTTAGGTTCGTCAGAGGACAACATTAAGAGAGTAAAGGTTCAACCTACCAGGGAAGAAAAAGATAACTATTGAGAGATTATAAAGAACTCCAACAAGTCAATAAGAAAAACATAGACAACTCAGTAGAGAAATGGATTAAAAGACTCGAACAGGTATTTCATAAAGGGGATGTCAAAGTGGCCAATAAGTATGTGAAAACATGCTCAGATGTACATGGCTCATTAGTAACCAAGAAAACGCAAATTGAAGTACAATATAATACTGTTAAACAGTCGACAAGCTCACTAAGGCAATAAAGACATAAAATTCCAAATATTGGCAAAGATAGAAGCAACTCAAATCTTCACACACTGCTCGTAGTCGTGTGAATTTATACAACCACTCTGTAAAACTCTTTAGCACTCAACTAATTCCTCTCTCTCCTCTCTCTCTCTCTCTATATATATATATATATATTTATAGACACAAATACACATGCACTTGCTTTTGCCAAAAGACTTCTTCACTGGAATGTTCATAGCAGTGCTATTCGTAGTAGTCGAATAGCAAACTGGATATTATCCAGATGTCTATCAGTGTATAAATAAATAGAGACATATTTACTCCATGGAATTTTATACAGCATTGAGAATAAATGGCCTACAGGTATACCCAATAGGGTAATTCTTACAAAAATAAAAAGAGTCAGCAAAATGTCAGATATGAAAAAAAAGTACTTACTGTATGATTCCATTGGTATAAACTGCAAAAAGAGGAAAAAGTAAGGTGTGCTGTCGGAATTCAGGATAGTGACTTTATGACTAGATGGGAACGGGGGAGGGCGGTCGGGAGCTGGTTACGTGTTATCTATTTCTGGCCGCACTGTGTCTTCATTGCTTTGCACAAGCTCTCTGCAGCCAAGCAGGGCCTGCTCTTCACCACAGTGTATGTGCTTCTCACTGTGGTGGTTTCTCTTGTTGCACCAGCTCTAGGTACATGAGCTTCAGCAGTTGCAGCACTCAGGCTCAGTAAATGTGGTGCACAGACTTCGTTGATGCACAGCGTGTGGGATCTTCCTGGACCAGGCATGAAACCCATGTCTATTACATTGGCAGGTGGATCCATCCTTATCCCCTGCATGGCCAGGGACGCCCTGCTCATGTTTGTTTTGGATCTGGGTGCTGATTTCACAAGTCTTCCCAGTTTGTGAAAAATTCATCAAGGTATACGCTTATGATAAATATGCATTTCAATATATGTATTTTATATCAGTAAGAAGTTTTGAAAATGACTTTGTCTCATTGGTTCATATCGGTTGGGTAAACAGCTGTGATAAATCTTCTATACGATCAAAGAAAGAATCATGAAAGATGAGGCTGATGGCAGACAAAATCAAACATATGGACTTCTGGTTCATTTCTTCTCTAACCAGCGTCCATTGTTCTTTTTGTCTTCCTTTGTTTTGTTTATTTACTTAATGACAGAGCCACATTAAACAAATTTTGCCCAATTCTGAGAAACAAAACTGTGCCAACTCTCTTATGTAGATCGGGGTCATTAGTTCGTCCTTAATTTACAAGCTGCTGTTATAAGTCAGGATAGAAGGTTAAGCTTTGTGGTGAGCAATAGGACAAAGAAGCATATTTTCTACAAGCTGCTAAGGAGACCAGAACACTGCTCGCTGTCCCGCACAGAGCCCTTCACACATTACACAGGGAGTTTACTAGACACTTTCCCAATGAGCCTACTTAATCTGCACCAAGATGAGTAAAAGGTAAGGTGTGAGTATCAGAAAATTGTATACTTCTTTCCAAGGTTTATAACAGGAGTAGCAGCAAAATAAATTGTGCAAAACATCTACTACACTGTCTTTATTTAACCTGACAACCCGGTTCCAGGCACAGTGTGTTAGTTGCTCAGTATGTGTGACTCTTTGCAACCCCATGGACTGTAGCCAGCAGGCTCCTCTGTCCATGAGACTCCCCAGGCAAGAATACTGGAGTGGATTGCCATTCCTTTCTCCAGGGGATCTTCCCAACCCAGGGATCAAACCTGGGTCTCCTGTATTGCAGGCAGATTCTTTACTGTCTGAGCCATCAGGGAAGCCCTTGGTTTCCAGGGCTGGGGGCGGGGTGAGGGTGGGGGTGATGGCGGAATCACAAACAGCTGAGTCCAGTGATTTCAACCACAGTTCAGGGAAAGGCATTGATAGATTCTGAAAGCACAACACAGTTGTATCATGAAGACTGAGTTGGTTTGGTTGATTAGAGGTTTCCTACTACCTGTAAATGCCTTTATTCACAAGCGCTTCTGTCTTGGCTTTTTGAGTGGGTAAGTAGGGACCAGTTCATACATCAAAAAGGCAAAAAAGTTGTGTTGACTTCTTTAAGGAGAGTTCCCTTTTTAACAGTACTGTAAAACCAGACTTAGAAAATTAAAAAAAAAAAACAAGAGGTATCTTTGACATTTCTTCTAGCCCAAAATGACTACAAATCTGTTTCAGTATTTCCACCAAATCCTTGTCACCAAAAATTTTACTAAGCTATTTACAAATGTAGGTAACACAGATATTGAAACAAACCCTAAATTTGCAGTGGCTTAATCTAATAGATGTTTATTTTCAGTCATTTGAAATGTTGTCTTCGACCTAGAGGGTGATTTTCCTCCCTGCCATGAATCAGAGACCACCATCCCTAAGATCTTATCATCATTATCCACATGGAGCTGGAGGAAAGGGAAAAAGTGTAGAAAAAACGTGCATGTGCTATGTCACTTCAGTTCAGTTCAGTTCAGTNCACTGCTGGGGCCCCAGGTTCAGTCCCTGGTTGGGAACTAAGATCCTGCAAACCACATTGCACAGCAAAAAGGGGGGGAAAATATGTATATTTGTTTATTGTTAGTTATTTCACCAGGATGAAAGAAAGTTGGAAGGAAAAAAAAGGAAGGATAGCATTTAGACAGTTTTTCATATAGCAGAAGGAATAGACTATTCTAAACCTATCTACATGGCAGAAAAAGAATCAATGGGTGAAAAAAAAATTAACAGGCAGAAGTTATAAGAAAACATATCTCTACTGTTAGGGAAAAGTGTTTTATGATCGAGTAGGCCTGGAGAATTCCATAGACAGAGGAGCCTAGAGAGCTACAGTTCATAGGGTCGCAAAGAGTCGGACACGACTGAGTGACTCACCCATCCCCCAACACACACGGGCAAAGAGAGACTCCCAGGCGGCACAGTGGTGAAGAATCTGCCTGCCAATGCAGGGGGAGCAAGAGACATGGCTTCCATCCCTGGGGTGGGAAGATTCCCCTGGAGGAGGAAATGGCAACTTATCCAGTCTTCTTGCCTGGAAAATTCCGTAGACAGGGGAGCTTTGTGGGTTACAGTCCATGGGGCTGCAGAGTAGGACGTGACTGAGTGACTGGGCGCGTGCGGGCACACACTCACACACACACAGGCAAAGAGTGAGAACGCTGCTTACTAAAATTCTGAGCTCCTTAACACTAGTCACATGTAAATGACTGAAAAGCAGCATAGCAAGAAAGTTGTAAAGTAGATTCATAGTGGTAAAAGATCCCTTCCAGACCCTGGGTTTTATGATCTAGTATCACAAAGTACCTCGTCTCCACTGTACCACATTTCAGAGGTCCAAAGCCCATAGAAGTGAGGAATTACTGGGCACTGAATTTTTGCTGGCAAAGCCCCTACTTAACCCCCCAAATGGGGAGAAGAGGACCATCTACATACAGACCGTTCTTACCAGTTAGGAAGAGTTTGTGGAGTCAATCTAACCGTTTGCTTCTTACATTCAAAAGCATTCAGAAGTGCTCCTCGAACTATTTACCTCTTTCCTCCCAGTCCATTCTTTGCTTCCACTCACTTCAGGCCTGTACGTCCAGGTGTCCATTTCTATCTCTGAACCTTCTCCATCATTCTACTGAAAGCGAAGACACTTTGACGTTCCTCGAACTTCGGCATCCAATCACAGATTCACCTTTTTTTTTTCTGTGGCTGCACTGGGTCTTCGCTGCTGTACAGGCTTCTCTAGTTTCCGTGAGCAGGACCCGCTGCCCGTTACAGGGCCCAGGTTTCTCACTGTCACGGCTTCTCTCTTTCCGGACCACGGGCTGTAGGGTGCTCAGGTTTCTGGAGCTGCAGTGTGTGGGCTCAGCAGTCGTGACACACAGGCTTAGCTGCTCCCTGGCACGTGGGATCTTCCCAGCCCGGGGAGCCAGCCCATGTCCCCTGTATTGGTTGGCAGATTCTTGTCCACTCTAACACCAGGGAAGTTCAGATTCAATTTCTGATAGACCATTTCCTCGACAACTTCTAAGTAAAATCACCACAAAGGTAGGTTCACAGATTGAAATAGAATAAAATGGTAAGATATGGCTGAGAAATATGAAGGCTTAAGGGGGATATGACTGCCGTGTTTGTGGTCATGAGGTTTTGGAAACAAACAAGCATGCATGAAATTTCACATTATTAAATAAGCTATGTCTCATCGAACTTGAAGTAGTTCATTTTAGGTCTGAAAAATTCTCAGGACAGCCTTATGCAAAGATGGATATCTGTGTCAGACATCTATATTTCTCCCATCTCTGTAACCCCAGATCCACCGCCCACCCTTCTCTGAGATGCTAACCTTTATGAACTACTTCCACGAACTGTCTTACCTCTGGCTTCCTGTTGGGTTTGACCAATGTGGAGCACTGGGAAGAGATAAGAGGAAGGGAAGAAAGTATGGTCTGGGTATTATTCTCCTACTTTCCCCACACGGGGTTGCCTGGAGGCTGAGGGCCTCCTCCCGCCAAAGCTCTCAGCTCCTGACAAGTGGTCCTCTCCACACAGCCCTCTCCCCTTCAGCTCTAGAGCCGACCCTTCCTCTTGCACTAGGGATGACTCTGCCACTAGCGCCTACGTCTGTGTTTCCCTCCTCTCACCTTACACATTTGTTCACCTTCCTTTCATTAAACTCTTCTTAAATGATCACAATTTGAAGATGTAATATTTTTCGTGTCAGAACCCTAACTAATAGAACAACTATCTCTATTGCTGAGTATTAGCAAGAGTTTAAGCTACGGTACCCGACCAGGTAGAATCTTTTACCAGTGGGACATTGTGGTGAGTTGGATATATAATAGGGCATAGAAGAGATGGCAAAAATAAGGGTGAGGCCTAATGCATGCCTAGCACAAAGCCTGACATACTACTGTTGGAATGTGGAAAAACTTGGCCTCTTGAATTTATGAGCGAGCACACGCAGAGCAATAAATTCATCCTCAAGGCTGAAGGTTACCAGGGAAAAGCATATTTAACATCGATACTTTAAGGACAAGTCTGTACAACAGCAGTGATTGGTTATAACTATCGTTGGCTTGCTTAGCACTCATTTTGTCTTTTAATTGCTTCAAACATATCAAGAAAACTTGTAATATTTGAAATACTATCCTGAACCCCAAAGCATCAGAATCTCTGGGTTTAGTGTTTAAGTCTTCAGTAATACTTATTGCTTAAGGGTCATAGAAATGAGGATTAAAATGCAAATTCATTTGGAAGAAGTAATTCTAAGGGATGAAATGCATAAGACATTCTCAAATTTGAAAGTACACAGAATCAGGTGGCACTACTGGTAAAGAATACTTCTGCCAATCCAGGAGACATAAGAGACCCAGGTTTAATCCCTGTGTTGGGAAGATCCCCTGGAGGATGGCATGGCAACCCACTCCAGCATTCTTGCCTGGAGAATCCCATGGACAGAGGAGACTGGCAGTCCATAGGGTTGCAAAGAGTCAGACACCACTTAGCCAGGGACTTAGCACCCAAGAATCAGCTCAGAAGCTTGCTAAAAGTATAGATGACTGGCCCCTACTCCAAGAGAGTTTTTTCATCTGATAGTGTTTTTTTAACCAGAGAGTTACCTGTTCAATAAGCTCTCCAGAAAATTCTGATACAGACCACGTGTATTAGGTGTTTATTGCTACACAATAGATTACCCAAACTTGGTAACTTGAAACCACATTATCTCACATAATTTCGGAGGGTCGTGAATTCTTCAGGGACCTAACTGGATGTTACTGCCTTGGGGTCTCTCATAAGGTTGAAGTTAAATTGTTAGCAGAGGCTACAGTCATCTCAAGGCTCAACTAGGTTGGAGAATCTGACTTTCAAGTTCACTCACATGGTTGTCAGCTAGAGGCCTCAGTTCTCACTTCCAACCTGCCACATGGGCCTCGCCATAGAGCTGCTCACAACCCGGCAACATCCTTCCCACAGAGTGGTCAGAAAGACAGAGACAGCCAGGATGGAGCTCTCCATATTTAACAGCCTGATTTTGGAAGTGACACATCTTACTTTTGCCAAATTCTACATGTCACACCAGACTCCCCTGGGGGCTCAGACAGTAAAGCGTCTATCTACAATGCAGGAGACCCAGGTTCGATCCCTGGGTCAGGAAGTTCCCTGGAGAAGGAAAAGGCAACCCACTCCAGTACCCTTGCCTAGAAAATCCCATGAACGGAGGAGCCTGATGTCCATGGGGTCACAAAGAGTCGGATACGACTGAGTGACTTCTCTTCACGTGTCACACAGACTCATACTCATAAAGTCAGAGGGGACTAGACATAGGTATGAATACCAAGAAGTGGGGGTCACCAGAGGCCATCTTGGAGGCTATGGCCGCACTACATTTTGGGTAAACCTGGCAAAAGTGACTAAGAGCTACTTCTTTCTGAAATTCAGATGGGACAGATGGTCCAGTAAGAAAACAGAAAAGAGGTCCCGACAAACCCAGTACCAAGTCAGCCCCAGTCGACCTAGACCCCAGCCCACTGATCAGGCCAGCTGAGCAGCATGCACAGGGTCAAGGGCCATGCTTGATGTTCATGCCTGGTATCTGGTCTCCTGTTGGCCTGGGTCTCTATTTCATCTTTAATTTTCCTATCCCAAGTTTCTAGTGGCAGAGTCTGACATGACTGATCTGGACTTGCTGCCCTGATCTCAGAATCTCTCTCACATCTCTCTCCTGCTCTGGTTCCACACCCAGAACTGACTTCTGTGGATCTGACCTCTGTCCTGCCTGANGAGGCCTGGCATGCTGCGATTCATGGGATCGCAAAGAGTTGGACATGACTGAGTGACTGAACTGAACTGAGCTGAACTGATACTAGGTGAAGTAAGTTAGACAAAGACAAATATCATATGATATCACTTAAATGTGGAATCTAAAAGATACAAATGAACTTATTTAAAAAACAGAAATAGACTCACAGACTTTGAAAGTGAACTTATGGTTACCAAAGGGGAAAAGTAGGAGGAAGGGATAAATTGGGAGTTTGAAATTAACACATGCATGTTACTATATATAAAAGAGATAGTCAACAAGCACCTGCTATATAGTACAGGGAACTCAATTTCCTATAATAACCTATATGGGAAAAAATATGAAAAAATGGATATAGGTATATTTATAATCTTTGCTGTAGAGCAGACACTAACACAACATTATCAATCAAATATAATATAAAATTTAAATTTAAATTTAAAAAAGGAGCAGCTACTATGGAAAGCAGTAAGGAGTTTCCTCAGAAAGTTAAAAATTGCACTAACTACCATATAATCTGGTAATGCTACAGATTTTTTTAGTGTTTGAGTGTTTATACAAAATAATTGAAATCACAGTTTCAAAGAGATGTTAGTAAGCCTGTGTTCCTTGCAGCATAATTCACAATAGCTAATGTGCGGAAGGGCTTCCCTGGTGATTTAATGATAAAGAATCCTCCTGCAATGCAGGAACCTTAGGAAACGTGGGTTTAATCACTGGAGAAGGAAGTGACAGCCCATTCCAGTATTCTTGCCTGGAGAATCCCATGGACAGAGGAGCCTGGCTGGCTACTGTAATGGGGTCACAAACAGTCAGACACTATTGAAGCAACTTAGCAACACACAATATGTGGAAACAACCTAAACGCTTATCCAAAGGTGAATGGGTAAAGAAAACAGGATGTATACGTACAATATGATGGTATTCACTCTTAAAAAGGGGGAAATTCTGCAATATGTTAAAATACAGATGAACCTTGAGGATATTATGATAAACGAAACAGGAGTAAAATATTTCAGAGAATGAAAAATACTGCATCACAGAAAGAAGCAGAAGGAAAAATACTGGATCATTTTACTTAAATGAGGTGTCTAANCTGCAATATGTTAAAATACAGATGAACCTTGAGGATATTATGATAAACGAAACAGGAGTAAAATATTTCAGAGAATGAAAAATACTGCATCACAGAAAGAAGCAGAAGGAAAAATACTGGATCATTTTACTTAAATGAGGTGTCTAAAATAATTAAATTCATAAAATCAAAAAGTAGAATGGTTGTTCCAGGTAGGGTAAAATAAAAGAGTTACTAATAGGGCATAAAGTTTCAGTCAAGCAAGATAGATTAGCTCTAGAAATCTCCTGTATAACATCACCCCTATAATTAGCAATAATGTGTTAGTACATGTAAAAATTTAAGAAGGTAGATTTTATGTCAAGTGTTCTTACCACAATCAAATAAAATGCAAGTGTGCTTATTGTTTTACTTGGAAGGTAAATCAAGTATTCTTTAAATGCTACACTAAATTTTTAAGTAAAATTTTTCTTTCTATAAAACANAAGGCTATGGTTTTTCCTGTGGTCATGTATGGATGTGAGAATTGGACTGTGAAGAAGGCAGAGCGCTGAAGAATTGATGCTTTTGAACTGTGGTGTTGGAGAAGACTCTTGAGAGTCCCTTGGACTGCAAGGAGATCCAACCAGTCCTTTCTGAAGGAGATCAACCCTGGGATTTCTTTGGAAGGAATGATGCTGAAGCTGAAACTCCAATACTTTGGCCACCTCATGCAAAGAGCTGACTCATTGGAAAAGACTCTGATGCTGGGAGGGATTGGGGGCAGGAGGAGAAGAGGACTACAGAGGATGAGATGGCTGGATGGCATCACGGACTCGATGGACGTGAGTCTGAGTGAACTCCGGGAGTTGGTGATACGCAGGGACGCCTGGAGTGCTGCGATTCATGGGGTCGCAAAGAGTCGGACACGAATGAGTGACTGAACTGAACTGAACTGAAAGTAATCTAGTCAGTGACTTTCAAACAATTAAACAAGCAAGTAACTTAAATAAGCCCTGGAGTGGGGGTGGGGAGACTGGTACCCAGAATTGCTATAACAGGCTATCTAAAATGTTACAGTTTATAGCAAAAAGTATGAAACATGTAAAGAAACAGGAAAGAAGGATCCATACACCAGGAAAAATTAAGCAACAGAAACTACCTGTAACAATAAGAAGATGTCAGATTTAATAGGCAAAGACTTCAAAGGAGCCATTATAAATATGCTCAAAGAATTGAACAAAATTATGAATGAAGAAGTAAAAAAATCTGACAGCAATGTCATAGTAAAGTGCATCAATAAAGAGACAGAAATTATTGAAAAGAACCAAATGGAAATTCTGGAGTTAAAAAGTACAATAGTGAAGTGAAGTTGCTCAGTAGTGTTCGACTCTTTGCAACTCCATGGACTGTAGCCTACCAGGCTCCTCCCTCCATGGGATTCTCCAGGCAAGAGTACTGGAGTGGGTTGCCATTTCCTTCTCCAGGGGATCTTCCCGACCCAGAGATCGAACCCGGGTCTCCTGCATTCCAGGCAGATGCTTTAACCTCTGAGCCACATGGAAAAAAAAGAGAGATCTGGTTTGCTATATCAAAGTACTGAAACCTAGCAGGACACTATGGAGGTCCTGGGCACGAAATCCTTTCTGTCCTCCATTTCTTGTTTGATTTTATTCCCCATGATCCTCCCTGAGTTCCAATGGGCAGTTTAGAAGAGCTGCTAATCAAGGCAGGAGCAGCCAAGAAACCACCTGAGGCAAGATTAAAGGAAACAGAGAAGCTTATCAAGGAAGATCACCTGAGACTCGATTAGAGGAGTGCAGGCCCTGCATACACTATAATCTTGTCAGCAACCCCACTCTTGAACTATTGCTATAGAAAGTGAAGTCGCTCAGTCGTGTCCGATTCTGTGACCCCATGGACTGTAGCCTATCAGGCTCCTCCGTCTATGGGGTTTTCCAGGCAAGAGTGCTGGAGTGGATTGCCGTTTCCTTCTCCAGAGGATCTTCCTGACCCAGGAATCGAACCCAGGTCTCCCGCATTGCAGGCAGACACTTTACCGTCTGAGCCACCAGGGGCTCAGTGTGTACATCATTGAAATAGTGTTCAATGCAGATTGCTATAGAACTCCTCGTCAAATCCTCCAGAGTTGTTACATATAGCTTTTGAGGGGCAGGAATCTGCTGTGTCCCTCTTTGTCTGGCAAAGCAATAAATTTATTCTTTTTTCTTTTTTTTCTTTTTCAGTTGCTCAGTAATGTCCGACTCTTTGCAACCCCATGAATCGCAGCACGCCAGGCCTCCCTGTTCATCACCATCTCCCGGAGTTCACTCAGACTCATGTCCATCGAGTCCGTGATGCCATCCAGCCATCTCATCCTCGGTCGTCCCCTTCTCCTCCTGCCCCCAATCCCTCCCAGCATCAGAGTCTTTTTCAATGAGTCAACTCTTCTCATGAGGTGGCCATACCCAAAACTCTGAGATTCAATTTAGCACTGGTGCACAGATAGCATATCCAAAAGCAGAGACATTACTTTGCCAACAAAGGTCCGTCTAGTCAAGGCTATGGTTTTTCCAGTGGTCATGTATGGATGTGAGAGTTGGACTGTGAAGAAAGCTGAGCGCTGAAGAATGGNAGGCCAAAGTACTGGAGTTTCAGCTTTAGCATCGTTCCTTCCAAAGAAATGGAAACTGATGTTAAATAAAAAGACAACACCAGAATCCCTTTGTAGGGATCAGAGGATAACACGGAGGGGTGCAAATAGATAACTTATTATCCTTTCTCCATAAAATTATATAAAATCTGGATTTTTTAAGCCTCGTGAGCTGTTTGTAAATTTTTTGTTTTTCTTATTTATTGGAGTATAATTGCTTTACGATGTTGTGTTAGTTTCTGCTGAACTATGAAGTGACTCAGCTGTGTGTATACATATATCCCCTCCCTCCTGGACTCCTCTCCCCTCCTTCCTCATCTCACCCCACTAGATCATCACCAAGATGAGCTCCCTGTGCTTTATAGTAGGTTCCTACTGGTTACCTACTTTACACAGAGTAGTGTACATAATACCAGTCCTAACGTTTAAATTCATCCCACCCGACTCTCTCCACCCCCGCCATGACCCCATTCCTGTCCTGGAACTAGGTTCATCTGAACCATAAAGTCCGCATTTTTTTTTTTTAATGGGAGAGATGTATGACCCAGGACTTGCCTACCATGGTTCTTCTCTTAACTTCTGGTGCCTGTGTGCAGCGATGCAGTTTAACACCCCAAAAATAACAGTACATAAGCACTGGGGTTGTTGTTTTTAATCAAGGATATGGTCAGTGTTTTGAAAATACGGGTGCAGTAAAGAATGTACCAGAAAGATATGGTAACTGGAGGTTATAGACATTCTTTTCCTTTCCTTTTCATGCCAGTCAAGTGATGGCATATACTTATGTGGTTACTTTCATTATAATCAAAGGGAAAGACCAATCAGAATAGAATGTTTACTTTATTAAAAATAGGAACCCGAAACATAAACATTACCATATGCAAAATAGATAGCCAATGGGAACTTGCTGTGTGACACAGGGAGCTCAACCCAGTGCTCTGTGATAACCTAGAGGGGTGGGATGGGGTGAGAGGTGGGAGGGAAGTTCAAGAGGGCTGTCTCTTATACACATCTGTTTTGNATAAGAGCAGGCTCATCAGTCCTATTTGCAGAAAAGTCCGGAAGGGCTTGGAGAACAGGGATATAAATCAGCATCTCCAGCGTGGGAAGGAAGATGTATGTCACTCATTTTGCTCTGGCTGGGCCGCTTTCTAAAATCTCCTGGGCTCAGCTCCTCCCCACCCGCTGATCCCACACACTGGAGGAGGTGATGGGATCGGGTCTCTGATCCCTCCCCATGGTGGCTACTGTAGACACCTTCACCGATACCGATGCAGCTGTGCCCTACATCCCAGAATTCCCAGGAGTTCTTGGGTACATTTCCAGCTACCTGTCTCTCTCCCTCAGGGAGGTTATTGGTCCAAGGGGCCTGCAGCCGTGACTCTGGATGTAGCCAATGCCAGCTGTCCCCTGAGCAACATTAGCATTACTTAAATACTGTTTCCCATTTTATATTCTCATGGCAGGTAACATGATCTCAAATTCATGAAGCATCTGCTCTCCTCATCCATCCACTCTGGAGATAATTTTTAAAAGATATATACATATATATATATATATTTTTTTTTCTGTAATGACTTTACATTTAAAGCTTTTTTGAAGTGGAAGTTTGGGAGACTTTGAAAAGTCATGCTCAGCAAAAAAAAAAGTAATTTATACTCTCTCTAGTTAATAACCTCTTATGTGCTTTAATAATTTAAACCAATTATCAATGGGAAGGTCTATAGTGTATACTTCAATGATTGCTTTTCGTATATTTCCTCCTTTCTTTCATGCCGTATGCCACTTGTCCTCGATGTGTCTCCAGTGCCTATTATCTCTGCTACACACATAAAATAACTGCTTTAACTAGGAGAACATGACCTTGACATGGAGAAAAGCAGTCCTTTAAAGGATAGCTCAATTAAAATCTAAGGCCTATGTTCCTGATTGGATTTCATTATTATTCATAAGACTGTGCAGTACTAAGCATGTATTTGCAGGGTCTTAAAGGCTGGTTTCAGAAAAGGTGCATTAAAGTCATCAGTGGGATGCCTGCCTGGAGCCGGGTGATGCTTAGTCACCAACAAACTCATTAACCTGACCTGGCTGATGGAGGCTTTACTCCTTCAAATGAATCTACTCTGTGTCCATTAGACTGTGAACACCTTGAGGGAGGCTGTGTAATGGACTAGTCAGGAGCATAGGTTATTAGATACATACAGATTAAATTTAGATTGAAGGTCTGGAATTTTATAAAGCTTATGATCCTGAGCAATTTATGTAAATTCTCTGAGCTCAGTTTACCCACCTGAAAAATGGGAATAATAATATGTTCCCTGCAAAGATGAGCTGGTGCATGTAAAATATTTAGTACAATTCCTGGCCCATAATAAGCATAAGCATTGGAGATAATAATAGTAATATTGANTTAATATTCTTTATTGTGATCTGCTTCATCAGCATTGTCCTACTGTGGTAGTTAGTCTTCAAGATGTCTCTCATTGAGACATCTTACGTACAGCTATGCACACCCCTGTGCAGTCCCCATTCACTGGCCCAAAACCGGCCTGTGCCATCAACAGCATATGACAGAAATGAAGGAATGTCACTTCGGATATCACCTTATAGGTGACTTCAGGTTTCACATGGGCAGGCTACCTTTCTCTCTCTGTGTCTCCTCTCTCACTCTCGGGGGAGCTGGCTGCCATATAGTGAACAAGACTATGACCGGTGAGGACCTGAGGCCTCCAGCCAACATGCATGAGTTTGGGAATGGCTTCTCCCGCCCCAGTCAGGCCTTGAGAAAATTGTCACCCTGGCCGACAGCCTGACTGAGCTCTCAGGAAGCACCCTGAGCCAGGGCCATCAGGTAAACCACGTCTCAGTCAATCCTGGGAAACTGGATCAGGTGATTTACGTCTGAGGCTTCCCACGTGGCCTCATTTATGTTGATGTTTGGGCTTCCCTCACAGTTCAGTTGGTAAAGAGTCCGCTTGCAATGCAGGAGACCCCGGTTCAATTGCTGGGTCGGAAAGATCCCCTGGAGAAGGGATAGGCTCCCCCCTCCAGTATTCTTGGGTTTCCTTTGTGGCTCAGCTGGTAAAGAATCTTCCTTAAATGTGGGAGACCTGGATTCGATCCCTGAGTTGGGAAGACCCCCTGGAGAAGGGAAAGGGTACCCACTCCAGTATTCTGGCCTGGAGAATTCCATGGACTGTATAGTCCATGGGATCACAAAGAGTCGGACACAAATGAGTGACTTTCACTTCCACTTCCACTTTCCCAGATGGTGCTAGTGGTAAAGAAGCTGCCTGCCAATGCAGGAGACATAAGAGATAAGAGTTTGATCCCTCAGCTGGGAGGATCCCCTTGAGGAGGGCATGGCAACCCACTCCAATATTCTGACCTGGAGAATCCCATGGACAGAGGAGCCTGGTGGGCTTACAGTCCATTGGGCTGCAGAGTTAGACATGACTGAAGCAACTTAGCATGCACACAATATATGTCTGTTGTGTTAAGCTAATAGGTTTTGATGTGCTTTGTGGTGTACCAAGAGAAAGCTAATGCACCCACAATTTTAGTCTTCAAGAAAACTGTTAATGGCTATCTAATATTCTGCCTTATAGATGTATCATGATTTAATTATTGGATTCTCAGGTTGATCTCAGTTTTTTGCTCCTTTAATTGTTGTTGTTTAGTCACTGAGTCACGTCTGACTCTTTTGCCACCCCGTGGACTGTAAACCACCAGCCTCCTCTGTCCATGGGATTCTCCAGCAAGAACACTGGATTGCATTGCCATTTCCTTCTCCAGGGGATCTTCCTGACCCAGCAATCAAACTCGCACCTCGAGCTTCATCTCTTGCATTGCAGGCAGATTCCTTACCACTGAGCCACCATCAGTTCAGTTGCTCAGTTGTTTCCGACTCTTGGCAACCCCAAGGACTGCAGCACGCCAGGCTTCCCTGTCCACCACCAACTCCCAGAGCTTGCTCAAACTCATGTCCATTGAGTCGATGATGTCATCTAACCATCTCATCCTTGGTCATCCCCTTCTCCTCCTGCCTTCAATCTTTCCTAGAATCAGGGTCTTTTCCAATGAGTCAGCACTTCACATCAGGTGGCCAAAGTATTGGAGTTTCAACTTCAGCATCAGTACTTCCAATGATTTCCTTGGACTGATTTCCTTTAGGATTGACTGTCTTGATCTCCTAGCAGTCCAAGGGACACTCAACAGTCTTTTCCAACACCACAGTTCAAAAGCATCAATTCTTCAGCACTCAGCTTTCTTTATGAGGCACCATGGAAGTTTTATTTATTGTGGTTTGTAATTGTCTGTATCTCTGTTTAATTTTTTCTAGAACAGACTCTTACAAACTCAATTGTTAAATAAAAACAATTTTTTCAGTGCTTTAGATATTTATATATTATGTTCCAAATTGATTGTACTTATGAGTAGTCTCATCCATTTCAATTTTATTGACTCACAAGAGGCAGAACTGTGGCATGACTAAATTGTACCTGTTTATTGCACTGATTGCTCTTGATGTATAATTTAGCTTTACATTGAATCACCTTTTATTTTAAATGGATATTCCCAAAAAATAGACCTCAATATCCATTTAAGTTTTAGTTATATTTGATGATTCAGCTATCCAATGCAAGTACATTATCTTTTCCACCATACTTGTTCTCTTTCTGTTTTTTTCTCATCTCAGAATAGATTCACCATCCTCACAGTCTACCAGTCTAGAAGCTGGAGAGACATCTTAGGCTATTCCCTCGATCTCAGCCCTTACACACCCTCTACCCCTTCTCTTTACACCTCTCTCTCCTTTCGAGCTCCACAGCTACGCTCTTAGTGCACTCCTTCTTCAGCTCTATCCCAGACTTTTCCTTGCATCTCGATCATCAGTCTTACCTTGCCATGGCTGTATTCTATAACAATGAACCTGTGACTCTTGGAAGCAGTATTAATAATTTGATTTTATTCAACCCCAATCTCTTACTAGTATCTTCTACTTTTGTGGCTGCATTATTGAAAACTACATTGTTAATATTTTGTGTATAAAAGAATACACTTATTTTCATGAAAAAAATCACCACAAATTATACCTGCTGACTATAACAAGGCGTGGCTTTCTAGGGCCATATCAATGAATCATCCAAGAGGGTTTGAGGGCTGCAGATGCAAATTTCAGCAGTGTCGAGACAAAATCTGCCCCGAGTGATACTCATTCCTTCTTCTACCTCTATAGAACACGCACTCTAGAATGCAAACCTTCAAGTTGCAAACTTTCAAAGATGCAAATGTGCATTCACTTGTCCAATCAGAAAAGCTAATTCACATGTCTGAAGTACATTGTCATTTGCATGTATCCTCTACAAGTGTTTGCTGTTATGTGTACTTTGCTGTATAGAGCTGTATAGAGTACAGTAGTAGAGTGTCTTTATTTCAAGCCAAGGATGTCTAGCAGCAAGCATAAAAGCAGTGGCATAGAGCCTCTTGTGTTAGTTGGGTACCTAGGCTAACTTGGTTGGACTTCTAAACACACTCTCAGAATGGAACTCATTCATATGGAGTGGCCTTAGTGTAGTTGGGTTTTGCTTTCCTTCCTCTAAGAACTGCCTCCAGCCCTCCAAGTAGATTCCACAATTGATATGGCATGGACCAAGGGGAGTGCCAGACAAAGTGTAGACAACAAGGAAAAAGAAGATGCAGCATTTCCCCCTGTCTTTCAGCAGTCACTTACACTGGAGCATTTTAATGTTCAGAGGAAGAAAGATGGTCATTGTTTCAAGTAATAAACTGAGTTTTTGTTAATTATTATAAAATTTTTCTTCCAGAAAAAAATGGATACAGTCCATTTGACTTTGGATTATCTGGTAAGATTTCCATGTCTATTCTGGGTAATCAATTTTGTTGGCCGAAATGATCAAAAAGACCTAAAAGAAGATCAAGTACAAGTCTGAACATATTTTAGAGATATTTATATCTGGTCCCATCACTTCATGGGAAATAGATGGGGAAACAGTGGAAACAGTGTCAGACTTTATTTTGGGGGGCTCCAAAATCACTGCAGATGGTGACTGCAGCCATGAAATTAAAAGACACTTACTCCTTGGAAGAAAAGTTATGACCAACCTAGATAGCGTGTTGAAAAGCAGGGACATTACTTTGCCAACAAAGGTCCGTCTAGTCAAGGCTTATGGTTTTTCCAGTGATCATGTATGAATGTGAGAGTCAGACTGTGAAGAAAGCTGAGTGCCAAAGAATTGATGTTTTTGAAATGTGGTGTTGGAGAAGACTCTTGAGAGTCCCTTGGACTGCAAGGAGACCCAACCAGTCCCTTCTGAAGGAGATCAGCCTTGGGATTTCTTTGGAAGGAATGATGCTAAAGCTGAAACTCCAGTACTTTGGCCACCTCATGCAAAGAGTTGACTCATTGGAAAAGACTCCGATGCTGGGAGGGATTGGGGGCAGGAGGAGAAGGGGACGATAGAGGATGAGATGGCTGGATGGCATCACGGACTCCATGGACGTGAGTCTGAGTGAACTCTGGGAGGTCGCAAGGAGTCGGACACAACTGAGCGACTGAACTGAACTGAACTGAACTAGAATGTAACATTTTTAATGTATCTCCTCTAGCTGACTAGTGTATAATACAATATATTTTTAAATGATAATTTCTCCAGATCTAAAAACAAATATATGCTTTCATTTCTATAGGCACAAAGATAATTTTCACAAAGACAATTTCCAGGTTCAAGAGATGCATCTTCTAGGTTGAGGCTGCTTCTTCTTAGTCTAATGTAACTGTTATCTGAAGAGACATTCAACGGGCATATTAGAATATGATTCCCATTTTGTTTGGTTCTTGTTATCTAAGCAGTCATTTTTCACTTTCAGTTAAAATTAGCACAGAGCATTCTTCAGGACAGCCCCTACATTCCTCACATATTTCCACAAAGGGCCCTCGGTTGGAGGCCCTTACCCCCATGATAGAGTTTTTTTGTCAGTATTTTATTAATATGATTTTTTTCATAGTCGTAGCTACTTATCATTTGCTGAACGCAGTTAAAATCTGTACATACATTTCCTCGTGTCATCCTCCCATCACTGCTGTCATGCATTTATGATTATTATTATCTTCATCTTCTAAGTGAAGACCTTGAGGCTTGCCAGTGTGCACGCTGACCGGGTCCCAGAGCAAGGGGCAGTGTCAGGCTGGCTTCACTCCAGAGCAAGTTCTCTCGGCCTGATGCTGTTTCTTGTTCTCTGACTCTGCCTAGTCATTCCATATCAGATTGACCTATGACTTTGATTCTTCTGAGATATCTTCTAAGACTTTGAACAGGTCACTGTACATTAGGACCCTGATTTATGAAGCCATCCCACAGAGTATTAACTCGGATTTAACCAATTCCAACTGCTTCCTGCTTACAGGAGAGGCCTGTATATACTCTGTGTTCTAGTGGCTTAAACATTCAGTTTCTATTTTCAGTGCATGCTTAGAGGGGTAAATGGTAGTTTTTCCAGGGCACTGCATCCTCCGGGTCTCAGTCTCAAGTGGCATCTGCTTTGATTTGCTTGCCCAACTTTAGCTTTTCCTACATACACACACACAGAGAAACTTCCAGAATAACCTGCTGCTCCTGGAAAGTCTCTCTTGAACCACAAACTATCGGTCTTTCTCAGAACTATTTCGTGATATCTATTTACTGGTAGGTATCAAATAAAAGTCTTTCAAATTAAACTACATTTTAAAATGGTTTTCTGTTCCCTAAAGTTTTGGATCAGCCAAAAATTTCATTTAGGTTTTTCTGTAAGATGTGACAGAAAAATCAGGATGAAAATTTTGGCTGACCTGGTAATCAGGATCACAGGCCATATTTGATCAGCTGCTGGTAGAATGTTCCACTCCCCCTGTTCTTCCTCTTGTCTTTCTTTTACCCTCTTCACTCTATGGGACCCTGGTGGCTCAGATGGTAAAGAATCTGCCTGCAATGAAGGAGATCTGGGTTCGATCCTCAGGTAGGGAAGATCCCGTGGAGGAGGACATGGCTACCCACTCCAGTATTCTTGCCTGGAGAGTACAATGGACAGAGGAGCCTGGCAGGCTACAGTCCATGAAGTCAAAAAGAGTTGGACATGAATGACCGAGTAATACTCCTACCCTATGTATCTTCTTACCTATCTCTGAAGCATTTTGATGTTCAGAAGAGAAGAAATGGTAGTTATTCCAGATAATCAACTTAGTTCTTTGTTAAATCATTATATGATTTTTCTTGGGAGGATATGAATATTCTTTAAAATTTGGCTTTGGATTATATGGGAGAATTCCTATATCAGTTTGAGGCCATATATTGTTGCCTGAAGTTCTCTCAAAGATATAAGTACATATTAAATACAAGTTTAAAGTAACATTGATAATGAATGATGTGTGATTAGCACTTTATAATTTACAAAGCGCTTTTATAAATTTTACATCATTTAACACTACAATTTTCAGTGGAAGGAAACAAAACTTTTCTTAAACATTGATCACAAGCTAGGCATTATATTAGACTCTCCCTTAATCTTCACAACAATCTGTCAAGGCATGTATTATCTCTGTTTTAGAGATGATGAAATTGAGGCTCAAAAAGTTTAAATAACTTATCTATCATTGCGCATCTTTAGAAGTCAAGTTGAATGTATTAAAGTCCAAAACCAAGTGTTTGCCCTACTGGTGTTTCTGACATCCCAGCCTACTAAGGTAGTCCCCAGTCTCACTCCAAAGAACACAGTCAAAGCCAAATGGGGCCTTACCATATGCCGGATATTTTATTCCATAAACAATTTTTATCTAGAAGAAAGAGTGAAAGTGAAGTCGCTCAGTCGTGTCCGACTCTTTGTGACCCCATGGGATGTAGCCTACCAGGCTCCTCCCTCCATGGGATTCTCCAGGCAAGAGTACTGGAGTGGGTTGCCATTTCCTTCTCCAGGGGATCTTCCTGACCCAGGGATTGAACCCGGGTCTCCTGCATTCCAGGCAGATGCTTTAACCTCTGAGCCACCAGTAGAGAGGCTTATGCACCTTTATCCACATCATCGTTCTATCTCTACATTCTCTCCTTCGAAGATTCTTCCCTCAACTTCTCACTTACAGGAAAGTAAGTTAATTCCTTCCTGGCTTTCTTTCCTAAGTCCAGGAATGGGCTCTCTTGCTTCTAGACATGTGAAGTTTTCACTCCACTTCAGAATGTTTCTCAAGCCCAGAGGTAACTCAATTGTACCAAGTTCTTACGTGCATCACTATTTAGATTATATGTCCAGCAATGATCAAATCTGTACTTTGGTAAGACCAGACTTACCCCAGAGAGAATTTAGTCCTTCTGGATGACTGAAATGTGACTCATACCTTTTGCTACTTGCTGGGATAGAACTGAAATAGAAATATGAAATGTCCTCAGGACACTCTGCTAATGACCTGGTATAACATGAATTTTCTGTTTTCTTTACTAGACCAAAGTTCCACTTTGTAATTTAGACAAAGGAAGAAGGCTAGGTGAGTGAAGTATTCCAGAAGAGAGGATAAATGGTACCTGAATGGCCTGAATTTTGAAATCTCTCAAAAAGAACATTTGTGTCTTAATTCCCTCTAGGACAAGTTTTAAAAACAATACATAATGGATTTTGTACCAAATGATGGTTTACACAAATATGGTTTACAAACACACATACACAAATACATGCATATGTGTGTGATTGTGGATAGGTACTTCATTTCAAATAAAATTTGCCTTTATTATAATAAGAAAAATAGTCCCATATATGTGAAACATAATAAGAGTGAAATAAAATTAATTAGTGTTTTGAGGTATGGGTAATACCTCTGATAAATACACTTGATAAATACAAATGCAAACCCGAGTTCCTAGCAGACTTTAGAATACGTGCTCTGTGAAATTCCATAAAAGACCAACTTACAGATGTAAGACCTCCAATATTAGAATTTCTATATAAATATTTCCTATGAGTTGACAGCTTGGTAATAGTTTCTAGGGCATCACGCACTCCAGTCTGCAGTCTTGCATTTAACTAAACTCCTCACACGAATCATACAACAGGTTCCCAATACCATGTTTTTAAATGTGTCTCCTAAGATACAGTGGAAAATGTGACTTTTATTTACAGCTTAATAAATAACTCAGTGATGTGAAGTGTTTTAAGTACAGCAATGTGCTACTTTAAACAAAGTAGTGAAAATATATAACTGACTGTGTCTCGTTGTTTTCACTTCTTTTAAGGCTTAGGTTTCCTTTGCCTGCCTGTCTGATTTAACTTAAAAAAAAAAAAAAAAAAGCTTATGGAAAGTGGGAACCTTGGATACTTCAAAGTTAACCGAGATCAAAGTCAAATGAGGTCCACTGAATAAGGAATAAGCCTGCCTGCAAAATGTGTCACGTTGATATTGGCTTGAAGTCTCCTAGTTTACAGCTTATACCAAAGCTTTGACCTTGAATCTGTCAGTTATCTAAGCGCTGGGAGTTCTTATGGAAAAGAATGGTTTCCTTAGTTTTGCCATTAGGGGGACTGATTCAAACACAGGCTCATCTGCACGACCAGGTAACTTATTTCTCCCTTGGTAATTGAAGCACTGAAAATATGAGAGTTTTCTCACCGATTATTACATCTTTGTCCACCATACGTAACTCCTGACAAGCATACACCTTCCACATGCGGCATCTTATTCAGTTACAGAAATCTGGTCTTTTAGTATGAATTCTGCCTTCCTGAAATGGGAGCAGGCTGAGAAAGTTGAGATTAGATATTACATCTTGTGTTCTCCGCTTGATGAAGCCTTTGGAGTGAGACAGTTTCTTTGAGTGTTTGCAGGATTCTAAGGTAGTTTTTGAATCTTCCCTTCCTCTCTGTAATTTTAAGATCTGGGGATTTGGCCTTATGTTGAATTGAAAAAATACAGGATCATTACCATGCGAAAAGGTAGTGTGGTCTGTTTTTCAAAAAGATGCCATGGGTGTTCTTGAATGTTCTGCTTCACTGACGCCCTCCTACACCACACATGTTACCAGTAAAGGCGCAACGTTTTTTCCTTGAAATGGTCCATGGTGTTTCATCTGAAGCGGTGTGTGCCTGCTGCTGGGTGTTCTGTGGTTCTGTCTCAACAGCATGGCTCAGAACGCAATCAGCCAAGAGGCTCTTTGGTATCAGAGGGGGAAATAAATCACATTCTCCAGAAACACCCATCTGTTTTGAATAGTCCCATAGATAGATGGCTGTCTGTTTCAGGGAATATTTAATGTTAGAAAAAAACTAGTCCAAACAGTTTACTCTCCTTAAGTCTAAGCAGCAAGAGGTCTTCCAGTAAATGCTTCAAAACTGCCTAACAGGAGAGGCCAGAAACATCCCTCTGTAACTCAAAATGAAAACGGAAAAGAAGAAAAAAAAAAAAGAGTTGCTCATCTTTATGACTTTAGCGACCTCTAGTGACCAAAACAGAGAATAAACTTACTAATGTCGTGTTCCTTTTAAAAAAGGATCTTCCAAAGGTAGGAATTGTATATTTTGTTTTGCGATTTTTCTACTCATTCTATAAATAAAATAGCTGATTTTTTTTTACTAGTAAACAACAATGTATTTTCATGGCATGATATTTAGTAAGCAAAAAGAGGGGGAAAATATCCTTACTTGAGAGTATATTCCTTTGTCTTGTTCCTTTACATTTATATACAGGCACTCTAGCAACACACATAAGTAGGTAATTCTCCACAAAAAAAGATCACACAGGACAATTATTTTGCAATTTGTATTTTTTTACAATTTACTAAACAGTTAATATACTACTTCATAACTCGTATTTTTTAACAC
Source organism: Neotragus pygmaeus (assembly GCA_006410875.1). Taxonomy (NCBI): domain Eukaryota; kingdom Metazoa; phylum Chordata; class Mammalia; order Artiodactyla; family Bovidae; genus Neotragus; species Neotragus pygmaeus. The sequence goes on along the minus strand of SJYV01003803.1, from coordinate 52,252 downwards.
TATATTGTGACTATCCATGTCTTTAAATGTTCCTCTACACATTCTTTTTACTGATCATAATATTTCATCATATTTTTAAAGCATGTCCCTATTACTGGGTATTCAGGTTGTTTAAATATTTTTTTCTTGTATTCTTGGAGCTAAAGCTTTGAACTCTTCCAGTAATAAGACAAAGTCTTGGACATGAAATTTCTGGCTTAAGAACGTGTGCACAACAGAATGGTTTCTCAATACAGAGTGCCCAATTGCCAGATGATTCTAAGAAAAGTGGCCGCCTAGACACGACGGTAGTGCAGTCGAAAGGGAGCACACGGTGACCTTCTTGGCAGGAGATCTATGTGTAGACCTGCCACCCAAGCATTCCCTGAAGGGCCTGTGGCTGAAAAAGGAACCAAGAATAACCCGAAACACTATGTGTGAGCTATCTAATAGCGCTTGTTCATTGGTGCAAAGTTATGCCACTTGGAAAAGGGGAATAAGTAGCGACTTATCAGGTTCTGAGCAACTCTGTTTGGTAAACACGTGTAAACATAAGGTTCCCACATCAGCAAAAACCTCAAATTTTACACAAGGTATCCGTTCACCAGCTATCAGCTGAAGGTTATATGTGAAAAGTGTTTGCTGAAGGCTTAATTTGTTTGAATGATTTTTGCATTCACAAGGTATATACAAAGTTCTCTTTTTTTCCTCTGTATAATATAAATAAGGGTGAGTAAATTTTGCAAAAGCGTAAACGGGGAGAAAAGAATTTCTGAACATCTTTTTTGCAATGATCCACGTAAGGGTAGCACCTTGTGAAATACTTTTCAAATGTATAAATTACATTTCTTGGATATACTGCTTGAGTTTACACTGTCAAAGATGTGTACTGTATTCATGTACATCCCAGGAGGATGTAATGGGTTAGCCAAAAAGTTTGTTCAGGTTTTTCTATAAGATGGTACAGAAAAAAATTGAACAACCTTTTTGGCCAACCTAATATTAGACTGTGGTGTTGAGTCCCTTGGACTGCAAGGAGATCCATCCAGTCCATCCTAAAGGAAATCAGTCCTAAATGTTCATTGGAAGGACAGATGTTGAAGCTGAAACTCCAACACTTTGGCCACCTGATGTGAAGACCTGACTCATTGGAAAAGACCCTGATGCTGGGAAAGATTGAAGGCAGGAGGAGAAGGGGATGACAGAGGATGAGATGGTTGAATGACATCACCGATTCAATGGCCATGAGTTTGGGTAAACTCCGAGAGTTGATGGACAGGGAGGCCTGGCGTGCTGCAGTCCATGGGGTCGCAAAGAGTTGGACACGACTGAGTGACTCAGCTGAACTGAACTGTATATTAGGCTATCATAGGACTGTGTCATTTTTTTAAAGACACATACATATCCCCTTTGTTTCTTAATACCAGCTTCTGGATTAATTAAAACTAAGATGGAAGGGATGGGTAGCATGAGCTAGAAAGACTGAGAGGCGCCTCTTCAAAGCAGTGGATGTGTTTCAGGTCCCTGCCCTATGGCATCACTTAGCAAAGTTGAAGGATGAGTCACAAGGTCCAGCCAGCTGGCCTGTGCTCTCAATCCACACTGTGCAGGAACTGCTGACCTCCTACTAGCTACGAATAACTGTTCTGGCTTTCATCTAAGATTAAATAATAACAGCCAAAGCCCAGCCTCCACAGAGAGAGGGGCTTCTCAGGCTGTGTCTCTGACCTTCTTCCAGCACAGGATACAGATGCCACAAAGCTACTAATGCCTTGATTAGAGGATCCAGGCAGAATCTGGACATCCTGGGTCCCAGGTGTGGCATTGCCTCAGACTGAATTTCAGGCCCCTTCTGTCTGATGATGTGTGCCTTACTCTGCTCTGTTAGAGTTTTATGATTTCACCTGTGGTGGATTCATGTCGATGTATGGCAAAGTCAATAGAGTATTGTAAAGTAAAATAAAGTTAAAAAAAAAAAGCTGAATAAATCAATGCTGGCTAATGAAGCCAAAAAACAAAAATGAAAAAATAAAAAGAGTAGCTCAGCAGATCCAGAAAAAGTACTGAGGATGGTCTTTTAGAAGGCTGGAAATAACCAGCTCAAATCACATTCAGTGTTTGAGTCACCCTACTCAAAACACCGCAAGGAATACGCCCAGGTGTCTCCTCCACCCTGCTCACTCGAGGCAAAGACCCTGTGTTGAGCCAAAGTCATTTCTCTTTACTAAATGATACCTACCATCAAAGTGAGACATTTATGTTGTGCTTGGTCTTCCCAGATAGACATTGAGGATTCAGTTAGGCATCTCATCGACAGTCTCAAGCCTTTTCTGTTGTTACTGTCGTTGAAATATATAGCTGATTTACAACATTTCAGGTGTACAGCAAAGTGATTCAGTTACATATAACATATATAAAATGGAGTATATATTTATATATACACTATTTAAGATTCTTTTCCAGTATAGATTATTACAAGATGTTGAATATAATTCCCTGTGCTATACAATAGGTCCTTGTTTTATTTTGCACATAATAATCTATATCTGCTAACCCCAAATTCCTAATTTATCCTTCTCCGCTTTAGAAACCATAAATTTTTTTACTATGTAAGTTTATTTCTGTTTTATAAAGTTCATTTGTGTCATTTTTTAAAAGTCTTGTGTCTTTTTAAAGAATATCTTTTAGGTTATTTCTGGGTTCTAGTTTTTTACTAGCTATGGCATTTTGCAGAATCATTATAATCTATCAAATTTAAACAAATAAATCTCTAAATTGCTATATTGCTATTGAAGATATTGAATAACTATCGACAGAAACCTTGTTTTCTTTCTTATGACATTGTATTTTCTTGTGTCAATACATTCTTTTTTTTTTTTT